>JAXQQM020091451.1:0-397119 GCA_034641835.2 Pinus albicaulis | reverse complement strand
AATTTGTGTGTTGAAATTTTAAAGTTAGACATTTGAACTTTAATCCTAAGGGGAGTGGACCCCAAAGGATAAATAAATTGTGAATGTAAATTAATATTTAAGTTGAGGAAATAAATAAACTTTCTGGTGTGCATATGGACCAAGAATGAGATTTGGAGATCACTTGCTAAATCCATGAGGATGGATAAGGCAACTATTCCCCTAAAATCCTTCAGAAATCCTTGAAAGGAATTATTTCTAATTTAGATTTTGAGGAAGAATCTAAATTTCCCCAATGACGAGGAAAGTAGTTGGGAAGAGGTGAAAAGCTGGAAAAGCTGAGGAAAAGCATAAAACAGCTTTAAAGAATCCCAAAAATGGGAAGCCTAGGCCAACAGGAAGAAAAGCATCCTGCTATTCTGGACGCAGAATTAGAAACAGGCTTTGGGAAACTATTAGCTTAAATAAGCTACTCCTAAACAGATCAGGGGTTGATCTGTGGTGGATGTAGTCTCAGCTCGGGGGTGAGTTCTGGGAGAAAAAGGAACTCTACGGTTGGGAGGTTGGTCTACTGCATGAGTGGTATGTCTTTAAATGAAATGTTTCATTTACTTCAATCAGTATGAATTGGCTACATATAAAAACAAAATATTTACTTGATTTTATATTCATTATCAGTTCTACATTTAGCAGAATGAGCCACAAGGAGTGCACCTTGTCATTATGCATTGTTGTAGAATATCAACATGTAGAGTAAAATCTTATAGAATCTCTAAACCATAACTGGTTTAAATCTAAAGATACTTATCTCCACAGAAAAATTTGATGAGTCAGTTTTAAATCTGCTTCTGTTTCATAAAATAATGCTAATGTATGCATACATAGGATAGACAAATCTAAAGTCCGTATACTACAGTGGAAATAGCCATAGATGAGTTAATTTTAACGGTGCATGCAAGCAGCTAGAATAGAAATGAACCACTGTTGCAAATTCCATAGATTTCTCCTAGTTAATTAGCTAGGGAGACCACCCTAACAGCCGAGTACATCATTTGGAGCCACATGTATTATATTTATGGTAAACAACATGAATTACAAAGGAAAGCCGTAGATAAAAGAATGTAAAAACTACTCCTATTACGAGAAATTCTGTTTTCACTTTTACCTTGCTATGAAAAAAAAAAAATGTAAAGTAAGTAAATAAACTTTGGTCCATTACAAGTAAGAGTATTTGTGCATGAATGATATACAAAGGTGAGAACAATCGATAGTTACATCTGCTTAGTATCAAACCCTTATTGTTGTATCACAATCATAAAATCCATTGGAGCGCCGAGTCAAAACATTTATACCTTTCATAATGCGAATAGGTTACGGCTTCTACTTCCAGTAGTGACAAATCGTGTACAGAGTAATACCATTCAGGATGAACCATGATTTAAGAGCGAAACCGAACGTATATGTGGACATAAAGCAAAGAGTAACTATCAGAGTTACAATATGATTTAATTGATAAATTTCCAAACCTGAATGAGAAGTCAGCGTATATACAAAAAAAATAGGTAAAACATAGATATTAACCAGGATTCGACATGCGGCAAGAATCTTTGAGTTAGAATGAATGCCGAAAAAGTTGTGTTTAGAAATTTGAGGTAAAATGCTACACAGAAGAACTAAACTATTCATTTCCTGCGGCATATAAATTTTCCCGTGACGTTAACATAGACAATAGTTCTGAAATTATGAACATGATTGTTTACCCTTATTATTAAAATGGAGCTTTTAAATTCATAACATCGTTTTAGCTTAATACCTAGGGTTTATATGTGAAAGACGAAATAAGATTTCACTTCGTTATGGAAAAACAAAAATATAACCAGAGAAAGAAGGGCGTATGTGGGTGAACAGGTTGGGGCAAATGCCGAGTACTCCTGCACAAGTCTATTTACACTAAACTTTATAAATCGACATGCTACTGACAGAGGAATTAACTCGAATGAAAAACATCTTACTGTAGAAATATTATTAAACAGAGTCTCCTCCAGTTAATAAGGATATGCTAGCATAGGAGAAATGAAACGATAAAACAACTGAACTATGGGAGCACGGCAATGAAATAACTTCAACCTTTAACCCTTTCATAGAAACACGAATGTCGGAACCCAACACACTTACTAGAACAAATGAAAAAAAATTATATTCGACAACCGGAGCTGCGTCTCAATCGCACCTTTGAAGAATTGGTAAAGGGGGAAACCTGTACACCGGGACCGCCGGAAACTTGAGTTAGCAAGGCATAGATGTAAACACCGAGAGTTATTTATATAACACCTAAAAAAAAAACAAACACAGACATGCCATAAAAATACAGAGAAAACGGTAGATAAATTTACCAAGGAGTAAGGGTAAATGTCGAATGAGAATAGGATTACTCGCCATGGATGAAATCGACAGGCCCGAAAACGATCGTTCGTCTGGCAGAAGAGTAATAACGTCTTCCTGCTTAGTTAAGCACACCCTTAACTCGTCATATGGCGGAAAACGTAATACCTTATTTAAAATCTGGAATACGCAACATAGTTGCGCAACAAACAATGGAATGCATCATAAGATTAGCTTACGAAAAAACCACAGTCTCTGGACAGAATAGAAAAGAAGGATCCACTCTACGTACAAGGAAATCCACAAATAAATGAATGCGGAAGAGGAGTAGCCAGGTAAGAGGGTTACCATCCGGTCGACTGTGGAACACAAGTCTGCTATGCACATCCAGAAAATTTTAAATCCGTGAAGACTTGAGAAAAAAAAAAAAAAAACGAAAGGGCGAGACGAACAGTAGTGAATCCTGGGCAATGGAGGGTTTAATAATGGGAACCAGGAACCCAAGGATAAAATCTACAAACGTACGTGCGAAATCCAGATCAAGGATTTATGCATTAACACTTCAACGATCCCGAGCTTGACGAAATCCCGAGGGGGATTATAAGAATTAAGTCGAACAGCAACCTCGATACCATTCTGTAAGGTTTAATATTATTCAATTCATTTTCAAGGTACCTGGCAAGCGGACTTTTGGCGAATTCATGAGTTATCCCTGCCGAAATGACCCTTCCCAATTTCTTCTCCAGCTATTGACGAAACGTGCCTTCTGCTTAGAAGTAGTGGTACATTTTTTTGAAACGAATTTTCCCGTGTCGTGAACAAGGAACATGCCAACCTGGAGTCCGTAAACTTGTAGCAAAGGAGGGTAGGACGCATGCACCTCTTTCAGTCCAAAAGATGGATTTCTGGTTGTACCAATTTCTCCATATTCATGCGCGGAACGCTGTCACGGCATACCTACCTGAAACAGTGAATTTTCGATATATGTGAGTTACATGTAATGGTGCGTGAAAGATCACGCAGGTTAGGGTTTAGACGAATGTTAGGGTTACGTGAACTATAAATATTCGGAATAGGACCGAACGACCTCAACGATCGGTAGCTGTGACATTAATTATACAATGTGTTATCATAACTATCGACTTTAACGATCGGTAGGTATAATGTTAATTTCATAATCAGTAATCATACCTATGTGTATATATATATATAGCACCGATATACATAGTGTTAAATATATATAACAATTATGTAATACACCAAATCATATACTATGGTAGTGTAACTTTTGTTTCATGATTTTATATATAAGAGTGTCTAAAGTGGACTATTGTGTCGCGATTTTATATGTAAGTGTATCTAAAGTGGATTATTGTTATCACAATTTTGTATATAGATTTTGTATATAAGAATGTCTAATATGATAGTTGTAAAGGTTCTAAGTGTTACCATAATAAATAGATTAAAAAGGGGTTACTACCTCTTGACCCTAATTAATGTTCAAATGGTTTGAGAATGGAGAAAACCTAGAATGAACTGGTGGAATAGATAGGCAAAGACATACAAGTTTAATTCATGATAAAAAAAAAAAAAAAATTTGGGAGGTGTGACAAGTGTGATTAGTATACACTAATGAACATGTATGAAACACATTTACTAATGTGGGTATTGTAACGTTTATAACATTTGGGTCTATAATATTTGTGGTTTATAAGATAAGGGTTTTTAATATTTGGGTATAATATTAAGGTTTATATTATTGGGTTTAATAATAAGTCTTATAATATTGGGTTTGATATTATAGTTTATAATATTGAGAGTTTAATATATATATATATATATATATATATATATATATATATATATATATATATATATTATAATATTTTGTATTAATATTATGATTTACATTATGGCGTAATATGTTGGGTTATAATATAGATTCTAATATATAGGGTTTATAATATTGTGTTTAATATTTAGAGTTTATAACATTGGGGATTATGGTATTTTGGTTCATAATATTTATTATTAGGGTTTACTGATATCCTGTGTTTTTAATATTGAACCTCTCGCCTTATAGATCCCTTATGTATTTAATATTTATCCCTTAGGTTCGCCAATTGCTTTGGTTTGTAATAATAAACCTTTGGGTTTATTAGTTCTTTTGGTTTATAATTTTAATAACCCCTTGGGTTTATTAATCTCTTGAGTTTAAAATATTAATTCTTAGGGTTTCTTAATCTCTTGAGTTTAAAATATTAATTCATATGCTTTATTAATTTCTTGGTTTATAATATTAATATTTATCCCTTCGATTCACCAATTCTTTTGGTTTATAATATTAAACCATTGTCTTTATAAGTTATTTTGGTTTATAATATTAATAATCCCTTTGGTTTATTAATATCTTGAGTTTAAATTATTAATTCTCAGGGTATATTCATTTCTTAGGTTTTGAGTTTAAGATATTAATTATTAGGGTTTATTAATCCCTTGAGTTTTCTAATTATTTGGGTTGGTAATACTAGGCATTAATTATTAGTCGTACACTTTAATATTAATGGATTGTCCAATGTCACATTATGAAAAATATTGTGTCAGTATGAAAATCAACCATGGGTTACCATTGTTAAACATAGTTAGTCGTAGTCAATAAAGGTCTTGCATGGTCAAATGTTACATTTTGACAAAGATTCTCTCAATATAAAAATCAACAAAGGTCATTCTTTAGCCAATGTCACATTGTGACAACAATTATCTCAATGTTTAAATCAACCATGATCAACCATGTTTATTTTACGGTTTATAGTATTTATCTAAAGGTTTTTATATACTTAAGGTTTATAATATTAATCTCTTAGGTTTAATATTATTCCCTTGAGTTTATAATATTTATAATCATGTGAGTTTATCAAACCCTTTTGTTTTAGATATTAATTTGTAGGCTTTATTAATCTCTTATGTTTTTCATATTGATCCCTTCACCTTATGGATCCCTTAGGGTTTTAATATTTATCCCTTAGGTTCACCGATTCCTTGGGTTTGTAATATAAAACACTTGGGTTTATTAGTTCTTTGCATTTATAATATTAAACCACCCTTGGGTCTTAAAATCGCTTCAGTTAAAAATATTAACTCTTAGGTTTTATTAATTTCTTAAGTTTTTGAGTTAAAAATATTAATACTTTGGGTTAATTTATGTCTTGTGTTTTTAATATCGATCCCTTGGCCTTATTGATCCCTTAGGTCTTTAATATTTATCCCTTGGGTTCACCAATTCCGTTGGTTTGTAATATCAAACCCTTGGGGTTATTAGTTATTTTTTTTTATAATATTAATAAACCCTTGGGTTTATTAATCTCTTGAGTTTAAAATATTAATTCTTAGTGTTTATTAATCTCTTGAGTTTAAAATATAAATTATTAGGGTTTATTAATTTCTTGGTTTATAATATTAATATTTATCCCTTGGGTTTATTACTTCTTTTGGTTTATAATATTAATAATGTCTTGGCTTTATTAATCTATTTAATTTAAAATACTAATTATTAGGGTTTAGTAATTTCTTAGGTTTTTGAGTTTAAAATTTTTATTCTTAGGGTTTATTAATCTTTTTTTGTTTTTAATATTTATCCATTGGCCTTATTGATCCCGTAGGTTTTTTATATTTATCCTTTGGTTCACCGATTCCTTTGGTTTATAATATTAAACCCTTGCATTTGTTAGTTATTTCGGATTATAATATTAATAATCCCTTGGGTTTACTAATATTTTGAGTTTTAATATTATGATTTACATTATGGTGTAATATGTTGGGTTATAATATAGATTCTGATAAATAAGGTTTAGAATTATGGTTTAATATTGGGTTTATAATATTTGGGTTTAATATTAGGGTTTATGATATTACGTTTAATATTAGAGTTTATAAAGACATGGATTATAATATTTTGGTTCATAATATTGATTCTTAGGTTTTATTGATCTCTTGCATTTTAATATTGTTCCCTTGGCATTATTGGTCCCTTAGGTCCTTAATATTTATCCATTGGGTTAACCAATTCCTCTGGTTTGTAATATTAATCACTTGGGGTTTATTAGTTGTTTTCGTTTATAATAGTAATAACCCATTGAGATTATTAATCTCTTGAGGATAAAACATTAATTCTTAGGGTTTATTAATCTCTTGAGTTTAAAATATTAATTCTTATGATTTATTAATTTCTTGTTTTATAATTATAATATTTATCCCTTGGGTTCATCAATTCCTTTGGTTTATAATATTAAACCCTTGGGTTTATTAGTTCTTTTGTTTTGTAATATTAATAATCCATTCGGTTTATTAATCTCAAGTTTCAATTATTAATTCTTAGGTTTTGAGTTTAAGATATTATTTCTTAGGGTTTATTAATCCCTTCAGTTTTCTAATTCTTTGGGTTGGTAATATTAGGCGTTAAATATTAGTCGTACACTTTAATATTAATGCATGGTCCAATGTCACATTATGAAAAACATTGTCTCAATATGAAAAACAACGATGGGCTACCATTGTTAATCATAGTCAGTCATAGTCAATAAAGGTCTTCCATGGTCGAATGTCACATTGTGACAAAGATTGTCTCAATATGAAAATCAACCATGGAAAACCATGGTCATTCTTAGTCCAACATCGCATTGTGACAACAATTGTCTCAATGTTTAAATCAAGCATGCCCAATCATGTTTATTTTACAGTTTATAATATTTATCTACAGGTTTCTATATACTTGAGGTTTATAATATTAATCTCTTAGTTTTAATATTTTTCCCTTGAGTTTATAATATTAATAATCATGTGAGTTTAACCTTTTTGTTTAAGATATTGATTTGTAAGATTTATTAATATCTTTTGTTTTTCATATTGATCCCTTTGCCTTATTGATCCCTTAAAGGTTTTTAATATTTATCCCTTGGGTTCACCAATTCCTTGGGTTTATAATATAAAACCCTTAGGTTTATTAGTTCTTTTCATTTATAATATGAACCCACCCTTGGGTCCTAAAATCTCTTGAGTTAAAAATATTAATTCTTAGGGTTTATTAATTTCTTAGGGTTTTGAGTTAAAAATATTAATTCTTAGGGTTTACTAATCTCTTGTGTTTTTAATATTGACCACTTGGCCTTATTGATCACTTAGGTCTTTAATATTTATCCTTTGGGTTCACCAATTCCTTTGGTTTGTAATATCAAACCCTTGGGTTTATTAGTTGTTTTTGTTTATAATATTAATAACCCCTTGGGTTTATTAATCTCTTGAGTTTAAAATATTAATTCTTAAGGTTTATTAATATCTTGATTTTAAAATATTGCTTATTAGGGTTTATTAATTTCTTGGTTTATAATATTAATATTTATCCGTTGGGTTCACCAATTAGTTTGGTTTATAATATTAAACCCTTGGGTTTATTACTTCTTTTGGTTTATAATATTAATAATGTCTTGAGTTTATTAATCTATTTAATTTAAAATATTATTTATTAGGGTTTATTAATTTCTTATGTTTTTTGGTTTAAAAGCTTTATTCTTAGGGTTTATTAATATTTTGTGTTTTTAATATTGATCCATTGGCCTTATTGATCCCGTAGCTTTTTAATATTTTTCCCTTGGGTTCACCAATTCCTTGGGTTTATAATATTAGACGCTTGGGCTTATTAGTTCCTTTGGCTTATAATATTAATAATCCCTTGGTATATTGGTAAGAGATATATACTTATTATAAATAGTAATAAGATACTAGTATTATGTTATATTTTAATTTTATTATAGTTTGAGTTATAACTATTAATGTATTGAAAAAATTTAATAATATTTTATTATCAAATAATAATAATAATAATATATATATATATATATTAGTTTAATATATAGTATGAATATAGTTTATATTATTAATATATTACAAGTAGATATATAAAATATTTTGGTAATTATATTCATAAATATATAATGATTATTTTGGTAAAATACATGTGGTCGGTAGTGGATATAGGACTATCAATGTATATCAAACACATTAGTGAATGTGGTTGTAAATATATTTGATATACGTCTATTGGCGTATATAAACCACATTGGTAAATGTGATTGTGCTAGTATATATACTTTACAATTTTAGAGGTGTTACTAAAGTTTGATGTTAGAGGTGTTACTAAAGTTTGATGTTCCAAGTGAATGTCATGGTAAATTTCCCAAAAATTGTCTATTTTTTTGCTCTTCTTAAAAGTTAACTTCTAAATTATTTCACATGTTCAATTCTTAAAATATGATTCTCAAATTTTTATTTGGGGTACATTGGTATATATTTTCATACCTTTGAAAGTTTCATAGTATGAAATTTCCTATAAAACAATTTATGAAATAAATTGTAGAGTAAGTCATTTAGTACTAGTTTTAGAACCATTTATTAACCCTAACTTTCAAAGTGTATCTCTAAGGTTATTATTTAAAAAAAATATTACATGTAGCTTGATATAGTTTCTTAATATGTTCAAAATTTGTCTAAAAAACAACTATATAATAAATTCTTACACCGCTCATTTGAAAAAGTTTTAGTGATAAGTTGCAAGCCCTAAATTCCACAAGGTATATCTCTCGAAATATATCTAACTAGAATCTAAATTTTTTACCAAGCATTCCTAGATATTTAGTCTGAACTTGATCAAAATGTATTGATCTAAAGCATCCCAAGGAAAAATAATAGTGAAAATGATAGGATAACCCATTTGAAGTAAACCCTTAGATCATAGCTATGGTACTAAATATTATGAACCATGACCTTAAAAATAACAAGAAACCTATAATTACAATCGAGTTTAACTAAAAACATCTTTTTATTATAAATGCAATGTATAACCTAAGGTCAAATGATCCTAATACTAAGTATCCTCTCTCTCTCTCTCTCTCTCTCTCTCTCTCTCTCTCTCTCTACACACACACACACACACACACACACACACACACACACACACACATATATATGATACAAACGACATAATTTAGGGTCTAAATAACCTAATAATATAACTATAGAAATGTATGTGTGGAATATCTAGGTGATTTTTCTAGAACAACAAGATATTTCAAATTCAGAATTTGAAATTGGTGGGAGGAATCCATAAAAAGGAGTTAATTAAGGGGAGAAGAAACCATATACCAAATCATAAAAAACAAATTTAATGAAAAAAATGAGTTCCAAATGGTTCTTGGTGATGACATTGGAATGGATCAAGTTATTGAACTGACTTACAAGTCTGTTGGGAAAAAGGTATCACTTAAGCGAGGGGGGACGGGGGTGAAATCGATATTTAGAGATTACTAGAATATTTTACTTTTTCCTTAATAAATTCCATACATGAATTTAATGAAACCAACTCGCATATAGCTCTATGAATACTATTTTTCAGAATGTGATCATTCTCAGATCCATATCTGAGGCTTTTAGTCAGATATATTTAGAAATGCAGAACCCTTCATCAATTAGTCACCATCAACCATGCTTATTCTCTTATTGACTAGATTTGTACATAATCAACTTAGCAACATATACAGTATTAAAACAACCCATATCTCCAAGAAGACTTCATTGATATACAGTAGACAAATAACAGGAATAACAGAAATGCCTCTGCAATAAGCTTGAGAAAACCCTAACTGCCATACACACCTTTTCGTAAGCAAACCCGTGTATATACACACTTTTACTAAGACAAACTAGTGTATAGATTTGTAAATATAAATTTTGCAGAATGAACCAGATGTATATAACTTACCCAAATTTCTTCACTTGACTTCAGCAAACTTGCTCTAGGTCATAGATCTAATCATCTCTTCAATGGATCACACAAAAGTATAGTCATTTCAGATCTAGAGATCCTGAACCATCATTGTATCCATGGGAGCATCATAGATTCAGATCTATCAATTAAAATAGAGTTCATCCCATGCAGATATACCTTGGAGAAAATTATTCAGTAACAACCCTTACTCATGCACACCTTTGCACTATGACCTTCTTCTCCTTATATAGATTTAGCCTTTACCAATACCATGAGTCGAAACCACCAAACAACTGATGGTATTCTTGGATGGAATCAAATATACAATACAATGCTCAATATTGTGGGCTAATACCATGGTAATATCCCTTGGTTTTATAATTTTAGAGCGCAAAAGGCATACTTGACTTGGATCTTTCTTATCCACGTGTATATGCAACTTCTCGACATAAAAACTGTGTATATATTAATTCTAAATGTATATGCGGGTTTCCTTCACAAAAGTAGCATATACATTGCATCCATATGTAGGTTTCCTTCATAAAACTTGCGTATACATTGAGAAATATTTTCTGATTCATTTCTGTGGCACTTACTGGAATTCCTTTCTCTGTCACATTTGAACTGACCTGTAGAAATATCATTTTTAAATCTTTACAACATAGGTTTCTTATCAAAAGACAACTGATGAAGTAGGTTTCCATCAAGAACAACTTCATCAAGTAGGTTTCCATCAAGGACAACAGTAAATTTCCATCAAGGATAACAAAAATCAAGAAGGTTGTCATCAAGGACAACATATTGCATCATATTGCCAACAATCTCCCCCTTTAGACTTGATGGCAACCATGATGGTGATTGATCACCACAATAGATAAGTACATTAACCATAACCATTATTCAAACACCAAAATACTCTCTGCCTTTGACATCAAGGGCAAAGGGCGGATCAAAATCAAAACAAGGTTTCTCTTCCCTTGTAGAAATATGAGCTCTGAAGATCTGATGTGAGCTCAATTTACCATGCTCCCCCTGAGTTCATGCTGGATCATTAAAAATATTTTCAATGAATTACATGCCTCATCTGAGTATGACCTTTCCTATCACCAAGGAATCATACTTACATCAATGATCCAACCATGTGGAATTGCAAATTTTACGCAACTTCCCAACCAAATGGGTTTACAAATTTGAACAAGTATTTACATGACTGAATATAATAATTTTACATCATAGGTCCCAACATGAAATTTTCATCAAAATACAGATATGACTATTTATGACCAAAACCAAAGAATCTCAAACATAAGAACATAACACAACAACCAATCAAAATGCCAATAATGCATCCTTTTCCACAAGACAAGTGCTCCCCCTTAGCTTGTGCATCCTGAATGCCTTCAAAAAAAAAATCATCAAAGCATCTTCATCTAGGAAAAAATATATCAGAGAATGATACTGAAAGATGAATACTGGAACAAAAACAAACATTACCCAACAACACCACAATTGTTCTGAATTGCTAACCCAGATAATTTTTGTCAGCAAAACCCATATGCATTTTTATGCACAGAAACTCATGTATATACATGATTTTCCTTTATGAAACCCGCGTATCGAATTTAATCTTCTGAAATCAATCAGATCTGATCTGAGAGGTAGAGACAACTCCCAACTTCTGTCTGAGATATTCGAATGCTTCCCTGGGAAGAGTTTTAGTAAATTTATTAGCAACTTGTTCTTTGGAGAGAACATACTCCAATTTAACATTTTGTTCAAGCACTTGTTCACATAGGAAGTGATACTTGATAGGAATGTGCTTGGTCTTGGAATGCATAACAATATTCTTTAAGATACTAATGGCACTTGTATTATCACACAAAATGGAGACAGGAAGTGAACATTTGATTTGAATGTCTTGTAAAGTCTGCATCATCCAGAGTAATTGTGTGCGACATGATGCGACAGCTACATATTCTGATTCTGCTATAGATAAGGCAATATAAATTTGTTTCTTGCTGAACCAAGATACTAATCAAGGCCCCCATATAGAATGCACCACCACTATTTTTTTTTAGATCATAAACATTTCCAACCCAATCTGCATCTTTGTAAGCATAAAGAGTGAGATCAGTATTCTTTGGATACCATAGACCAAAGTCTTGATTCCCTTGTAGATATTTGAATATTATTTTTACAACCTGAAGGTGAGACTCTTTTGGATTAGCTTGGAATCTTCCAACAATCCCAACTGCATGCATAATGTTAGGTCTTGTCCTGGTTAGATAAAGTAGACTTCCAATCATGCATTTGTATTCTAGTTGATTCACCGTAGGAGAATCATCATGAGAAATAAGGTTACACCCAGTTACCATTGGTGTACTTATAGGTTTGCAGTCTTCCATCCCATACTTCTTCAGAATTTACTTAAGATATTTTTCTTGTGATAAAAATATGCTATCTTTTGCTTGTTGTACTTGTAAGCCAATAAAAATTGTTAGTTCCCAAAGTAAAGACATTTCGAATTCTTTCTGCATAACAAAAGAAATTTTTTGACTCATGGACTCTTCATTACTCCCAAAAATGATGTCATCAACATATACAACTACAATCAATAGTTTATCATTTTCAGTTTTTGTGTATAAGTTGCTATCAGTAGATCCCTTTGAAAATCCTTGTTGATGAAGATATTTGTCAAGATGATAGTACCATGCCCTTGGAGCTTGTTTGAGACCATATAAAGCCTTTTTAAGTTTATAAACAAGTTTTTCATAATTTCCCAAAATGAATCCTTTTGGTTGTTCTATATAAACTTCTTCTTCTAGATCACCATAGAGGAAAGCAGATTTATCAGTCATTTGATAAAATTTGAATTGTTGAAAGCTTGAAAAGGAAAGAAGCATTCTTATGGCTTCAAGTGTAGCTACAGGAGAAAATGTTTCTTCAAAGTCTATATCTTCTTGTTGAGCATAGCCTTTACAAACAAGTCTAGCTTTGTTTCTAATAACACCTCCATTTTCATTTAACTTGTTTTTAAATATCCATTTTGTTCCAATAACATTTTTATCTTGAGGTCTTTGATCAAATTCCCAAGTATGGTTTTTTTCAATATGATCAAGTTCTTCATTCATGGCTTGAATCCAACATTCATCTTTGCTAGCTTGATTTACATTCTGTGGTTCAATAGTGGATAGAAATGCTAGATAACTAGGAGGTCCTACACAAGTTCTTTTTGTTTGGACACCTGATCTCTTTTCTCCCAAAATTTGAGATTCTGGATGATTCTTTTGTACATACTTGGATGGAGCCTTTTCAGATAGATATTATTCTAGTGCTTCATTGGGTTCACCTTCTATATTGTTTCTATTTGATGTAGGAAGATATTCATCACCATCATCTTCATCTGTTATTGGTAAATTTCCTTTTTAGGAGATGAGAGAGATTCATCAATTACAACATCAATGCATTCAAAAATATTTCGAAGTCTTTTATTGTATAATTTATATGCTTTAATTCTAGAAGAATAGCCAAGAAATATTCCTTTATCTGCTCTAGGTTCAAACTTACCAAGTTTTTCAACATTGTTCTTGATAAAACATTTTCTTTCAAAAACTTCAAAATTATTTATAGTTGGAAGATTACCATACTAGAGCTCATAAGGAGTTTTATCACTGTTCACACGAACATGAGCCTTGTTAACAATATTTACTACAGTATGTGTTGCTCCTCCCAAAAAGGTATCAGGTGTTCCAGAATCATAAAGCATAGCACGAGCCATTTTTTGAACTGTTATATTCATTATTTCTACCACGCCATTT
Source organism: Pinus albicaulis (assembly GCA_034641835.2). NCBI lineage: Eukaryota > Viridiplantae > Streptophyta > Pinopsida > Pinales > Pinaceae > Pinus > Pinus albicaulis. The sequence goes on along the minus strand of JAXQQM020091451.1, from coordinate 383,124 downwards.
TGTTGTGGGGTTCCAGCTACATAAAATTGTCTTTCTATGCCATGTTTCTCACAGAAATCAAAGAATTCATTTGATATATATTCCCCTCCTTTGTCAGATCTAAGACATTTGATTTTTAGAAATAATTCATGTTCAACTAGGGCTTTAAAGATCTGAAAATTTTCAAATGCTTCATCTTTGTGTTTTAGTAAACCAATCCAACACATTCTAGATAAATCATCAATACAAAGAATATAATATTGTTCTCCACGGGGTGACCTTTTTCTCATAGGTCCACATAATCTAGTATGTATGAGTTCAAGAGGCTTAATTATTGATCCTTATTTGGCATTGAATTTCACTCTGGTTTTCTTACCAAATTAGCAAGATTTGCATATCGTATTTTCAAGTAGAGTGATGCTGGGAAGATCACGAACACCTTTGAGTCTGCTAGATTTATTGATTTGAGAGAAGCTAAAGTGCCCCAATCTTCTGTACCATAACAAATTTTCTGAAGATTTACCCAACTAACATTGTTATTTGCAACCTTTCAATACATACAGATTGCTTGATGTTCTAGTTCCTTTTATTATTGTTTTTCCTGTGTCAAGTTCACGTACCACACATTCTTTTGAACTAAAGACATCTTCATTTGCTTGATCACACATTTGACTCACACTTAACAGGCTATGTTTTAATCCATCCACATACATAACATTGCTAGATTTTACCTTTTCTTTTAGAAGAAAAAAAAACCTTTTCCTTTAATGACAGTAGGAGTATCATTCCCAAAGGTAACATTATTTTCTCTTTCTAGAGAATTGTATGAAAGGAGTTTATTTCTATCATCTGTCATGTGTTTTGAGCATCCGCTATCAATGTACCATAAATTTTCTTCCCCTTATGCAAATAAGGCTATGCCATAGTTCTCAACCTGTAAGTCCTTCTTTTTCCATACCTTGGAGTTTGAAGGTATATGCTCTTTTGGTTGAAGTTTGCTCCTGCATTCAGATTCCTCATGACCAAAGTTATTGCAATATGCACATTCAGTTTCATTTTGAAGAGGAGAAAATTTGTTATTGATGCAGGCAGGGCCTGCAATACCCAAGATCTCCTTATTCATGCATATAAAACATGCACCTCAAATAATTGCCCAATTCAACTTCAATACACGGAAATTTTCAACAAATGTGCGGAAGCTTGTAATTTCACATACATACAAGATGTAAATCAATTTCAATCATACCATTCATTAGTCAATTCCATATTCTTTCCTAAAAGCTTCATCTAGCAATCCTTTTTAGTACAAGTTCACACAACCATTCTCTAAGCCAATAACCTTTGGTCCATCAATTTATGGTTTATGAAAACCATATTCTCATTCAACAAGATTATTCAAATTTCAAATCAAAACTCATCCATTAACCCTCATTTCAAATAAAATCCAATCAATTCAATATTCCCAATGTTTCAAAAATATGCATATACAAATGCATCTACCAAATAATCTTTAATCAATGTTATGAAACAATCTATTTCTTCATGTGAGTAACCCCAACTCACAAATTTCATTTTAATAATGCCAAACTTTAAATTCAAGAATGCGCCCATGCCACCATACCATATGGAATTATATATTCCCATGTAATCGACTTTTACAGAAATTCATTTTAATCATTGAATATGTAATCGACTTTTAATGTAATCGACTTTTACAACAATTTATTTACAGAATATTTCCACGTTGACCATTGCTGTGCAATTACACAACTCGACATTTAACATTTAGCTCAGCTTCATATCTTACCCGTTTGAATCAATCTCTGGACTACACCATCTCTGGACTGCGCCTTCTGGCTCATTATTTCTGCACCAAATATTAAAAATGCGTCTTTTCCCAATCTTCTTATCAAGCTCACAAAATCAAATGCCCATGCTTATTATACCATACAACCATGTGAATGTTTTAATTCAACATTTTATCCTCCTAACTCAACACAATTTGAATCAATTAAAGATTCTGGAAAATGCAGATCAGAAACTCAACACAATTTGAATCGATTTAAGACTCGGGAAAACGCAGATCAGAAACTCAACACAAATTTGAATCGATTTAAGACTCTGGAAAACGCAGATCAGTTTAAAACACTGATCGATTTCAACCAGACTCTGATTGAAATCGAATACCCACATAATAAACTTACCTCACCTTATTCCAAACTCGCAACACGCATTATCAAATCAGCATTCAACGCTATCAGACATTGAATTCTCCAGTGCTTACTGTTCTAACTTCTCACAACTCATTTTCTTTTCATTACACCTTATGGATTGATTAAAGCGCTAGCATTCCACCACAGGATTCAAACGCAGACTAGACTTATCTGATAATTACTCACTGGTCTTTAATTAAAGCGTTTTTCACAAAGAATGGTTAAATTCCTTTTGTTTTGTTCCACAAATAAATGACATTTTCGAACAGATCTTATAAGTAGATTATATGATTTCAAACCTTCATACCGCCCAATTTCAATGCTGCAGCGTGTCATGGAAATTCCCAATCTGTAGCAGATTAAATTACTCTATTTCCATCGATTCAACCAATGCCTTATGTTCTAATTTGAACGCTGTCTCTGTTTCAAACCATTTAAAAAAAACGTTCCATCTCACATGTGAAACACAACTCTTCAATGTTATTCAATTCAGTCAACGTACCATACATTCATATCCCATACCATAACTAAGTCGATCCATCATTACCAGTCCAAATTCTGGTATCTCATCACAACAGTTTAATTTGATTTCACCAAAATGAGTGCGCCTTAACGAATTCGAAGTCGATATATAGAAATATACATTACTCAATGAATTAAACACAAAATTCTGAAAACACTTCCACATTAACAATGAAAATACTTACAACCTTTTCTTCCTGGCCAAGTATTCAACATTCATGGCCCTTACAAACTGCCAGAGGCTTACAGCCTTGGCTGTTCAAAACCTACTCTCAATCACTCACACTCTTCTCCCATGCCTTTGAGGCTTGCTGAATTTATACAATTTTAAAAATGATTTAATTAAATGCTCAATCCCCTTAATATCTCAACAAATCCCTAAATCTCTCAACATCCCTAAAAGATAGATTTTTATCCCTAAAGCTTAGAAACTAATTCCAACTTAGGCTCCATCATTAATTCTAAATTATCTTGAAACTAATTTCTCTCATGTTTCCAGGAATTTGGAAACATTTACAAACTCTTACAAATAATTAATTAAAATACAATTAATCACTCAAAATAATATTAATATTTACATGAAATTTAATATTTCTTCAAAACATGAAACCCCCTAGATTAAATAAAATACAAGTTGTTTTTCTGGAGCTAATGCTCCTACATCAGACTCCCCATGTAAGAAAATTCATGACCACTTGGTCATAAGTATGGATAATGATTTCCTCCTGGATCCCAAATTTTATTTTGTAATCTTTCTTTGCTTGTCAATTGCTTTACTGCTGTTTTTATCTGCTTTTGTCCTCCAGGTTTCCATATTTTGTGTTGTAGTGCTCCACTTGCTCTGCTTTCACAATCTTCTACTGTCTTTCTTTTGCTGCTTCTCTTTTTTCTTACTGCTGCTGGTCTCTTTCAGGATTCTTTCGTCATCAGTCTTCTGATATTTTCGATCTCTCGGTCCAATAAATCTCTTGGCTGTTGATTTATTACTTCCTGTTGAGCTAAGACGGCTTGCTCAGTTTTTACTTTCTCTATCTGTACTGTCACTTGCTGACTTCTTTCTTCTTTTCTTGTTTCTGTTCTGACTTCCACCCGATCATCCATGCCCTCTTGTCTTCTGGAATAGAAAACTTCTTCTTCCTTAATTTGACTGCTTAACTGAGTCAAATGTTCTGCAACAATACCTGCATTCACAAAACACTTGTTAGAACAAAAATCATAAGGCAGCAGTGCCTTGTCTTCCTTTGCCAGCATTTCAGTATGTTGTCCTGAAATTTCCATCTCAATCAGCACATCAGTATGCTGATTCTCTCTGCCCAAAGAATCCTCTGAAGAATTCTCAAGACTGTCAACCAGTCTTTCTCTCACATCATCTGCTTCCATGATATCTTTCTGCACTCGTTCACTGTACTGAACTCTTTCTTCTACCATCTCCCTGTCATACTTTGAATTCTTCAACAAATATTATAGCAATGAAATTTCTCTGTGACATTGATGAAGCATAACATCACCATCACTTACAGTCCCTGCATTCATACACAACTTATCAGTTTGAAAACTACAAGTCTCAACAACTTTAATCGTCGGTTCATATACCAGCTCTTCCAGCTGATCCTCTTCTTTATTCACATGAACTTCCTCTTGTACTGTAACAGCAAAAGCATCACTGCTTTCTTCTTCAAAGTACTTATCTCCCGAGAGATTCTTTTCCATGCTTGTGACAGTTTCACAAGATTGCGCATCCTCTTCAACAAAACCTGTAATCACATCACAACTGTCAGCTATAAAAACACAAGAGTTCACATTATCCAGCTGATCTGGATCTGCCCAGTAATTCAAGAAATCATCAATGATCTCCTCCTCTGTTTCATCAATGGAAACCTCCTCTTCCAACTCAGCTGCTCTGAGTTCTTCTCGTCTCAACTGTACATCCATCATCTGCTCGAGCTTCTTCAGCTCTTTTGTTAACTGCATGTTTATCTGTTGATCCCTTTTCTGCTGTAGCCTCTGCCACTTCACTCTCTTCCTCATCAGCCAACCATGTCTCTGGCCTTTCATATTATCCTGCAATAACTCCATCAATAACTCAAGATGAATTGCGATCTCAAATTTCTCTTTCTCGTACTCTTCATCAGTCCACTGCTTCAATATGCCATTTGCCTTAGCATCTTTCTCCCTCATTCTAATGTGGTTTCCCTCTGAACCTCTGCTTTCTCCTTTATGACTTTCAGTAGTCATTTCCTTCGCCATGAGTTTCTCACTCATGAGTTGCATTAAGCCTCTGCAACAGTAACCTCTCCTGCTGCCACTTACCTCACCAATCCCTTCCTCCAGATCTGGTCTTTTGGTAATCACCCGGTCCTCTTCTAGAACCTTTCGAGCATTCTCCACTGATCCTTTAGGCTTTTCTCATCTGCAACTCTTAAGAACACACTTGTCCTTTTCATTCAACCTCCGTTGAATCTTTAGGTTTTTCCACACACCTAGAATCCTCTGTTGGATTCCATCACTGCTCTCAAGATGTGATCTGCTTCTTCCTGCTGAGATTTATCCACTATGCCTGCAACCAAATTCTGTAAATAGTCTTCAAACCAGAGTTAAATATCAACTACACAATCTCACCTTTCAAGATCCTATTGATCTCGCTTCCTTCCTCAACTGCACTTGCATACCTGTGCTGCCATCTTCATCAGTTTCACAATCTGACATTCATTCACCACATGCAATTAACTAAATTAAAAAAAAAAAATTGAATCCTCTCCTAGAGCCATTCCAGCTCTGATACCAAAATGATGCAGGCAGGGCCTGCAATACCCAGGATCTCCTTATTCATGCATATAAAACATGCACCTCAAATAATTGCCCAATTCAACTTCAATACACGGCAATTTTCAACAAATGTGCGAAAGCTTGTAATTTCACATACATACAAGATGTAAATCAATTTCAATCATACCATTCATTAGTCAATTCCATATTCTTTCCTAAAAGCTTCATCTGGCAATCCTTTTCAGTACAAGTTCACACAACCATTCTCTAGGCCAATAACCTTTGGTCCATCACTTTATGGTTTATGAAAACCATATTCTCATTCAGCAAGATTCTTCAAATTTCAAATCAAAACTCATCCATTAACCCTCATTTCAAATAAAATCCAATCAATTCAATATTCCCAATGTTTCAAAAATATGCATATACAAATGCATCTACCAAATAATCTTTAATCAATGTTATGAAACAATCTATTTCTTCATGTGAGTAACCCCAACTCACAAATTTCATTTTAATAATGCCAAACTTTAAATTCAAGAATGCGCCCATGCCACCATACCATATGGAATTATATATTCCCATGTAATCGACTTTTACAGAAATTCATTTTAATCATTGAATATGTAATCGACTTTTAATGTAATCGACTTTTACAGCAATTTATTTACAGAATATTTCCACGTTGACCATTGCTGTGCAATTACACAACTCGACATTTAACATTTAGCTCAGCTTCATATCTTACCCGTTTGAATCAATCTCTGGACTGCACCATCTCTGGACTGCGCCTTCTGGCTCATTATTTCTGCACCAAATATTAAAAATGCGTCTTTTCCCAATCTTCTTATCAAGCTCACAAAATCAAATGCCCATGCTTATTATACCATCCAACCATGTGAATGTTTTAATTCAACATTTTATCCTCCTAACTCAACACAATTTGAATCGATTAAAGATTCTGGAAAACGCAGATCAAAAACTCAACACAATTTGAATCGATTTAAGACTTGGGAAAACGCAAATCAGAAACTCAACAAAAATTTGAATCGATTTAAGACTCTGGAAAATGCAGATCAGTTTAAAACACTGATCGATTTCAACCAGACTTTGATTGAAATCGAATACCCACATAATAAACTTACCTCACCTTATTCCAAACTCGCAACACGCATTATCAAATCAACATTCAACGCTATCAGACATTGAATTCTCCAGTGCTTACTGTTCTAACTTCTCACAACTCATTTGCTTTGCATTACAACTTATGGATTGATTAAAGCGCTAGCATTCCACCACAGGATTCAAACACAGACTAGACTTATCTGATAATTACTCTCTGGTCTTTAATTAAAGCGTTTTTCACAAAGAATGGTTAAATTCCTTTTGTTTTGTTCCACAGATAAATGACATTTGCGAACAGATCTTATAAGTAGATTATATGATTTCAAACCTTCATACCGCCCAATTTCAATGCCGCAGTGTGTCATGGAAATTCCCAATCTGTAGCAGATTAAATTACTCTATTTCCATCGATTCAACCAATGCCTTACGTTCTAATTTGAACGCTGTCCCTGTTTCAAACCATTTAAAAAAAACGTTCCATCTCACATGTGAAACACAACTCTTCAATGTTATTCAATTCAGTCAACGTACCATACATTCATATCCCATACCATAACTAAGTCGATCCATCATTACCAGTCCAAATTCTGGTATCTCATCACAACAGTTTAATTTGATTTCACCAAAATGAGTGCGCCTTAACGAATTCGAAGTCGATATACAGAAATATACATTACTCAATGAATTAAACACAAAATTCTGAAAACACTTCCACATTAACAATGAAAATACTTACAACCTTTTCTTCCTGGCCAAGTATTCAACATTCATGGCCCTTACAAACTGCCAGAGGCTTACAGCCTTGGCTGTTCAAAACCTACTCTCAATCAATCACACTCTTCTCCCATGCCTTTGAGGCTTGCTGAATTTATACAATTTTAAAAATGATTTAATTAAATGCTCAATCCCCTTAATATCTCAACAAATCCCTAAATCTCTCAACATCCCTAAAAGATAGATTTTTATCCCTAAAACTTAGAAACTAATTCCAACTTAGGCTCCATCATTAATTCTAAATTATCTTGAAACTAATTTCTCTCATGTTTCCAGGAATTTGGAAACATTTACAAAATCTTACAAATAATTAATTGAAATACAATTATTCACTCAAAATAATATTAATATTTACATGAAATTTAATATTTCTTCAAAAAATGAAACCCCCTAGATTAAATAAAATACAAGGTGTTTTTCCGGAGCTAATGCTCCTGCATCAGTTATAAGTATTCTTCTTTATTCCAGTCTCATTTCTTTGCTTTCTTTCTTCTTTGGTCAGTATGGTTTTATATGCAACACATTGAATAGCTTTATGACCAAAATTATGTCATATGAAACATTGCCCATTAAAGAAGAAATTTCTCTGATCATGAAACCTTCTATTTGTGTTTACCTGCTAATTGGTATTTCTCTGATCGATATTTTTGCTATTTTTCTTTGCATTGAAGTGGTCATGCTTTACCTGTGAAGTTTCTCTCCTCTTGTTGAGTGACAGAATGTTGTAGGCTGGCTTTAGCTGCATTTAGATAGCTTGGTACTCAAGACTGAGACGACTCTCTGATACATCCAAGATATGTCTTTACAAAAGGAGAACGTTGAACCTTAATAATTTCATCTAAGGTTTCAGTTTCTTTAGCAAATATAAGATTTAAAGTTTTCTCTTTCTCAATTTACTTTCTTAGACTTACTATTTCACATTATAATTTCTCATTGTGTTTCTCCTTTTCTATAAGCTGATTCTTTAGAGTATGTATGGAAATTTTGTTTTCTTCCAAACATATTTTGAGCTGATTAATTTTTTTAAGAAAATCATTTTCTTCTAGAGCATCCATAAAGGTATCTTTAGCCTCACTAGTATTTTTCAAAAGGCATGAGTATTCTAACATCTTGATCAGATTCTCCTTCTTCACTAATTGATAGCCCATCACTATCTTCATGAGTATAATAACTTTTTCTATTGATAAACCTATTAACTTCATGAGTATAATAACTTTTTCTATTGATAAAACGATTCTTATTTACTTTTTCCACTTCCTTTCCTTTTTCATGTTTTTCTTTATGAGGACACTTAGAAACATAATGCCAAACTCTTCCACAAGAAAAACATTGAAAAGGAATCTTAGCTCTGAATCTTCCAGTGCCAAGCCGTAGCTTCTTTACAAAATTTATCTCATCTTCTTCACTTTCTGTTGCATAGATTTTCTGAGATATCTTCTTCCTTCGAGCAACCTTTTTCTTTTGTTTCCTTCCCATTGAGATGGATCTCCTTCAAGAGATTAAGCTTCTATAGAAGGACCTGCTCTGATACCAATTTTTGGGAAAAATATTGAGAGGGGGGTGTGGGGTGAATCAGTATTTAGAGATTACTGGAATCGTTTACTTTTTCCTTATTAAATTCCATACGCGACTTTAATGTACCCAAATTGCGTATACCTCAGTGAATACTGTTTTTTAGAAAGTGATCAATATCAGATCCATATCTGAGGCTTTCAGTTAGATATCTTTAGAAATGTAGAACCCTTCATCAATTAGTCACCATCAACCATGGTTATTCTCTTATTGAACATATTTGTACATAATCAACTTAGCATCATATATAGTATTAAAACAACCCAGATCTCCAAGAAGACTTCATTGATAGACAACAGACAAATAGAAGGAATAACAGAAAAACCTCTGCAATAAGCTTTAGAAAACCCTAACTTCCATACACGCCTTTTCTGAAGCAAACCTGCATATATATGCGCTTTTACTGATACACAAGAGTGAATAGATCTGTAAATATAAATTTTGCAGAATGAACCAGATCCATAGAACTTACCCAGATTTCTTTACTTGACTTCAGCAAACTTGCACCATGTTATAGGTCTAATCATCTCTTAAATGGATCACACAAAAGCATAGTCATTTCAGATCTAGAGATCCTGAACCATCGTTGTATCCATGGCTGCATCATAGATTTAGATCTATCATTTAAAACAAAGTTCATCTCATGTAGATATACCTTAGAGAAAATTGTTCAGTAACAGCCCTTACACATGCACACCTATGATCTTCTTCTCATTATATAGATTTAGCCTTTACCAATACCATGAGTCAAAACCACACAACAGCTGATGGTATTCTTGGACGGAATCAAATAAACAATACAAGGCTCAATACTGTGGGCTAATATCATGGTAATGTCCCTTGGTTTCATAATTTTAGAGTGCAAAAGGCATACATGACTTGGATCGTTCTTATCCACGTGTATACGCGACTTCTCGACATAAAAACTGCAGATGTACTAGTTCTGAATGTATACGTGGGTTTCCTTCATGAAAGTAGCATATACATTGCATCCATACATAGGTTTCCTTCATAAAACCTGCGTATACATTGAGAAATATTTCCTGATTCATTTTTGTGCACTTACTGGAGTTCCTTTCTCTGTCACATCTAAACTGACCCGTGGAAACATCATTTTTAATTCTTTAACACATAGGTTTCTTATCAAAATACAACACATCAAGTAGGTTTCTATCAAGAACAACTTCATCAAGTAGGTTACCATCAAGGACAACAGTAGGTTTCCATCAAGGACAACTTCATCAAGTAGGTTGCCATCAAGGACAACATATTGCATCATATTGCCAACAAAGTCAATACTAATCCATGGAAGGGGGAAAAATTTAATGGTTCAAACACTAGTATCATGGGTTGAATTTACTTGTAAACACCTTTTGTCCTAGGTTCCAATAATGAATATATTCCTCATCCCAAAAAGGTAAAAAAATTACATTTGCTCCTACTGTATTTATTTTTACCTTTAAGATAACACCCTTTATTTGTTTATATGCTAATTTATGCTCTTCTCCCATGTCGTGTAGGTATTTGGTTGACCATGGTCAACTTACAATTTAATTTTGGGGATAGTGAGACTTAAAATTTGACTCTGATGTTCTTCCTTGTCGATTTTTTTGTTAACGGTAGTTGAATTTACATTGTCGAGTTTTGGAATTGTTTTGAAATATACTTCTAGATTATAAATTTGGGTTTTACCATAATATTATCCTTATTTATTTTCTTGAGTAAAAAAATCCCAGCTCTAAAGAATTACCATTCTGGAATTCTCGTTGTAACAACTCCACTTACCACAATTTATTTTTATTTTTATTTTTTATTTATTTTTATAATAGTAAAACTACCTAATTTGTGGTCCACTATTTTCTATAAGTTCGTCACTATTTTGTGAATTCTTTTATTATTGCTTCATCCATATTTTTTCATTATTAGACAAGTTCCTTTGTTACGCTTTTGTAATTTCTGATTCCAAGGTTACATATTTGCCTTGGATTTCACTGGTTTAAATTGAACCACTTCTACTTCACTTGACTCTATATTGTCACTGCTTCATTTTATTTTCATTTTCATAATCTAAGTTACCTCCATCTTACCATCTTTATATATTCAATTATGAGTTAATATTGTAATAGTATTTTCACTATTACTTTTAGTCTACCTTAATTGTCATATGATAATTTATTATACCCTCATTTATTCATTTCTTAAAATACCTGTTTCATAATTCTAGAGGTACTTCTAACCTATACAAAGGAGTTCTTATCCTTATCCTAATAGAATATACCATTAGTAGAATATGATTTGTTACCCTTTCATAACATTGGTTTGTATTCTATGTAAAATAATTTGAATTTGGAATGCCATAGTTAGGAATACAATATAAAGGTTTATGTGCTTCATCCCTTGTTGACATATATCAACATTATATTCATCAACAACTACGGTTAATTGGCTTAATATTCGAATTATACTTTATGACTATGATTTGGATTTGGTGACTTAACACTTATCCATTTCCCATTTAATGAAATATCTGTCACATATTAATTCTTAAGGAAATCATAGACAGGTTTATTGATTTGGCAATTAAATTTTGTATTTCGAACTGGGGATTACATTTATAACTTCGAGATTTCCCAATTGATAGTAAATTTACTTTTATTACCTTCACATGGCTCATCCTGCTTCTACCCTAGGATGTAAATCACGGGGATGGTTTGGATCCTTTCATATTTTATGATTGAACTTATGACAACCCAACCCTAATTCGATTTTTCGTTTCTCATTTGGTAACTTCTGCCTTTGTCTCTACAACACGGGTTTCTCCATGAAGCCATGGCTTGAACATGAGGTTTCAAATGTTTAAGTAGGTCGGACATATGAACGAAGGGAAACTCTATCGTGACATCTTTCATTTCCTTCATGAAACTCTACCTCCCATAAAGGTAAGAGTATATTTCAATCATGTTATCAGACACCATTTCATTATTGGGTTTCGAACTTGCCTTCCTCTAAACTTTATGTTTTAGTTATTTAGTTTACAACTTGCATTCCTTTGTGATGAACCTATTTGTGATTTATTGCAGGTTTAAGGGAGTCCGAATTGGGGTCTTTCCCCATGTGTTTCTAATGTTTTATAGGTAAGGATATTTCATTTCTGAAACCACTGTATACCCAAATTTTTATGTGTTTTTGGTTTAAACATCCCCTTCTATTCTATCGTTTTGGATTTTTCATAGCAAAGATTGACTTTCATAGGCACTTCGATCTTTTAGAATGAATTTCCCTTGTCTTTTCACTTGAAATTGTATCTGCTATGCAGATATTTTGCTTACACTTCCCTTTTCTCTTTTTCAGTTTCGTTGCTAAGAATTTTCCTTTTCTGTTAATACAGATTGTATTCATTTTTCATAAAATGATAAGATTCTTAGTTGCAGTGTTTATAAATCTAGTTGTTTAATCTTTCTCGGTTTCGGATTTTATTTCCGGCAATTTGATTTCTGCATTTTAATTGTTTGCACTTGTTGAGAATTCCATATGTAATGTTTCTCAACCTTTATATTTCTCTCCTCATTGTTTGTAATATAAAATCAGTATGAGATTCATATTGTTGTCCTTGGATTCCTTTTGCAATTCTGAGAACGCATAATATTTTATTATGTATCTTATTTACCGCTACGTGTATGAATTTTTATCTCTTTTCTTGGGTATTCAATCTCAGATAGATTTAAAATAAGATTTCATAGTATAGCACTATATTGAATTTACCCCAAAATTTAACTATATTGCATACAAAAGTCTGAATGACTCAGTATTTTATTATCAATATATTTGTGTTTATCAAGCTTCACTTTTGAAATACATTTATTTTAATCTGTTCTGGTTTTCTTCTCAACTATGCATACATAAAAACCCTCGTTTTCCAATACGACTAAGTATGGGAAAGAACAAATGGTATTGAAGGTTAACTCACATGGTTTCCCACGTAGAGGTATTTTTTATGACGATGTCTTTAATTTCAGAAGTATATTTATAAAATTTAAGGCATGACTTATGTATGTATCTTTTAAGTCTTCCCAATTTCTATAATTTCCTTCATAATTATTGAGAACCATTGAGAATAAATTTGTAAAATGTGTTCAAGTTCTTCCTTCAAGAATCACTTATAATTTTATTAAGTTCCCTCAATTAATAAAATGATTGATTTTGTAGGAAATCTTCTTCTTGTTTCAAGACCAGTCACGAATTTTCATTAAGCACTTACTCTGCCATAATACAGGTAAATTCATTTTTTATGCTTTCAATATTGGTACTCATTTACAATATATTTATCTGTATCTTCTATCATTGTAAATTAATTTATTTTCTTGTTTGCACACAGAAAGGGTTTCATAAATTTCCCTCGACTCATAAGGTAATTTGATGTTGAATTTTCAGTTGTCACTTTCTCATACTTAATATGATTAATTTAGTTATCCTACTAATTAAATTCTAACCGTTCTTCATATGGTTTTCTTGTACAAGTATTACACCTCTCACAATTTACTACGCATCAACTTGTGTATTCTTTTGACAAGCCTTGACAATTAATTTTATTCCTTCTATGTACAGGCTAGTCGATAACATGCTATAAATTCAATACACTGAATTCATAGATATTTATTCCTGTATAATTTTTGTAATTGATAGAAAAAAGTTTTGAATTTAGTCAATGTACTTATGAGAGTGTATAATGATGTATTTTATCAACTTTTACAACCAAATTTTGTTCTTATATGTTTTTCCACTTATTTGTAGCAATTAAATTAGCTATTATTTTTAAACATGAATTCTGTTTACATGTTAGGTCGCTATATCACTAGTATAGTCCCTTATTATTGTTAGTGTAAACCCCTTATTGTTATTATTGTACCCTTGTAACCCCCATTTTTTTATTATTGTGCCCTTAAATTATTATTGTTAGGTCGGCTAGGATTACATTGTGGCCCACTAGGATTACATTACGGCCCCATGGACTCCTATATATAGAAAGGAGGTTTTGTAAATTGTATCATCCAAGAATTGTTGATTCATGTAATGTATTGGAGGTTGCCCCCTCGAAGTGGCTTATTTCTAAGGAATTGATATCTCTTTTATTCTCTTTTTGGAGCTGGTTTCCCAACATTACAACTATTTTACTATCCTATAATACTTCATTATGTATCTGATGTTTAATTTCTTATTTGTCCATATGAATGAATAACTATATGCAAATTTTGTATTTGAAGTACAATAGAGATATTTATATTTAGTTTGTACAATCATATTTCTTTCTAGATTGACAATTATCTCTCAGTGTACCTAGATTTTTGTCTCATTTTGGTTTACAGAATAATTATGTTAAATATTTATTTTAACATATTTTCCACCTCTAATGATATATTTTATGAATTTAAAATATAAATTCTTACAACCTAACAACATATTTACACCTTTCTATTTGGATTTATACCTTCTATTTGTTGGTTTAGTAATCTAATTTGTCTATGTAACTATAAAAAGAAAAACTATGTTCACTATTGTCATGTCCTGTTAAATACATGAGACTCTATAAATTAAAACTAATAGAACTTCATTATACTATTTAATAACTCATAAAAGATAATTTCCCACTATCATTTTCATCATAAAAATAGAATTAAATTAGTTGTGCATACCAATTATGGTAAGAATATTTTCCACCCAACCTTGAGCTTTCTCTCCACAGCTCCCCTCGAGCAGAGACCAATTCCTGTCAAGTGTAGAAACCTCTTGTCTACCTAGGAATGACTTATTTAAGCTTGCTATAACAACTCTGCTTCCAATTTTTTTTTATTCTATTTATGGAATTTATATTATTCACATACAATATATTTACTGTGATTCATCACACTCCGACGAATATTATCTATCAAACATTGTAGTTGCTGTACCTTTATTCTATTTATTTGCTAGATTCTCATTCAATAATTATTTTCTCTTATATTTCCTTTGATCATGATTTATATATTGATGCCTCTTTCATGATTTGAAAATCTACTCTTTGGGACTAAAATCCAATTCCATAATTCCAATGAGTCATCATGTCAATGGAATATTCACATTTTTTTTTTAATAGAAATTTGTAGTTCACTAGTTAAGTCCCACCCTTAACTCTTACTAACCAATTTTATCTCAAACTTACTGCTTTCCTAACTTGGTCCACAATTTATTAATTTACCTCTCCCTCCCTTATGTTATTTATATTTCACACTATAGATAATGTATTAAAATATACCTATCTAGATTATATTACCTCTACCCCTTTTTAATATTCATATAACTCTTCATAAATGAACCTAAATTTCCATTTGGGCATCGTCCCAAGTTATATCTATCATCACATATTTATTACTACCACACTTTTCAACTTATGAATCAACCTTACCCTTACGAAGGTTCTAAGTAACCTTCTATGGAGATTGATTTCACACTCTTTGACACATAGTATAACTACATATGAAACCTTGGATTGATTTTACCTTGTTGATATTCACATGTCCACGTGGTAAGGGTTCTATTAGCGATGAACATATCAATTTATATCTAAGTATTATATTGTACTAACCTACATTAACTACTCTTATATCTTCTCCACGTCAACAGGTCTAGTTAGGTCACTAGATATGCAAAGATTTATCAATTACGAAGGTATTAATGTGACTCTGTCTCCGTATTACATTACATCAACTTTCTGGATTTTATGTTGGTCTCAGGATTATATTTAATTTAATGTACAGTACTATAATCACATGGCTCTTTTATTTGGCGTTTGAACCCTCCAGCTACGCGTGACTTTCTTCATCATTGGATATCCTCCACATGGACGATGGCGATGTCATCCTATTTTGGTTTAGGGTTTTAATTCATTTCGTTTTTTGTGTCTATCTTTTTGACCTTCTCTATCAACTATGCATTTCGTCTTTCTGTTATGAAATTTTATTATCGGCTCCCCAAAAATTTCGTTTCCTCTTGAGAGGGGGACTTATTTTGGCAGTGCCAAGGTTACATTCATAGCCATATTTAGCTTCCTCAGGTAATACACATTCTCCTCATGGTTTTTAATTTGACATAGTGTGACTTTAAATTACAGGTCTTGTAGTTATCGTTTTGTTTTCAATTACTTGTATATTCTTCTCTGCCATCTTATACTTCAATTTTTTTTACCAGTATTACAGAGAGGGTTCCTCGTCTAACCCATAACATTTTTCTTCAAATGGTTTTGGTCCTACATCGTATGGTTATTTGTAACCTCGACTGGTAATCTCTTACGAAAACACCAAGTTTCAAGTTTTCTTTGTAAGAGTATTCCCCGATTTCATTTATGTATTCCCTTTCCATTTGTGGAATACATCTTCAGTCTAGTTTAGATTTTAATCGATATGGTTTCAGTTATTACTTTAACAACCTGAATCTCTAATAAATTTTCTTTTGTTATACGCAAGTGAAGGAGTTATGCATGGAGACCCTTCTCTCTCCTGCGTTGAAAATTTCTACATTTTTCTCATTACAACACCCTTCCCACGTTACAGGTAAATTCGTATTTCCTTAGTATTGATTCAATTCCTCGTTTTACATTGGTTTTTTTAGAGCATTTCAATATTTCTTTTTTGGTTATTGGACTCTCTCCTATACCTTCGTCCATACCCTCAAGACTGTAAAGGAATTGGCTGAAATTCCACCCACTTAAATCAAAGATGAGTGTATAATAGTTTGAGAATGAATTAATCTTAGACATGAGAACTCGTAGCCTATTCGGGTTTAAGAGATTTTAAATTCCCTTCGGAAATTTTCGCATATTTATAATATCTCATTTCAGGAGAGATTCAAGGAATATTATCATTTTGTTCTCTCTATTTAATGGCTCTACTTATTTCGTCATTCTCGTCCATAAGGATTTCTCTTTATTTTTAAACCTTTCATTTGTAGGTAATTTTTCTAGGTTGAATTGCAATTATTATCATAGATTGTACTAATAATTGGTTTTTTTGAATTGGTACAGGAATTATATAATTACCCATGTCTCTAATTTCATTCGTTAAGCCATCGAGGACTTAATGTAAGAATTGGCTTGAATTTAATTAAATGTCTATTAATTATTTGATTCCATCTTATTCTTTCCTGTAATAACTTAACTTTCTTGGTTTATTAGAGATTGGATTCTATCTAACTGTGAGTAAGGTGATTATCCCTTACCAATTTTTATTTGGTGCACTTTCCCTTTATTTTATTAATTGTAGTTCATGCCAGAATTAATTTCTTGCTTCTTGTTCTGTGTAGGTAACTATGTATATGGATTTATATCCTTGAATTTACTACACATATAAATCCATATACAGTAATATATTTAATACACCCTCGAACAGATCTAGTTAATTCTTCACCACTAATTAACTTCACTAGAATAATACAGTTATAAGTCAAATTGAATTAAATTATGCATACCAATTATGGTTGAATATTTTCAACCGAACCTATGAGCTCTTTCTGAATAGCTCCCCCCGAGTAGAGATCATATATTCAAATAGTAGACAACCTCTTCTCTACCCAGAATTTGCATATTTAAGCCTGCTTTCCTATCATCTTGTTTCCATAACTGCGTCCAATTAATCAAGATGTTGTTTTTCTTTTTTCCTAAGATTTCCTTTTGTTTCTTCCACAAAAGTACTTTAAAACTAGCTTTTTCCTCTTTCTAGTTTTATTCCATCTCTTCCTAGTAACTTTCCTCTTTATTGGGATGTCTTTTTAGATTTTTTTCTCCAATCTAAATTTCAATATTTAATTTATTTTCTCCATGTATTTTTGGAGAACTGAGAAAGTATTGGGGAACCTTATCCGTCCTCATGGATTTGGTGTTAGGTCCCTATATTACTAATTTAGTCCCTTATTGTTCTTAGTCTAGCCCCCTTATTGTTATTGTTTTACCCCTGTAACCCCAATATTGTTATTATTGTGCCCTTACATTGTTATTGTTAGGTCAGCTGGGATTATATTGTGGGCCCACAGACTCCTATATATAGAAGGAGGTTTTGGTGATTTTATCAACCAAGAATTGTTCATTTATGTAATGTATTGGAGGTTTCCCCCTTGAAGTGGCTGATTTCTAAAGCGTTGATCTCTCTTTTATTCTATATTTAGAGTTTTTTTCATAAAATTTGGTATCAGAGCTTTGGATTCTAGGGTTTTGTTGCTCCAAACAGGTCATCGTGGAATTTTCACAATAGATTTTTTTCTACGAAGGTTCAGAAGCTGAAATTGTTAGAGTGCGAAGCCGGAATCCTGAGGAACATTATCACAAAATTCCAGATCTTGGTTCACAACATTTTAGGAGATATGATATGTGGAAGTTAGGGATTTTTGCAGGCTCAAGAATTTAACCTAAACAGGTCATCGCAGAATTTTCACTATAAATATTGTTCTACGAGGTTTCAGAAGATGAAATCCTGAAGAACCGTCTGTGAAAATTTCAGATCTTGGTTCCCAAAATGCTTGGAGATATGATCTATAGAATTTAGGATTAGTTCAGGCTCTCGAGTTTCATCTCAAAGAGGTGACCGTGGGAAAAACATCATAACTCTCTCTCTCAGCGTCAGATTGAGATTCTGTAAAAATTGGATGCAAGTACAGGGATTGTAGTTTTCAATATATCAATTTTAGTGTTGAAGGAGGAAATAGTGACACGTGGAAAATCGTACAAGTTCACTCTACCAAACCAATCCATAATTAGGTTACCATGGAAGATTGGGCATAATTTTGTCTCGAAGAATCCAAATCAGGTCAGAACTATCACATTTGAAAGATGATTCAGAGGGGTACTTCAGGGCCTAACTTTAGATATTGGAGATCTGACATCACATATATAATTCAGTTTCAATGTAGAGCTCCTCAAAAGCAAGAAAAAAGTGTGTATTTTTTCGAATTACATATGTCTCATTTGAAAAAAAATTAGTTTGAATTTTTTCCAAGGGCATATTGAAGAATAGATATCAGTATTGGGTTCTAAAATGCCCCCTAAAAGGAATTAAACACCCATTAAGCCTTCATAAGGCTCTACTATGACTCATGAAGACGAAGAAAGACAACATAAGATATCAAAATTACAAGAGAAAGTGCACCAAATTTCGCTATCGCAAAGAGCAACAAAAAATGAAATGGAAGTTTTGAAGAAAGGCATGGAAACTAAGATGGATGGTTTGAATAAAGGCATGGAAGCTAAGATGAATGGTTTGGAAGCTAAGATGGAAGGCATGGAAGTGGGCATGGAAGCTAAGATGGATGACATGGAAGCTTAGATCGATGAAAAAATGGAAAACATGAAGAATGAATATAAAAGTAGATATCGAAGGTTTGGCAAAGAGGATATAAGAAATGTTTCCTAATGGTGAAAATATAGTAGAGGAAACTCATGATGACAAAAAAATAAATGTTAATCGTGGTTTCATAAACTCTAATGTTGGATGGAAGAACCACCATATTCCAAAGATGGATATGAGGAAGCTTGATGGCAAGGATCCTGTAACATGGATACTATATATGGAGCAATATTTTGATCTCAATAATGTGAAAAACACACAAAAGGTACACATTGCAACTTTACATTTCGAAAAAAAATACATTTGTATGGTATCGATGGCTTTGCTCCCATAAAAAAATTGTCACCTAGTCAATTTCTATGGAGGAAATGATAGCTTATTATGAGGATACAAAAAGCAACACCTTCTTTAGCCAATTAATAAATCTCAAACAAAAGGTTTTAGTGGCGGAGCACATTGAGGACTTCCAAAAATTGAATGTAAGGGTAACTGATATTCTAGAGGAACACAGGATTGATGTCTTCATAGGGACTCTAAGGGATAACATCCAACATGAAGTTCGCATTTGGGAAACTGACTCATTGGAAAAGGTATTCAGGTTGGAAAGAAAAATTGAATGTAAATTATGGCAAAAAGGAAGCTTACCACACACATATATAAAGATGGAAGTGTTGCTAATCCTAGAATTCCACAACCTACAAGGTTGACACCACAACAATTGGAAGAAAAAGGAGCAAAGGGGCTTTCCTATAGTTGTGATAGAAAATAAACTAAAGGTCATAAGTGTGTTGAGAAGAAATTATTTTACATAGATTGTCAAGAGGAAGAAGAAAATGAACAAGAATCTTCAAAAGAAGAGGATATACACCAGGAACCAACCCTAGAAGATGAAGAAATGAGTCCGACCATATCGTGCAACGCATTGGGAGGAATTACCACTAAAAATCTCAAGATAGAAGGACATATCAAGAAGAAAAAGGTAATAGCGTTGATTGATTTGGGTAGTACCCATAATTTTATTCATTGTAAGGTAGCCAAGGAATTGAATTGTTTCCTATACCCAGCATCAGAATGTCAAGTGATGGTTTCCAATGGAGGAACTATAAATTTCTCTAGAAAATTCAATAATATCAAGCTAACCATGGGTGAATATGTATTGAAAAGTCCAATAATTTCCATTACTATGGGAGGTGCTGATGTTGTACTAGGAGTACAATGGTTACAATCTTTGGGGATGGTAGCTTTTAATTTTCAAGAACTTTTCTTGAATTTTTTTTGGAAAGAAAGGAATTCAAATTACGGGGTATAATAGGGAAGCTGGGAAAGATAATAAGTTCTAATGTCATGAAAAAGCTTCTGAATAAATAACAACGAAGCATAATTGCAAAGTTATGCTCACTAGAAGTTCCAACATCAAAATCATCTATTTTTGCAGATCTCCAAAAAGTCTTGGACAATCATTACAAGTGTTTGAAACTCCCAAAGGAGTCCCACCTATTCATGATCATGATCATGCTATTCATTTGATTCTAGGAAGTGTTCCTCCAAACATCAGGCCTTATAGATATCCTTATGTCTAAAAGAGAAAAATTGAACATATGATTGCAGAAATGTTAGAGGCTGGTATAATTCAACCTAGTCAAAGTTCTTTCTTTTCTCTAGTAGTATTGGTGCACAAGAAGGATGGATCATGGTGCATGTGTCCAGATTATAGGGAGCTCAATAAGCTCACCATTAAATATAAATTTTCCATTCCTCTGATTGATTAATTATTAGATGAATTACATGCAGAAATTTATTTTACCAAGTTGGATATTCATTCAGGATATCATCAAATTAGAATGAAGACTGAAGATATTCCGAAAATAACATTTCAAACTCATGAGGGTCATTACGAATTTTTGGTCATGCCCTTTTGCCTTACCAATGCACCTTCTAAATTTCAAGGGTTGATGAATTCCATTTTCAAACCCTTCCTTAGAAAATTTGTACTAGTATTTTTTGATGATATATTAATCTACAACAAGTCTTGGAAGGACCATGTTCAACATGTTCACATGGTGCCCAAAATATTGCAGGAGAAACAATTATATTCAAAAACATCCAAATTTTTCTTTGGAGTACAATATGTGGAATATATGGGTCATATTGTATCTCATGAGGGTGTTAAGGTAGACCCTAACAAAATTAAAGCCATTAAGGAATGGAAAGTCCCCACAACCATAAAGTAGTTGTGAGGATTTATCGGTTTAACAAGATATCATCGTAAGTTTGTTAAGAATTGTAGGAGAATAGAATCACCTTTAACAACATTATTGAAGAAAGATGAATTTTCATGGATTGCTGAAGAAACTAAGGCCTTTTAACATCTTAAAGAGGCATTGTGCCTAGCACTGGTCTTAGCTATGCCAAACTTCAGAAAAACCTTTATTGTGGAATGTGATGCCTCGAGAAATGGAATTTGTGTTGTTTTAATGAAAGAAGGAAGACCCATTACTTTTGAAAGTCGTCCAGTCAAAAGAAAGTATTTACAGAAAGCTATTTATGAGAAGGAAATGTTAGAAATACTACATGCTCTAAAGAAATGGTGACCTTACCTAATGGGAAGACACTTCAAGGTAAAAATAGATCATGATAGTCTTAAACACTTTTTGGAACAAAGATTATCTTCAGAAGAGAAACAAAAATGGGTCACAAGGATGTGGGGTTATGACTTTGAAATAATCTACAAAAAAGGGAAGATAAATGTTGCTGCAGATGCACTCTGAAGAAAGAATGAAGAGGTGGAAGAATTTCTTTGTGCCATTTCTATTATCTAACTAGATTGGATAACCGAAGTAAGGGATGAATGGAAATGGGACAATGAAGTGTGGAATCTCATTCACAAGTTGCAACAAGATCCTAGTACATGTGATACATTTATTTGGAAAAATGATTCCTTGTGGCACAAAGATTGCTTATATCTTTGTAAGAATTCCCAAGTAAAACAAAATATTCTTTTGAAATTGCACACTTCTCCTTTAGGAGGAAATTCATGATTTTTACAAACTTACCACAGGGTGAAGAAAGAATTTTTTTGGGATGGCCTTAAATCTGATATTCAAAATTTTTTTGCGGAATGTTTGGTTTTCCAGAAAAATAAATTTGAGACAATTAAGACCCCGGGTCTTCTACAACCTTTATCCATTCCAAGTCAACGTTGGGAGGAGATTTCAGTGGATTTCATCACAGGTTTACCTAAGTCTGAAGGAAAGAGTGTAATCATGGTGGTAGTTGATAGACTTACCAAGTATGCACACTTTTGGTCATTATCTCATCCATTTAAGGAAAGTATAGTTGCTACTACATTTATGGACACAATTCAAAAGCTACATGGAAACCCAAAAGTTATTGTGAGCGACAGAGTTTCCATTTTTACTGGAAATATTTGGACTAAGTTATTTTCTTGTTTGGGTACTCAATTAGCTGATAGCTCATATTATCATCCTCAATCCAATGGTCAAACTGAGATAGTGAATAAATGTTTGGAAGGATATATTTGTTGTTTTGTATCTGATAAACAAACACAATGGGTCAAGTGGTTACCTCTTGCTAAATGGTGGTATAACACTTCCTTCACAATGTAGCAAAAATGACCCCATTTATGGAACTTTATGGATATCGTCCACCGTCCATCACATCATCTTTAACTGAAAATTCTAAGGTTCAAGTAGTGGAAGATCACATCAAGCATCAAGAAGAAGCTCTCCAACTCCTAAAGGATAACCTAAATTTGGTACAAAATCGAATGAAACAACAGGCATATCAACATCGCAGTGAGATAAGTTCTGATGTAGGAGACTGGGTAGTTTTATGGCTACAACCATACAAACAAATATACCTTAAGCAAGCTAAGAAGGATAATAAAGTATCGCCAAAGTACTATGGTCCTTACAAGGTGTTGCAAAAGATTGGTACTATGGCATAGAAATTGGAGCTTCCTGCTTCTTCGCGAGTGCATCTAGTTTTCCATGTTTCATGCTTAAAGAAGGTTATAAGTGAAAATATTCTAGCTCAAATAATATTTCCAGAACTTGATGAGGAAGGAAAAATGATAATGGAACCTGAAGCGGTCACAGAAACAAGAAATTGATAGCTACGAAATTGAACAATTTCAGAGTATCTCATCAAGTGGAAGAACTTACCCACTGAAGATTCTACATGGGAGGATGAGAATTTTATACAAAAGCTCCCAGAGCTACTCAAGCATTGAGGACAACACTTTTTTGAAGGAGAGGGGCATGTCAGGTCCCTATATTACTAGTTTAGTCCCTTATTGTTATTGTTGTACCCCTGTAACCCCAATATTGTTATTATTGTGCCCTTAGATTGTTATTGTTAGGTCGGCTACAATTATATTGTGGGCCCATGGACTCCTATATATAGAAGGAGGTTTTTCTCATTTTATAATTCAATAATTGTTCATTTATCTAATGTATTAGAGGTTTCCCCCTTGAAGTGGCTAATTTCTAAGGCGTTGATCTCTCTTTTCTTCTATTTTTAGAGTTGGTTTCATAACATTTGGATTCCTGATCTCTAATCATACTCTAGTATTTGCACAATTCATTCCATTTTCATTTTATTAAATTAAAATAATAAAATATGCACACAATAAATGCTTTCCTTTGGGTCCACTTTACCCCTTAGGACTGTTCAACTGTTTAATAAAAGTAGAGAAATTGGTGACATTACATATTCGCCCTCTAAAAAAAAACACCATCCTCAGTGTTGCAAAGACAAAATATAAAATTCACTTTTCAAACAATGATGGATATTTTTCCTTCATATCTTCCTCTCGCTCCCAAGTAGCGTCTTCGGGTGCCAGGTGCCTCCACTTTACTTTCACCCTGGCAACTGTTTTGTTTTAGAGATCAATTTCTTCCTGTGCGAGGATGTGAAGTGGCTCTGGAAGAAATTCCTGTTCTGGTTCCACCTGTATCACATTCCAATAAATAGCATGAGTAGGATCATGTACATACTTTTTTAATAATGAAACATGAAAAGAATCGTGAACCTTAATGTGACTAGGTAAAGCTAACTTGTATGCTACTGGTCCCACTCTTTCCAGTACTTCAAAAGGTCCACAGTAGCATAGTACTAGTTTTGCATAGCTACCCGTGTACAAAATAATCTTTTTGGGCTTAATCCTCGAGTAGGCATGATTGCCTACATTGAATTCTCTGTGAATTCTCTTTTTATCTACATAATTTTTCTGCCTATCTTGTGTTGCCTTGATATTTTGTTGAATTTTCTCTATAGTCCTTTCCATTTCCTGCAATGCATCAAGTCCAAGTATTAACTTATCCTCTGATTGACTCCAACTTAGAGCTTTATGGAAATTTCTACCATATAATGCTTGAAAAGGAATCATCTTGATTCAGGCTTGGTAATTGTTATTGTAGGTCAACTCTGCCAAATGCAAAAAGTTTTCCCACTTTTTTGGTCTGTCCATCCCATACATTCTCAACATGTCTTCTAAAATTTGGTTTTTTATTTTATTTTTCCAATCAGTTTGGCGATAGTATGCAGTACTAAAGTTCAATTTGGTACCCATTCCCCCAAAAAGAGTCTTCGAAAAATCTGAAGTAAACTTTGTATCTCTATCTGATATGCTCATTTTATGAATACCATGCAACTTAGCAATATCTTCCATAAATACATTAGTTACTTGAGTTGTACCAAAAGTAGATTATACTGGTAAGAAGTGTGCAGTTTTTGTCAATGTGTCAACAACTACCATGATAAAATCATGTTGGTATTTAGTTCTTGGAAATATAGTTATAAAGTCTATGGAAAATCTCTCCCACTTCCATTCTGGGATGGGTAATTAGCTACCTTTACCTGCTGACATTCCAAACATCTAGCTAAATAATTAGCTACATCCTTTTTTATACCTGGCCATAGCATATTCTTTCTTAAGGTTGAAATTAATTTCTGATATCCTATATGTCCTGCATAGGGTCTTTTATGATACTCATATAGAATTTCACTTTTTAATGAGTTCACATTGGGGATGTATAATCTATTTTTTTTTAAAATTAGTCCCTTTTGGTTTTGAGTTTACCACACTATCTCATTTTTTTACAATGTTTCTTGGATTTTTTCGTAGTTTGGGAGTTCTCCCATTACTGCTTGGATCGATCCTTCAATATCAAAGTTTTCACTACTCCCAACACTATTCAAGCATTGACAAGAATTCCTACTTAAAGAATCTATAATATTATTTTCCTTCCCCTTGATATGTTTGATCTCCATGTCAAATTCACTAAATAAAGACAACCATATAGCTCTCCTAGAATTTAAATCAGGTTGTGTAAAAAAATACTTCAAACTAATGTGATGTGTCATTAATACAAACTTTTTCCCTAATAGATAATGTCTCCAGATCTTCAAAGCATGTATTAAAGCAGCTAAATCTAAGTCATACACACTGTAATTATGTTCATGTTTCTTTAATTTTATTGTCTCATATGCTATGATTGAGTTTTCTTGCAGTAACACTCCTAATCCCTCTTCAGAAGCATCCGTACATACTACAAATTCTTGATTTGGATCAACAATATTTAGAATTGGAGCAGTTGTAAGTTTAAGTGTTAAAAACTATGTTGACATTTTCCTGTCCACTCAAAATTCACTCCTTTCTTTTGTAGAGATGTGATAGGATATGCTAAGGCTGAAAAAATTTCTACAAATCTTCTATAATATCCTGCAATTCCCTTGAAAGATCTTATAGAGGAAACATCAGTAGGTACAGGCCAATCCCTAATAGCTTGTATCTTTTCTGGGTCCACTGCTAATCCTTTTTATGAAATTATATTGCTCAAGTATTGAATTTTATCTTTATAAAATTCACATTTGCTAAGTTTAGCATACACCTTATGTTATCTAAGAGTTTGTAAGACAATTATGAGATGTTCTTTTTATTCAGTTTCATTTTAGAATATATCAGAATGTCATCAATAAATACGAGAAATTTTTTTTCTAGATATTTACTTAAGACATTGTTAATTAGGCACATAAAGGTAGCAGGTGCATTAGTCAACCCAAATGGTAGAACTAAAAACTCATAGTGTCTGTATATTGTTCTAAATGAAGTTTTATTTATGTCTTCATCTTTAATTCTTAGTTGATGATAACTTGTCCTTAAATCAATTTTTGAAAATACTGTGGCTCCTCTCACTTGATCAAACAAATCATCTAGCTTGGGTAGAGGATATCTATTCTTGATTGTCATTTTATTCAGTTTTCTATATTCTATACACATTCTGAATGTACCATCTTTCTTTTTGACAAAAAATACCAGTGCTACCCATGGGGATACACTTGGTCTTATATAGCCTCTATCCAAAAATTCTTGTAAATGTAGTTTTAACTCTAAAAATTCTAGGGTACTCATTCTTTATGGGGCTCTAGAGACTGGTGTAGCTCATGGTATTAACTCAATTGAAAAATAAATTTCTCTTTTAGGGGGTAAATGAGGAATTTCTTCTAGAAATACATCCTTAAACTCTTTGATGACTGGTAAGTTTTCTACAAGTTCTTTTTCAGTTTACTATCCCAATTCTTCCACATGTACAACATATGAATGACAACCTTTTCTTGTTGTCCTTTTCAACTGAAGTGCAGAAATATGTCTCACTAATATAGGTTTGGGTTTCCCTTTTACTATCACTGGTTTTCCCTCACCATCTATATAGTGTATGGTTTTATCTAAACAATTTAGTATGGATTTACGTTTTTCTAACCAGTCTATTCCTACTAACACATCATAGGAACCTAGAGGAAAAATATTCAAATTCAGTTCAGTTTCATACCCATTTAAATTTACATTAGTCTTTGTTAATTTATGGGTCACTTTTCTTTTTCTTCCTGTAGCTAACTGAACTTACCATGCTTGCTGAAATTTTTCTAACTTCAATTTTCTCTTTTCCACAATATGAGGACTTATATAGCTTAAAATTGAAGCTGAATATATCAAAATAGAAACATGTTGTTCAACAATCATACCTTCTATTTCGACCCTAGTTGATCGGTGTTCGGTTTGACGATTTTCCAGTGCAGCACTGATTCAGGGAATGTATCTTCACACCTCATTTACAATAGTTTCCTCTCTCAGCACTTGTATGTTCTAAATGCTTCTGTGAAGAAAATCTCGTAGTAGATGAGGTTCTCCACAACCCCAACACTTTAGTGGCTCCCTCAATTTTACAGTTCCATCTCTTTTACTATTTCCATCTATTTGTTTAGATCCTATTTGTGATTGGGCTAGTTGATTTTCTCTAGTTTTGTTCAAATTATTCCTTTGGTTATTTTTCCCAAAGTTCTTTAAGTATGCTAATTTTTTTCTTTTTCCACTAGAGTCACCCTTTTCTTTGTTCTACCAGTCTTTCGCTTGTTTATTTCCGCCTTTGAACTGCTAATAAAATAGTCTTTCCTTGCACACAACTTCATCCATTGTCTTGGGATTATCAAATTCTATCCTCTCCTTGTAGATAAGAGGTAGGAAATTTAAAAATCGTTGTACCTTTGCGTTCTCTTCCCTTATATAAGGTACATAGTGAAGAAGGTTGGTAAATTTAGTAACAAACTCATCAATGGTAAGTTGTCCCAACCTAATCTCATGAAACTCTTTGGCTTTATCATCATAGTATCATTCATTCAAATATCTATTTTTAAATTTAATTTGGAAATCTTCCCAAGTGATAGTTTTCTCATCTATCACATGCACCATTTTGGTTTCCTCTCACCACAAGGTAGCCTTTCCTTGTAATTGGTAAATAGTCAATCTTGCTTTTAAGTTACTTCCATAATCATAAAATTGGAAGTATTTTACCATGTTTAGAATCTAAGCTTCTACATCTTCCTCCTTCTCTCCATCATAAGAGGGAGGTTTGAATTTTTGGAATTCTCCTTAAAATTCCTTTTTCCTTCTAGACTTCTCTCTAGAGGCTTCATCATCCTCAAACTCTTCTGAGTGATTTCTAGTTCCCTTTCTCTTTTTCCCAGAACATTCACCTTCATGACTGTTCCTGGAGGTAAATTCTCTGATTAACCTATCTTCCTCTTCGTTGGCTAGCGATAATATTTCATTGTGGTTTTTTAGTTGGATCATTTCTCTTTTCATCTGATGCATCATGAACAACAATGGAGAATTTAGATCTGGTGGATTTTATGCACCACCTAGAACCACATAGAGCTCATCCCCTTCACTCATGGTTTCAACTGTATGGTTCTACACTAATTGACTGTACACAAAAGTAAACATTAGTGTAAAATTTTTACATAAATTTTTTTTCCCTGGTTTGCGCACAGATTTAGGCCCAGTGTTTTAACATGGGCTCTGATACCATTTGTAACAACTCTTCTTCCAATTTTTTTTCTATTTATGGAATTTATACTATTCACATACAATATATTTATTATGATTCGTCACACTCCAATGAATATTATTTGTCAAAAATTGTAGTTGTTTTACCTTTAATCCATTTATTGGTAAGATTCTCATTCAATAATTATTGTCTCTTGTATTTCCTTTAATCATGATTTATATATTGATGCCTCTTTCATGATTTTTACATCTACTCTTTGGGACTAAAATCCAATTCCATAATTCCAATGAGTCACCATGTCAATGGAAATTTGTAGTTTACTAGTTACGTCCCACCCTTAACTCTTACTAACCAATTTTTTCTCTAACTTATCTCTTTCCTAACTTGGTCCACAATGTATTAATCTACCTCTTACATTTTTGTTATTACAATACTCTTCCCATGTTACAAGTAAATTAATATTTTCTTAGTATTGATTCTATTACTTGTTTTACGCTGGTATTTTTAGAGCGTTTCAATATATTAATTTTGGTTATTGGGTTGTCTCCCATACCTTCATCCATACCCTCAGGACTGTGAAGTAATGGGTTGAAATTCCACCCACTTAAATCAACGTTGAGCGTATAATATTTTGAGAACGAATTAAATCTCAGACATGAGAATTGGTAGACTATTCGAGTTTAAGATATTTTAAATTCCATTCCAAAATTTTTGTATATTTCTAAAATCTCATTTCAGGAGATATTTGAGGAATCTTATTAATTTTTTCTCTCTATTCAATGGTTCTACTTATTTCATCATTCTCTTCCATAATGATTTCTCATTATTCTTAAACCATTCGTCTATAGGTAATTTTTCTGGGTTGAATTGCAACTATTATCATAGATAGTACTAATAATTGGTTTTTATGAATTGGTATAGGAATTCTATAATTCCCCATGTCTCTAATTTCATTTTTTAAGCCATCGAGGGCTTAAAGTAATAATTTACATGAATTTAATTAAGTATTTATTGATTATTTGATTCCATCTTATTCTTTCTTGTAATAACTTAAATTTCTTGGTTTATTACAGATTGGATTCTATATAACTATGAGTAAGGTAATTATCCTTTACCCTTTTTTATTTGCTGCACTTTCCCTTTATTTTCTTATTTTTAATTCATGCTAGCATTAATTTCTTGCATCTTGTTCTGTGCAGGTAACCCCTATAGCCTATTTGACTTGACTACTTCTCCTAGCAAATTTCATGTCCAGTCATAACTTTGGACTTTTCCCTTTTCAGATTGGTCTAGTAACCCATTTGGGAATTTCTGTTATGATACCTCTACATAATTTCTAGAGAGATTATACACTTTGTTATTTATGGGATAGAGTTCCCCAATTTTGTATAATTAGTTTGACATAGTTTGAATTATAATCTATATGTATATGGACTTATATCCTTGAATTTACATAACTCAGTAATATATTCAATATGCTCTAGAACAGATATAGCTAATTCTTCACCACTAATTAACTTACCTAGAATAATACAATTATAATTCAAAATGAATTAAATTGTGCGTACCAATTATGGTAGACTAGTTTCCACCCAACCTATGAGCTCTTTCTCCACATCTCGCCCCGAGCAGAGATCAAATATTCCAATATAATATTAATTTTTTTATTTTATTTTCTCCAAGGATTTTCGAAGAATCTAGGAAACTCTTTAGAATCTTATCCATCCTCATGGACTTGAATTCTTGATCTCTAATTATACTCTAGTATTTGCACAATAATTCAATTTCCAATTTTATTAAATTTAGAATAATAAAATATGTCCACAATAATTGTATTCCTTTGGCTCCACTTAACCTTTCGGATTGTTCAACTGTCTAATAAAATCAGTAAAAATAGGGATATTACATATTCCCCCTCTAAAACAAAACATTGTCCTCGGTGTTGCAAAATATGACTTCACTTTTCAAACAATGATGGATATTTTTCCTTCATATATTCTTCTTGCTCCCAAGTAGCTTCTTCAGGTGAAAAGTTCTTCCACTGCACTTTCAACCTGGCTACCATCCTATTCCGGAGCTCAATGTATTCCCGTGCAAAGATATGAAGTGGCTCTGGAAGAAATTCCCCTTCTAGTTCCACCTATTGTTGGGTCATAAAGGTGATTGATTTAAAGGTAACCTTAATTATTTTTTCATTAATTATCAACCTAGGGCAAGTCTTGTATTTTCAAGAGTGTAAGCATAATATATGTAAGTGACATCGAGGAACACTACTCTAAAGTGTCATAAGGAAGACTATCTAATTCTCCAAGTTCAATCAAATCAACTTGGAAGTAAATTATGGAATGCTTCTGACCACTCAAGGGAGCTAACTATGGTCTAAGCTTATGCGGAAATAACTACTTAAGAAGGAAAAGAATAAACTACCATTGAACAACGTGCTTTGATGAATTGAACAACAACCAGAATGAATTGAATAACAACTCTAATGAATCAAAAATTAATTAATGATTCTAAATTTTGCAACGGAATTCTCTTTTAATCAATTAATAACATCCTTCTAAATTAAACATCAGCCAAATGGTTAGAATCATGATGAAAAGATCAACATCAACTATATGCACCATTGAACAACAATTAATTTTTGGAACTAAAATAACAAGTATAAAAGCAGTGAATTTAAATAAAAGAACATGAATAGTAAACTAATCTAGTAAAAAGGAAGATGTTACATTTTGTGCTCGCAATTAACAAATTAAAACGATAGATTATGAAATACAATGGATAATCTGGAAACGAAAATTTTGTAAATAAATGTAAAGCACAAAAGTAACAAAATAACCTTTAGGGCTGGGCCCAAAGCCACTAGACACCTACTGCTAAGGAATACTCAGAAGTTGTATATTTAAAAAACACCAAATTTTTCATTAATTCACAGAGAAATACGTTTAATACAAAAAGATTAAATTGCAGGCACTATTTTCCTTATTCCTTCTTCTGCCTTTTATATATTAAAGGTGAATTCAGGAGCAGTAATGGTTCTTTCTCATTATGGGACCTTGCTACTTCATGGATATCGATTGAACATTCCAAGCGTGGTCGTATCTTTTCATGTTCCACCGATTTGTAGGAGCCACTATGATTTTGTTTGTCTTCCTTGTAAGCTGTCTTTTGGTTATCATGAATTTGGCTACTTTGCCTCCTTGTCAATAAAGATAGCGACAAGTCAATTCTTACGTTATTAAACACTCATTTTATCATTAGATCACTCTCCCTTGGATTTACATTATTTTCTTAAATTTTTTACTAAGATCAAGGAAAAATACATAAAAGTACATGAAAAATTGTGGTAAATATGGGATGAAATGTACCTTCTTCATGGCACAAAATACTCCCCTGGTTACCTTTTTATAGGTCCTTGTATACCTCCTCTTTGTAGAGTCTGAAGCCATGTATATGTTTGATATTTGCAAATGCTAAGTTCGTGTGCCCCTCTGGTAACTCATAATCGTGATGATAGTCCTTAGGGTGGTACCAGATGAAGGGGCACCTATATCTACACTCTATCCATGTAGGTTCCATGTTAAAAATTAGGTCGTTGTATAAAAGGAATCTAGAAGCAACAGCTTTGAATTTCCTGTAATGAAATGGTTCTCTATTCTTCACATTGTTTGTAGAGGCTAGCCATCTCTATTTGGCTGCTACTAGTGCTTCTTCCTAAATATCCTGGAAGTATGTCCGCCCATGCTACACAATATCCCTATGGATTGGTCCCAATTTGGATATCACTCCTTTCCTCTGCATGAATTTCCTATGTTGGGTGAATAGGTACAGGGGTTTAGTAGGTTCACCCTGACCCGTAGGTCTAGTCCATGCTCTCTTTTCTGAAAGGTGCTATAGGCCTCAACCCACCGAATCTGGTTCTTGGAAAAAGATAAGAAGGCCTAGAAATGAAAATCCCCTATGAAGGGGCTCGGACTGCTGTCCCTATCGTCCTCTAGAAAGAAATTGTGTAAATATAATTCACACAAAATATGTTGGACTTTCTCATCCTGCTCATTGCAACACTGGACAAATTCCTCAATGGTTTTAAAAGTGGTGGGCTTCCCTGCCCTGACAACCTTGAATTTCAACAATAAATACTATTCCACTAAGAATAGAGAATATTTAGTGGTTGGTGCCCTGCAAGTTAATAAATTTGAGTAAAGAGAGAGAACCATAATAGTTTTCTTCTTAGCTTGTTCCACTTGCTCCTGTGCTTTCTTTACTTTTGTCCTTTCTTCCCTTAGTTAAGCAAATGTTTCATCCTCAGTTGCAGAAATGTCTTTAAACCACTTCAGTAGTGCCTGATGTTGCTGTAAGGGAACTACTTCCCTTTTTTATTGGGCCAATTCATGCTTGACTTGAATTAATTCGTTGTGAAACTTATGATTGGTAGCTTTTTCTACTAGGCGAGTGTAGGAAGGTGTCACTTCTATTTGAGTCCCCTTAGCATCAGTAAGTTCCATATTAGTCTGCACAAAGGCTTTGGTAGTGAGTACCAAATCTGTTTTTTCCAAGGCTTCAACCTTATTTATTAACTTAGTCTGTACAACAACTTCAGTGATGTCTATTAAATTGGTTTGTATGAAGGCTTCAACTTTGTCCATTACATTATTCTGTACAAAAATTTCAGCAGTCTCTACAATTTGGGTAACAAAATCTATTTAGGTTCCCATGGTAGCTAATTTCTTCTTAGGCTTCTGAGCCTTGTTTGATTCTTTCAATAGTTTCGTCAGATATTTTATCATTTTTTTCAACCTCTTGCACTTCTTTCTCATTTTCCTGAATTAAATCTCAAATGGTTCTTCGTTTGGCGTAGTTTTTGTAGGAGAAGGAAGAGAAGTGGCTTCGATTTAGGAAATGGTGGTGCTAGTTCTAGCAATGTTGTTTTCTTCAGGCGTCCAAGAGTTTATTTCAACATTAGTGTTCTAGATGGGTGAAATAACATTTGCTTCAGGCATTAGGGGGACTGTTTCAATGCTTGTATTTTGTTCTAATAGAATAGTGTCTCGTGACCGACTTCCAGATTCATCTATTCCTTCTGTCCAGTCTTCCCTACTCATCCATTCATTTTAAAAGGGAGGTAAAACCTTTGAAGCTTGCAATTTGTCCTGGTGAGGTAAGATTTCAGTGTGGACAGAGCTACTAGTAGTGGAAGATTGGTTTAACAAGTTCCCTTGCCCCTCATATTGTTCATATGGGCTTCCAATTTCATGAGATTCTCTAATTTTCTCAAGAAATTGAGCCATTTATTCTTCATAGTCTTGTAGGGATATATTTTGAGGGCTTGAAGGTGGCGTATGAGATGGTTCCTCCTGATTTGGAAATTCAGAGGTCTCTTGACATAATTGCATCCTTTCAGACTGTCTTCGTTTCCCTGGTTGCGTGGTCAACACATGGGTCCCTTTCCCTCTTTCTTTCCTAGGTATGGTTCTTCTAGGGAGTTCAATCTCTGTTCCGATAGGGTTTTCCTCAGGGACAGATAGGCCAGGATTAGCAAAGCTATCCCAAGTTATCTGGTGCTTGCTTAGCTCGTGAATGATGATTAATTTAATAAAACCATGGTGGTTGACGACTACTTGGGGGTTTTTGGCTTTTCTAATTCGAACAACAGTGTTGTGCGATACAAAATTCAGAAGAAAAGGAAAATTAGCTGAAATTTTTCACTTGAGAACATCTAATAGTTTAAGTTGGCAGGACTTTACCACATCCTAGTGTCTGTCACATGTGACGTATCTTTGTATGAACACTGCCAATTGTTGCGAAGGCTGTTGTAAGGACGTAGGGTTGATCCCCTTCCCTTTTTGTTCTAGTGGTTCGCTTGGGTCTTGGTATACCGAGACTGCTTCTTGTAGGAGAAAAATTTTTTCAGTCCATATTTCTCCTTCTATTGGTAGTCAGAGAATCAATGATGATATCCTCAGTGACCGATATAATCCTTCCTTTGAGTATGGTATGTCCCTCCCACAGGTTTTACAACAATTCAACTACTATTTCTATGTCAAACCTTGCAGTCTGTGTAGATATGGAAACTAGCCAACTTGCTCGAGAATGGTGTCAGCTGCTTCTGAGATTTGGAAGGTTGTGGGTTCATTTTGGAGAGAATTCCCTCCCATGGCTAATGTGTTGTATGAACCAGTTTCTTCTACTCTTTGTATTTCTTCCAGCCCTATTGGTTAAAACAAAATACTGCATGAAGGAAATAAAGAAATGCATTTTCATATCGTAAATGCAATGATATTTTAGTCCCATCAGCATATCTAAAGGAATTTGTGCGGGGAATTCACATGCTTATTAATTATGGATATTTGCACCCCTTCCCTCAGGAGAAGGGAGTCCACATACTTCAGTACAAAAGAGATATTGCAGCAATCATGAATGAATTCAAGGAAAAGGTCAAAGATCGGTAATGAAAACTGTACGAGGGAAGGGTTTCCATCCCTTGGAGTTCAATAAAAAAGGAAATATTCCAACAATCATGAATGCATGGGAGGAAAATGTCAGAAATAAATAATCATCATAATTGTACATCAGGTGGAAATGACTGAAGAAGTGGAGAAAAACCAGATAGTAATTATTATGACAGGATGTCCTATTTTGATGGTGAAGCATGGCAGAAGTGTGACAGTGAAATATTATGATTGATGTTTCCATCCTTTATTTCAAACATGAAAAGATAATTCATTCATTCATAGATAATTATGCAGCTAGATAGTGATAACACTTATTCAAGTAGTGCATTTATCTTGGAATGGACTAATAGGAAATAATGCATATATAAAGGTAATTGGCTATTACTATAAGAATACTTCCATACCACAAGAAGAGCCACTTTTGCTAGCAGGCATTCATAGCCTCGACAGGGTTGCTATTTTAACCCAAATGAGCCATAATCCTCTATGTAAAAGTAGACATTTTTCTTATTTTATGGAGAGATCACTATGTTGGTGTTGTGGCCAGATATTCAAAGTGCCACTCAGGGTTGTAACAGAGTGATCAGGTCAACTCGTAATGAGACCTCTTGTCCTTCAAGCAGTTTGAGCTGTCGAGAAGGTCACTACCCTGGCGTGTTGGAAATTTTGGGTATGTCACCTGTTAAACTCTTATGATCATGGTAGGCTGGCTTGTGATGAGACCCCCTATTATCTCTTAAAATTTTTCATATAAACATAATATTTTCTTCTTTTCATTTTTCTTGTTTAATGGAGATACCACTATGCTAGTGTTGTGGCCAGATGGTCAGAGTGCCACTCATCAATATTGTAACAGAATGATCAGCTCGACTCGTGATGAGACCTCCTCTCCTTCAGGCAGTTTGAGTTGTCGAGAAGGTCATTACCCTAGTGTGTTGGGCATTGTTGGTATGTCACTTGTTAAATCCTTATAGTCATGGTAGGTTTGCTCGTGATGAGGTCCCCTATTCTGTCCAAAATTTGAATATACACATAATATTTTCTTGTTCTTTATACATGAAGGGAGGCCCATTAACTCCTTAAGAGTTAGGGATGGTGTGAGAAGTAAAAAGAATTCCAATAGAACTAATATTCTTTATTCCTTTATCCTCATGTCAAGGAGAGCTACTACTTGAGAGTGTGTAAATATATACCAACATAAGGCCATGAAAATGAATTGTGTGATATCATGTTTGAACAAGAGATGTTTGTCTCTTCATTGCATAGACAAACCATTCCAGATTCCGGAGTAGATATTTCCATCAAAGTTCCAAAGGATCACCATATTAGTAGTATCACTACTTTTCTCCTCTTCAGGTGCCAGTTCCCTTTCAAAAATTGATTTTATGGAAAGGGTGTGTAAAGAGGAGTGGATCTTCAAAAAGAGGTCATCAAAAAGAAAAAAACATGCTTTAGAGAGAAAGGAAAAAAATTTAGTTGTTCGATTCAATTGAACAACAGCTGTTCAATTTGATTGAACAACAGTAATTCAAAGGTTTGAACCGCAAAAATAAACACGCAAAAACATGGCCGTTAATTTTAATTGAACAACAACTATTCAATTTGATTGAAAAATAGTTGTTCAATTGGATTGAAAAATAGTTGTTCAATTGGATTGAACAACAACCGTTGAAAGATTTGAACATCAAAATAAACTCACAAAACTCATCTATTCAATTGGATTGAACAACAGTCATGCAAAGGTTTGAACAAAAAAATAAAAATGAAAAAACACGGTTGTTTAATTGAATTGAATGAAAATTATTCAATTTGATTGAACAACAGCTATTCGATTGGATTGAACAGTCTTCGTTCAGCAGTTTGAACAACAAAATAAACACGTAAAAACATGGTCATTCAATTGAATTGAACAACAATTGTTCAATTCGATTGAACAAGATCTATTCAATTGGATTGAACAATAAGCATCCCAAGTTTTGAACAAAAAAATAAACACATAAAACACAAATATTCAATTCAATTGAACAACATCCGTTCAATTGGATTTAAAAATAGCCATTCAAAGGTTTGAAGAACAAAAAAAGAAAAAGAAAAACAATGCAGATACGATCATGAAGAAGATATGGAATGTACAACAATGAGGAAAACTATAAATTGCAAGGGATATATATACAATATTTACAAAAATAAATAACAAATTTTAGTGAAACTAAAACTGTAGGGCCATCACCCCCTACAACTAAAATTTGGATGGTGTGATCATCAGACACCTGCTGGCAGAAAGACTCATTTGTAAGTGGTTTATGATAGAGGTGCACTCGGTGTCCATTTTATGAGAAGGTGGAACCAGACCTGTCTATGGTATTCAGGGTAATGGTACCATTGTTGTGTACTTCCTAAATTTCATATGGGCCAAGCCACCTTGTCTGTAATTTACCTGGGAAGTCTTGGAATCCAGAGTCGTAGAGAAGTGCCCAATCTCCTTTCTAGAATGTCTTATTTTTTATGAGGTTGTCATTCCACTTTGCTTTTTGTTGTTGACTAATTGAAGTAGGGTGAAGAGCTAGTAGGCATGTTTCATCCAATTCATTTATTTGCTGGAGTCTTCTAATCTAGGCTTCCGTAAAATCCAACCCCACTTTTTGGGTTGTTCTTAGAGTCTTTATTTCAAATTCGATAGGAAAAATTGGTTCCCTTCCAAACAACAGATGGTATGGAGAATATCCAATGGTGTTTCACCATGTCATGTGGTAAGCCCACAAAGCCTCTGGTAGTCTAGTAGCCCAGTCCTGGCAGCATGTTGAGACTGTTTTAGTGAGAATTACCTCCAGGAATTTGTTGGTGTTTTCGACCTGCCCATTTTCTTGCAGGTGGTAGGGAGAGGTGACTCTATGGATGACGTGGTGGTTCTTTAGAGTTCCTGTAACTTTATTTCCCACAAAATATGCCCCTCCATTAGTTATCACTTCCAGAGGTAAGCCATGTCGCACAAATAGCTCAAAAAGAAAATTGATTACATATTTTTCCATAGCTCTTGAGAAAGCCACTATTTCTACCCATTTTGTCACATAATTTGTGGCAACCAATATGTAGGTATTTTGATTTGATGGCAGGTTGAATGATTCAATGAAATCTAGTTCCCATCGTTTGAAAGGTTCCACTACTAGCTATGGCTATAATGGCATTTCGTCGGCTTGGCTCAGGTGTCCCATTCTTTGGTAACTATTGCAGGCCTGGACATATTTCTTGGCATACTTACAAATTGTCGGACAATAGTAGCCCATTTGTAATACTTTGTGCGCATCCTACAATTTGCAAAATTACCACCACATGTTTCATCATGACAGGCCCATAGGATGTCATAAATATCATCTTCTCGGATGCATCTGCGTATATGCATATCAGCTCCTGTATTAAAAATATATCTGCTAATATAGGAGAATATAATAGTACATTGGAGAATCAACTTCCATTCTTTTGATGTCAAGTGTCTTGGCAGGTTTCCTACTGCCAGATAATTTGCTACATCTGCATACCATGGCATTTTATTGCTACAATGAAAAAATGCTCATTTGAGAACTGATCATCCAACACTAGTGAGTTATCTATCTTTGGAACTCTTAGTTGGAAATCTGCAACTACGTTCTCCTTCCCTGGGCAGTCTTTGATAGTTATGTCAAACTCCTGTAAAAGCAACAACCAATGAGTTAATATTCCATTTGTAATAGGTTTACTGGCTAAATATCTACTGGCAGAGTGATCCATATACAAGAATACATGATATCCAATTATATAATGTCTAAATTTATTAATAGCATAAATGACATCCAAGAAGTCCTTTTCAGTCACTATATAGTTTAATTCAGAAAGAGTGAGATTCTTGCTAATATAATAAATAGCATAGGGATTTTTTTCTTCTTCTTGATCGATAACTTCCCCTATCATTGTGTCGGATAAATTTAAAGAAATATGAAAGGGAAGCTGCCAATTGGGGCCATGTAATATTGGTGCAGTCGAGACCAGTTTCTTTAAAACTGAAAAAGAAGTATCAC
Organism: Pinus albicaulis; assembly: GCA_034641835.2. Classification (NCBI taxonomy): domain Eukaryota; kingdom Viridiplantae; phylum Streptophyta; class Pinopsida; order Pinales; family Pinaceae; genus Pinus; species Pinus albicaulis. Next base: position 343,934 of record JAXQQM020091451.1, on the reverse strand, counting down.
ATTTATGAGACCAATGGAATTCAAAATTTCTAGTTAATGCATACATGGGTGCAAAAATTTGTGAGAAATTATTTATAAACCTACAATATTACCCTACATAGTAAAAAAAACTATGTACCTTTGTCTGCATACAAGGTGTAGCTAATAAAAGGATTAACTCTATATTTGTCGGATCTACTTGTATTCTAGCTGCAGAGATGTAGTGATCTAGGATTACTCCTTCGGTCATCATCATGTGACATTTTTCATTGCTTAAACAAAATTTGGTAGCAGTACATCATTCCAATACTTTTTCTAGTGTTTCCAGTGCTTGATCAAAATCATCTCCATATGGGGTAAAGTCGTCCATGTAAATTTTGAGTCCTTCATTTATTAAATCAGAAAAAATGCCGAGTATGGCTTGTTGAAATGTTGATAGGGAATTGCATAACCCAAATGATAATATCCTATAGGAAAATTTACCCCATGGGCAGGTAAAGGTTGTTTTATCATGGTCTTCATGGGCTATCTGAACTTGATTGTAACCATTGAACCCATCAAGGAAGGAGAAGAACTATTTCCCTACCAATGTATCAAGGACCTAATCAATAAAAGCGAGGGGGAAGTGATCTTTCTATGTTTCTTTATTTAGTTCTCTGTAATCTACATAGATTCACCATTTACCATTCTTCTTAGGAACTAATACTAAACGAGAGACCCATTTTCTATCTGAAATAGGATAGATGAGGTTTACATCAAGCGAATTTTTCAATTCATCTTTTACAATGTATTTTAGATGTAGGTTTAATCTCCACTGAGACTGCCGAATAGGTCAAGCATCCTTGCTAGTATAAATATGATGTGTGCATAGCTTAGGATCTATACCCTTCATGTTTGGGTAGTCCCAAGCAAATTCTCAATTATATTTTTGTAAAACCTTAATGATATTTTGTTTTTGGTCATTATTCAGACTGCCATTGATATTTAAGACCTTTCTTGGTTCAATTTCAATTGGTATGCTATTATGAAAATCAATCATGTGTATGTGTTGATTATCAATTTCTACTAACGGGTCTTCTTGTGTTGCATTATCAAGAATTTATTTTAACATTTGGCATTTTAAATTTTTAGAAGTAGGTTGTTGATTCATGAAGTTATTGATTACATCATCCTTAGTTTCATCTTTGAATTTGAGTGCTTCGACAATAGTGAGAGGTGAACAGATGTTTTGTTCCTAGTATGTATGTGGTTGGTTGTGAATATTTATTGTAGGAAGACTTGGTTTGGAAGGTGGGTATATGACAATATGTTTTATGGCATCACCTCTAGCAATGGTCATGCTACGTTCCCAGAAGCCTATGTAAGTGTCGGCTATTACTAACCAAGGTCGTCCCAGTATAAGGGGGTGACCATCTAACCTACTTTTTGGATTAATAACTAAATATTCTGTCGGATATTCACATGAGTCCACTAAAACTAAGATGTCCTGTAATAATCCTTCTGGCTTGATAACATATTTGTCAGCAAGTTCCAACAAGGTAGATGTGAGTTCTAATGTTGTTATGCCTAACTTCTCGCAAGTTTCTGTGGTTAAAATTTTGATTGTCACCCCTAAGCAACCAATGTGTTCAAAAAGGAGTGGCCAAAGATTTGTATAATCAATATGGGGTTCCCTTGATCCTCATATTTTACCGGCGTTTATTTACTCAAGAGTTAGTCTGACAATGCTCCCACTACATGAACAATTGGTACAATGTTTTCTTTTCTTACCTGCTTCTTTCCACATAGCTTTTTAATTGTCTTGGAATAGATAAGAATGTCTTGGATAGCCTACAAAAGAGGAATTTTAATGCACATGTTTTTTAATTCCCGTAGGAGATTGAAATCTGAAGAGACTATAGGTTTAGGGAATGTTAACCTCTCAAGAAATGGAGAGGAGGAAATAATAAGTTTTCTAGTGTCTTTTTGGTCAAATGTGTCCCTCCCCTATTTTACCTCCATTTCAGTTAGAATTGATTGTTCAGGGGCTGTTGGAATTTCAGATTCAAGTATTGGTAGGGTCGTATATTCTCTATGTGAAATAACATGGCCTAATCTCAGCCTAAGTTCATTGCATTTATTATGTTTAGTCTTGGGGTTTGGGTTTTCCATGATTTGGATTAGCTGAACCGGCCTCTTCTTGGGATTAGGATTGGCTTGAGCTGGTAATTGAGGACGCGTGATAGGTTGGGGATTGGTGTGGACTGGGTATGGAGCTGGTAATGTAGGTTGATTCTGAGCCCCTACCCCCATCTGTAGATTGGTCATTGTCGAACGTTGTCACCAGTTTTGTGATTGATTTATGCTCTGCGAAGTGGGGGTAGGCCACTGGGTCTGATAGGGAATTTTTTGCCAGTAAGGGGGAGAACAAGGAAAAAATAGCCAATTATTACCTCAAGAGGGTTGTGTTGGCTAAGGAGGCATAGAAAATGGTTGGGGTGGCCAAGTATAAAAAGGTGGTTGGTTTTGCCATGCTATTGCAGGGTTCTGTTGGTTGAATTGTGGGGAAGAAAATAATTAAGGAAATTATTGAAGCATACCTGGTCGTGAATTCCACTTTCAATGCTAGTTCATTAGATAGACTTGTTCTGTTTCTTCTTCTACCTCTTTAAAAACTACTTTAAACCTTGGAAGTGAATGGAAATGATGAATTGCATGGCCTTTGGTACAAATAACACATGCCTTGACCATGTATAATGGACATTAATATTGGCTCTGCTTCTTTTGACAATATGGAAAAAAAACAACGAGGTTTTGTTCTCCTATAGCTTCCTTCTGTTTGGCTTGTAGGACATCTAGCTACATTGTTAGGGTGCCCAAGATATGAGTTTTAAAATCCTCTAAAAGACTACCAAATTCTGCTCTGGTCACGTTTCCATCAGACTGTGTAGGATATCTTGTAGCTGAGTCCCGCTTGATTGGCCTACTTTGCATACTACATCGAGAACACCTGTTGCATAGTTCAATAATGCCATCATATCCTTCCTGATAGATTTCCAATTTTCCCATTATGTTAAGTGTTTCTACCCATTCTTCTTTCATTCCCTTAATTATTATTTCTTTTAAGATATCTTTATATAGTGTTGTGTATGGAGATCTTTGCAAATTATATTGAAATATTTCAACATACTCTTCTAATGTCTCATTGTCCCTTGTAAGCATATTGAATATTTCATCTTTTAATTCTTGAGTCTGAAAGTAGTCTTGATATTTGTTAAAAAAAGAGTTTTTCATCTGATCCCAACTATTAATGGTTCCTCCACCAAACCCCATAAACCAACATAATGTTGTCCCTTTCAAACTAGAGGGAAATAATGTTAGTTTTTGGGGGTCAGTGGTGTAGTCATATCCCCTACATAAGACATTAGATTCGAATAAGGATGCATTCGGATCTTTCGAGGTCAACCTGTGGAAGGTAGGAATAATTTGTAATGGAATGGATTTCATAGGGGCATTTGTGGCCGGATCTACAATTGTATATTCCAATGTTGATGTCTACCTCTGGTTTTGGTTGTTTTCCATTTGATCAAAGATATGCCAATAATCTTCGGGTATTTCCTATTCTGGGAGAATAATTTGAGTGGAATTAGGGATTTCATGTGCGGGAAGCTTTACAACACTTCTCTGATCTAGGATGCTAGGTGTATCTATCTCAAACACTCTCTTAGGTGATCTAGGCTCTGGAGTTCTTAATTGTACTACACTCTAGGTTTCTCCCCCCCTGCAAATTGCAAGAACCTCCCTCTATTGAAGGGTTAGGACTTAGTGCTAAGAAGTTTGAAGGCTTTGTTCAGACCCTTCTATTTCATTATGAATCTGGTCATGGGCTGCAAACGGTGAGGCTGCTGCATGAGGGAGCATAGTAGGATTCTCAGTAGGAATGGTTCTGGGTCCTACAGATGCCTGGGATTTAGCCTTCTTAATGATTTTGTTTATATATGTTGATTAGCCAAGGATCACCAGTCTTTTGGGTTTTGTGGATTTAAGTGGGGGATTTTTATTTAATTCTATATTTTTTTTCTTAGTCATAAAATAAGAACACCTATCCTATTAACCTCTGCACAATTGTTGAAAATATGGTTGGAGAGCAAGCATTTTCCTTGTTGGTACATAGGTTCTTACCTCTTCTTTTCAATACCAAATTCTTTCACAGCAGAAGATGAAATGAAGGACATCACTTTTAAACACTCTCCCTGACAACGACACCAAAATTTTGGGTCATAAAGGTGACTGATTTAAAGGCAACCTTAATGATTTTTTCGTTAATTATCAACCCAGGGAAAGTCTTATTATTTCAAGAGTGTAAGAACAATATACGCAAGTGACATCGAGGAACACTACTCTAAAGTGTCATAAGGAAGACTATCTAATTCTCAAAGTTCAATCAAATCAACTTGGAAGTAAATTATGGAATGCTTCTGACCACTCAAAGAAGCTAACTCTGTTCTAAGCTAGAAATAACTACTTAAGATTGAAAAGAATAAGCTACCATTGAAAAATGTGCTTTGATGAATTGAACAACAACCATAATGAATTGACCAACAACTCTAATGAATTAAAAAACAATCAATGATTCTAAATTTTGCATTGGAATTCTCTTTTAATCAAATAATAACATCCTTATGAATTAAACATCAACCAAATGCTCAAAATGATGATGAAAATATCAACATCAACTATATGTCGAATTTTACAACAATCAATTTTTGGAACTAAAATAAAAAGTATAAAAGTAGTGAATTTAAATAAAAGAACATGCATATTAAACTATTCTAGTTAAAAGGAAGATGTAACATTTAGTGCTCACAATTAACCAATTCAAATGATATATTATGAAACACAATGGATAATCTAGAAATGTGAATTTTGTAAATAAACTTAAAGCACAGAAGTAATAGAAGAACCCCTAGGGCTGGGCCCAAAGCCACCGGAAGCCTACTTCTAAGGAATACTCAGAAGTTGTCTATTCCAAAAACACTAAATTATTCATTATTTCACCAAGAAATACATTAGCACAAAAATTGACGATTTTGTCTCACTACGTTTATTACAAAAAGATTAAATTACAGGAACTGCTTTTCTTATTCCTTCTTCATCCATTTATAGCTTAAAGGAGAATTCAAGAGTAGTAATGGGCCTTTCTCATTATGGGACCCTGTTGCTTCATGGCTCTCGATTGAATATTCCAAGCGTGGAAGTATCTTTCCATCTTCCGTTGATTTGAAGGAGCCACTATGATTCTGTTTGTCTTCCTTGTCAGCTGTCTTCTGGTTATCAACAATTCAGATACTTTACTTCCCTGTCAATAAAGATAGGGACAAGTCAGTTCTTACATTATTAAAAACTCCTTTTATCATTAGTTCACTTTGCCTTGACTTTACATTATTTTCTTTACTTTGTTGCTAAGATGAAGGGAAAATACATATAAGTACATGAAAAATCGTGGTAAATATGGGGTGAAACATTCCAATCAGTGACATGAGTAGGATTATGTATATACTTTTTTAGTAATGAAACATGAAAAACACTATGAACCTTAATGTGACTAGGTAAAGCTAGTTTGTAAGCTACTAGTCCCACTCTTTCTAGAACCTCTACTACTTCACAGTAATGTGGTGCTAATTTAGCATATATACCCATATATAAAGTACTCTTTCTGGGCTTAATCCTCAGGTAAACATGATATCCCACTTTGAATTATCTATGGATTCTCTTTTTGTCTACATAGCTCTTATGCCTGTCTTGTGTTGTCTTAATGTTTTGCTAAATTTTCTTCACAGTTCTTTCCATTTCTTGCAATGCATCTGGTCAAATAATTAACTTATCTTCTGGTTGAATCCAACTAAGAGGTATGTGGCACATTCTTCCATAAAAAGCTTCAAAAGGACTCATTTTTATTGAGGCCTGATAACTATTATTATATGCAAATTCTACCAGATGCAGAAAGTGTTCCCACCTTTTTGGTCTGTCCATAACATACATTTTCAACATGTCTTCTAAAATCTGATTTGTTGTTTTAGTTTTTCCATCTGTTTGGGGATTATATGTCGTACTAAAGTTTAATTTGGTACCCACTCATCCAAACAAGATCTTCCAAAAAGCTGAAGTAAACTTTGCATGTCTGTCTGATATAATCATTTTATGAATACTGTGTAACTTTACAATCTCTTCAATAAATACATTAGCTATTTCAGTTGTACACAAAGTAGATTGTAGTTGTAAGAAGTGTGTAGTTCTAGTAAATGTATCTAAAACTACCATTATAGAATCATGTTGGTATTTAGTTCTCGGAAATCGAGTTATAAAATCTCTGAAAAATATTTCCCACTTCCATTCTCGGATAGGTAAGGGATTCGACAATCGTGCTGGATGTTGATGTTATAGTTTTACCCTCTTAATTCTAACAACTATGGGGTAGTCATTCTGTATGGTTCTCTAGAGACAGGTGTAGCTCCGAGTATTATTTCAATTGAAAATTTAGTTTCTATTTTAGGGGGTAGTTTAGGAATTTCATCTGGAAACACATCTTTCAATTATCTCATTAGTGGTAAAATTTCTACAGCTTCGATTTCAGTTTGCTGTCCCAATTCTTCCACTTGTAGAACATACACTTGAAAAAATTTCCTTGTTGTCATTTTTAACTGTAGTGCTAAAATATGTCTGATTGATATGGGTCTTGGTTTTCCTTTTACTATCACCGGCTTTCCCTCATAATCTATACAGTGAACTGTTTTATCTAAGAAATTGACTATTGCTTTTTGTTTTTCTGACCAGTCCATTCCCACTAACACATTATAGGAACCTAAAGGTAAAATATTTAAATTCAGTTCATTTTCATACCAATTTCAATTTACAACAATATTGGGTAATTTATGGGTCAATTTTCTTTCTTTTGCAGTAGCTAACTGAACTAACCATGCTCATTTTTTTCTAATCTTAATTTGCACTTTTCAACCATATGATGACTTATATAACTTAAATTTTTTCATGGATCTATCAGAATAGAAACATGCTTTTTAGAAATCATAACTTCAATTTTGACCATGGTTGATTGATGTTAAGCATGGTGATCCTCTAGGGTAGCACTAATTCTTGGAATGTTTATAGAAACAATATTTACAGTAGTTGCCTCTCTCAACACTTTAATATTTTGAACTATTCGATGAGGACAATCACGTAACATATGAGTTTCTCCACAACCCCATCACTTTAATGGTTCTTTAATTTTTAATGAAATTACTTCTTGATGTTTACATCCATCTATTTTGATCCAGTTTGTGATTGGGCTGGTTGATTTTATCTAGTTTTGTTAAACTTATTCCTTTGAGGATATTTCCCAAAGTTTTTCAAGTATGTTGGTTTTACTCTTTTCCCACTACAGTCATATTTCCCTTTTTCTTTGTTCTGTTAAATTTTCAGTTGATAATTTCTGCCTTTGAATTGTTGATAACACTCTTTTTTTCCATATAGCTTCATCCATTATCTTGGGACTATCAAATTCTATTATCTCCTTATAGATAGTAGGTAGGCAGTTTAAAATTGTTGTACCTTAGCCTTCTCTTCTCTAATATAAGGTACATAACAAAGCAGGTTTGTGAACATGGTAACAAACTAATCTATTATGAACTGTCCCAATCTCAACTCATGAAACTCTTTGGCCTTGTTATCATAGTATATTTCATTTAAATATCTAGATTTAAATTTAGTTTGGAAGTCTTCCCAAGTAATAGTTTTCTCATCTAGTACACGTACCATTTTAGTTTCTTCCCACCATAAGGTAGCCTTACCCTGTAGTTGGTAAATAACCAATTTCACTTTCAGGTTACTTCCATATTCATAAACTTGAAATTATTTTACTATGTTTAGAAGCCAAGATTCTGCATCTTCCTCCTTTCCACCATCATAAGTGGGAGGTTTAATTTTTTAGAATTCTCCCTGTGTTTCATTTTTCTTTCTGGACTGTGGTCTAAAGGCTTCACCTCCCTCAAATATTTCTGAGTTGATTCCAGCTTCCTTTCTCTTTTTTCCATAGTCTTCACCTTCGTGACTAGACCTAGAGGTTAATTCTTTGATCAACCTTTCTTCCTCTTCGTTGGCTTGCAAAAATATTTCATTACTAGTTCTTAACTGAATAATTTCTTGTTGCATTTCCCGTAACATAGCCAACAACTAAGCATTTTGATCTAGTGGATTTTCCTCAGCACCAAGATCTACATACAACCCTTCCCCTTCACTCATAATTTCAGCTGTACTTTTTTGCACTAATTCATTGTACACAGAAATGAAATTAGTGTAAAGTTTTTCAATTAAAAAAATAATTTACTGCAGCTTAAATCTTGGATTTTTAATTTCTTGTGTGAGGACACATATAGGCCTAGTGTTTCAACATGGGCTCTGATACCATTTGTAACAACTCCACTTACCACAACATATATATATATATATATATATATATATATATATATATATATATATATATATATATATATATATATATATAGTATAACTGTTTAATTTTTGGTTCACTATTTTCTTTAAGTTCGTCACTATTTGACGAATTGTGTTATTATTCCTTCATCCATATTTTTTCATTATTAGACTAGCTCCTTTGTTACACTTTTTTTTATTTATGAATCCATGGTTACATATTTTCCCTGGATTTCACTTTTTTAAATTGAACCACTTCTACTTCACTTGACTCTATATTGTCAGTGCTTAATTTTATTATCATTTTCATAATCTAAGTTATGTCCATATTACTCTCTTTATAACTTCAATTATGAGTTAATATTGTAATAGTATTTCCACTATTACTTTTAGTCTACCTTACTTGTCTAATGATAATATATTTTACCCTCATGTATTAATTTATTAAAATACATGTTTAATAATTCTAAAGGTACTTCTAATCTATACAAAGGAGTTCTTCTCCTTATCCTAATGGACTCTACCATTAGTAGAATATGAGTTATTACCTTTTCATAACATTGGTTTGTATTCTATTTGAAATGATTAGAATTTCGAATGCCATAGTTAGGAATGCAATATAAAGGTTTATTTTCTCCATCCCTTGTTGACATATCTCAACATTATATTCATCAATAACTATGGTTAATTGGCTCAATATTCAAATTATACTTATGACTATGATTTGGATTTGGTGACTGAACACCTATCAATTTCCCATTTAATGACATATCTATCATGTATTAATGCTCAAGGAAATCATATATAGGTTTATTGATTCGGAATTTACATTTTGTATTTCGTACTCCGGATTACATTCATAACTTTGAGATTTCCCAATTGACAGTACGTTTACTTTTATTTCCTTCACATGGCTCATTGTGATTTTCCCCTAGGATGTAAACTACGTGGATGGTATGGATCCTTTCATATTTTATGACTGAACTTACAACAACCGAACCCTAATTCAATTTTCCATTTCTCATTCAATAACTTCTATCTTTAGCTCTACAACCTCGGTTGCTCCATGCAACCATGACTTGAACATGAGGTTTTAAATATTTACGTAGGTCAGATAGAGGAACAAAGGGAAACTCTACCATGACATCTTTCATTTCCTTCATGAAACTCTTCTTCCATAAAGGTAAGAGTATATTTCAATCAAGTTACTAGAAACCATTTCATTATTGGGTTTCGAACTTGCCTTCCTCTAAAATTTACATTTTAGTTAATTAGTTTTCAACTTGCAATCCATCTACCATTAACATTTTTGTGATTTATTGCAGGTTTAAGGGAGTCCGAATTGGGGTCTTTCCACATTGGCTGCTAACATTTTATAGGTAAGGATATTTCATTTCTAAAACCACTCTATACCCAAATTTTTATTCATTTTTTGTTTACGCATCCCCTTCTATTTTGTCGTTTTGGAATTTTCATAGTAGAGATTGTTTTGCATAGGTCCTTCTGTCTCTTAGAATGAATTTCCCTTGTCTTTCAACTTGAAATCGTATCCTCTATGAGGATATTTTCTTACAATTCCCTTTTTGGTTTTTGAATTTCGTTGTTAAGACTTTTGCTACCCAATAATTTTCTGCATTTTCTGTTAATACAAATTGTATTGATTTTTCATAAAATGAGAAAATTTTGAGTTGTAGTGTTTATAAATCTAGTTGTTTAATCTTTCTCAGTTTCGGATTTTATTTTTGGAAATTTGATTTCTGTGTTTTAATTGTTCGGATTCATTGATAATTCCATATAATATGTTTCTCAACCTTTCTATCTTTCTCCTTGCCTTTTTTAGTATATGAAATTCATATTGTTGTCCTTGGATTCCTTTTGTAATTCTTAGAACACATACTATTTTATTATGTAACTTATTTACCACTATGTGTATGAATTTTATCTCTTTTCTAGTGTATTCTATCTCAGATAAATTTTGAATTAGTTTTCATAATATACCAATGTATTGAATTTACCTTGAAATTTAATTATATTCCATATACAAGTCTGAATGACTCAGTAGTTTATCATCACTTTGTTTATGTTTATCAAAATTCACTTTTGAAATGCATTTATTTAATCTGTTATGGTATTCTTCTTAATGATGCATACATAGAAATCATCGTTTTCCCATATGAATGAATATGGTAAATAACGAATGGTATTGAAGGTTAATACACATGATTTCCCACATAGAGGTAATTTTTATGACTCTGTCTTTAATTGCAGAAGTCTATTTATAAAATTGAAGGCATGAATTATATATGTATCTTTTACTTCTTCCCAATTTCTATAATTGTCTCCATAATTATTGAGAACCATTGAGAATAATTTTGTAAAAGATATTCAAGTTCTTCCTTGAGGAAGCACTTACCATTTTATTCATTTCCCTCCATTAATAAAATGATTTATTATGCATGCACTCTTCTTCCTGTTTCGAGACAAGTCATGGATTTTCATTAAGTACTTACTTTTCCATAATACAAGTAAATTCATTTTTTATTCTTTCAATATTGCTACTCATTTACAATATATTTATCTGTATCTTCTATCCTTGTAAATTAATTTATTTTCCTGTTTGCACAAAGAAAGGGTTTCAGAAATTTTCCTTGACTCATAAGGTAATTTGATGTTGAATTTTCGTTTTTCACCTTCTCAGACTTGATATGATTAATTTAATTATCCTACTAATTAAATTCTAACCCTTCTTCATATTGATTTCTTGTACAGGTATTACACCTCTCATAATCTACTACTCGTCAACCTTTGCATTCTTCTGACAAGCCTTGACAATTAATTTTATTCCTTCTATGTATAGGTTGGTCAATAACATGCTAGAAATTCAATCTACTGAATTCACATATGTTTATTCCTGTATAATTTTTTCAATTAATAGATAGAACATTCGACTTCAATCAATTTAGTTATGACAATGTATAATGATGTATTCTATGAATTTATACTACCAAATTCTTTTCTTATTATGATGATAAGAATTCATCTTTATAAGAAGTTTTCATATATATATTTTCCACTTATTTGTAGTAATTCAATTGGCTATTGTTTTTAAACATGAACTCTATTTATAGTTATTGTACTATCCTCAGAATGAATAGATATATGCAACTTTTGTATTTCAAGTACAGTAGAGATATTTATATTTAGTTTGTACAATAATGTTTCTTTCTATATTGACAATTATCTCTCTATTTTAGTTTCATTTTGGTTTACAAAATAATTATGTTAAATATTTCTTTTAACATCTTTTCCACCTCTAATGATATATTATCTGAATTTAACATATAATTTCCTGCAACCTAAAAACATATCTAAACCCTCCTAATTGGGTTTAGATCTTATGTTTGTTGGTTTACTAATATAATTTTTCTATGTAACTATACACAACAAAACTATGTTCCCTATAGTCATGTTATATTAAATACATCAGACACTATAACTTAAAACTAACAGAATTTCATTATACTATTTAATAACTCAGAAAAGATAATTCACTGTTATCTTTTTACATAAACCATCATTTCTCTAACTATTATTCTCAACATAAAAACATAATCATAATACAAAATCAAATTAATTCTGCATATCAATTCTGGTAAGACTATTTTCCACCCAACCTTGAGATTTCTCTACACAACTCGCCCCGAGAAGAAACCAATTCCTCCCAAGTGTATAAAACCTCTTGTCTACCTAGGAATGGTTTATTTAAGCCCTCTTTCCCATCATTATGTTTCCATAACTGCATCTAGTTAATCATGATGTTGTTTTCCTTTTTGCCTAGGCTTTCCTTTTGTTTTTTTCAGAAAAGCATTTTAAAACTAGATTTTTCCTCTTTCTAGTTTTATTTCACCTCTTCGAGCAATAACTTTCCACTTTACTGAGGTATATTTTTTTATTTTTATCTCCAATTTAATATTGAATTTTTATTTTATTTTCTCTAAGGATTTTTGGAGAATCTGGGAAAGTTGTTGGAATATTATCCATCCTCATGGACTTGAATTCCTGATCTCTGATTATACTGTAGCCTTTTCACAATAATTCAATTTCCACTTTTATTAAATTTAAAATAATAAAATATGTCCACAATAATTGTTTTCCTTTGGGTCCACTTAACCTTCAGGATTGTTTAATTGTCTAATAAAAATAGTAAAAGTAGGGATGTTACACTTCTCTTGATATTTATAAACACTTTTTTTGTATACATTAGTACTTTCTTTTTGTTTTTGGAGTCTTAACTAGTTAAATCAAGATGGCCCTATGGCTTGAGGGAATAAACCACTAGTTATTTAGAAATGTGCTTAAATATTCCTTTACTGTACAGGTGTGATTTTTCAATGTATGGCAGCTGTGCAATCTATGCTATAATTTTCTTTTTTAACTTGTAAAGAGTTTAGAGGGATATTAATGTTTTCCTAGGTCCTTCCAATTTGATATTTTTTTTAGTATTGAAGTTAATATAATATACAACACTTCTGATTGTCTCTATGATATGTGTCTCCCTTTCTATGTTAGGTATCTAATTAATACAAGAGTTATTTTGTCCAATTTTGTATTATATTTCTAGCATGGAATTCGTTACTTATGTTTCAACAATGTGTCATAAGCATTGGAATTGACATGAAATGATTAATTGTTTTACGTGTTTCTTGTATTGGCATTGGGATGTTGTTCACTTATGAAATGAGTTCTTTAATCAAACACATCATTTGGCTTTTATTTATTGTGCTTGAGCATTATGAGGTAAATTACAAGTTTTAAATGATTTTTTATGTAAATTTATTGAGCAAATTAACATAAAAAAAACACTGAACACCCATACTGGTAAGGGTTGGGTGCTAAGACTTGGAGGTTGTGGGTTTGACCCCTCCCCACTCCCCTCAGACTTCAACATAATTTTAATGGCCCTTGGGCTACCAAATGGCGGCTCCTCACTGATCCACGTGGAAGATTGTGGTTGGTCACCAAATCAACCAATTAAAATACATCATTTCAAACCAATAACAAAGAGCTGCTATTGATGCTTAAAAAATGAACTCAAAGGTAAGAGATTAACTCTCTCAAAGGTCCTTAGAACTTTTTGTTTATTTTGGGAAAGATCATATTTCGTGGAAGATGTTACTGAAAATTTTCTAAATGAGGTAATCCAAAGTTTCTAAAAGGATAAAAATATGGGTTCATATGGATGGACCATTCAAATCTTCATAGCTTTTTGTGAACTAATAGGCGAATATCTCCCTCAAGTTGCCAAATATTTTCATATCTCTCATAGAAGGTTGGTAACCTTCAATTCAACTTGCATAGAAGTTATTTTTAAGGTATGATCATACCAATATCTATTTGTAATTGTGTATGGAATAGTTTCCATGGTAATAACAAGAAGAATCAATCCCATTTTACCAAAATCCATCATTGGAGAAAAAGTTGGCATTTTTGAATGTAGGAAAATTCCTTAAAAACCTAGAAGGGGGATATTATAAAGATTAAAATCTAAAAATATTATGATAGAGTGTACTGGATTTATATGAAGCCATATTAAAGTTCTTCATTATTATTAATTTTGGTTTTATACGACTAAAATATTAAATGTAAAATTTATAATTATCCATAATAATTCAACTCCTCCACGAACATCTTACCTTATTTTCTTTAACAATGTACCATTTTATAGATTAAATTCACATTGTATGTACATACATTCAACTAACGAATATTTAAACTAATATAACATTTTATACTTCTCTAAATATATACCATTTTATAAATTAAATTCACATTGTATGTACATAGATTCAACTAACCAATATGATAATTAATATAACATTTCATGCGTCTCTAAATATATAGACAAGTTACTGATTACTTTTGACAATGAATTTTTAACACACGTCATCAACTTTGGTGTATACATGTGGGTGGTTTGGTTGGCAATTCAAAGGTTTTTGGAATAATAGAATGTGTCATTCAGGGTGGTTAATAACATGGTACACCCACACGCGAGACTGTTGAATCCCAAATTTTGGCAATTCATTCTGCATAAATAACAACTATGTTAGTTTCAAACAATTGGACGACATCATTAAAAATGCTAAAACTATAAACAACGTCCAAATCAGTGTATTGGATGACATCATTAAAAGATAAACTATAAACAACATCCAACTCGGTGTTACACAATAGAAGCAAGTAACTTAGAATATAAATACTATATGTGGAAATAAGAGCCAGGCTCTCACTTCAGAAAATCCCAGAATAAATGGTAAAATGTAAGATTCATATAAAGTCATTCCAGAACTATAAATGGGAAGTAGAGTGAAAGCCAAATGCTAAGTGGCCAACAGATGCAACCTGCGATTTATACCCATTGAAAGATACAAAAACACACTACATTCTAGAAAATAATGAAATTAATTTCGACCGTGCTATCACCAATAAGGAGAGACAAGGATGCTTACCTCAATCAAAAGGCGATCCCTCGGAAGGAGCTGCGCAACATCTGGGTGAAGCGTCGCATGCATTATTCGGGAAGAAAAAGAAAATGCCTTTTAAACAAATTTAGTCTTCAAACCCTAATCTATAGATCTTGAAAAGGGAAATTTTAACAATAAATATTTAAAATTCCATCAAATGAGAAATGGTATAACCTTTTCTCGTAGTTATCGTCATAGTATTTCTGATAATACAGAATCTCAGACATTTTTCTGGCCTCTAAAACAATCAAGAAAAATCCAAAAGTATTTGAGTTTTAAAAAATGGGTATGTTTTGAACGAAAGAAACTAAATTAATGCCAGGTGGAACAGGTGAAGCTGCAAGTAGAAAATTCTAGGAAAGCTAAAACAGTGAAAGAATGAAATGTACAATATTTCGCACATTGGATTTGGAGATACATCGTTCAAAATGGTTAAGAATGCTACCAAATGCGACTTCGGTTACATCTTTACAAGTGTAGATAACCGAGTCTAACATTTTTGACATCTTGAGAGCCATCAAGGGTGCTTAAAAACAAACTATGGTAATTATCTATAGAAAAATGTGAATTCTTCAAGTTATCACATAATAACAAATATTTAATGATGCTTAATGTCTTGCTTTAAATAATAAATATTTACAACTAACACAACTACATTTACAAATTTTGTTGATATACTATAATAGCATTTATCAACCACATTAATAATTATTAATAACTATATAAATAATAATATATATATATATATATATATATATATATATATATAAAATAACACACACATATATTGTTGACACTATAATATAATCATAATATAATAACAACATTATATATAAAGTATATTAATAATATTGACACTATAGTGTATATCATAACATTATAACAACTTTTTTTTTATAATAATAATACTATAAAAATATATTATATTATAATAATATTATAGTGTATTAATAATGTTAAATATATATTGTATATTAAAATGAAATGTAATATAATTATATACCATAATTATTATAATACTAATCCATTTGGTTATTAATATTAATATTGCCCGAGAATTTTAAAATTAATTTGTAAACAAATATGTTAATATAAATATATAGTGATTCATAAGTCCAAGGAATTATTAATTTTGTAAACACTCGCGTTAATGTTCTAAACTCTTGGGTTTAATACGATAAACATAAGGAATTAATATTATAAATCTAAGAGATTAATATTATAAAACTAAGTAATTATTAATATTATAAATCCAAGGGATACTTACTATACACCAAAGGAATTAATATTATAAATTCTAGGGATTAATATTATAAATCGAGGGCATTTAATAAAATCAATAGTTTATTAATATTCTAAAGCCGAGGGATTAATACTATAAATCATAATATTAATATATCAAACCGAATGTTATTAATATAAACCCTAAGAATATAAACTCTAATATATTATTATACATATTAGAGATTGATATTATAAACCCTAGAAATTATTGATATTATAATCCAAAGGTAAAGCAAGTGTTGTTGCTTCGCTTATTAATATTATAGTATAATATTAAAAAAATATTAATACTTATCAACTTTAATAATGCATGATTGATTTATTAAGAATTTAAGCATCTAAATAGATTTACAATATACACCAACTAAACAATAGGAAGTGAAAGCTAAAGACTAATAAAATCAAACCTAATTTTTTAAATTCCCCATTGATGCAGCCGAAGGCTACAAAAACCCACATCTCCATGAAAATTTCCTGTCTCATTCATTTCCAAAATAATTCCCAAATTTGGACTAAACTCTAAATGCATATCCACATGCATGTCAAACCAAACAGTGATAATTACTCATGCAGAAGCTTACCTTGTTTAATCCTCAAATGAAAATTCCCTCACTTTTATACAAAAGTTTATAAAACTTAACATATGTGGAAACTGTCCCTTTTTATGCAACTGTGGTTATAAACCATAAATAAACCCTTTTATTAAAGGTTTTCTCCTTTCATTTACTCCCAAGAGGAAAACTTTGTTTAAACCTTTTACTCCAATACAATTCTTATCTTCGCATTAAATATTATATATTGGACTCAGGGCATACCCAACACGCTCATTGATATACTTTGTATTATTCAAAGTCCAACATATATATACCTTGGCCCACCAGATTTCACTGCACCACCTCAATTTCTGATTCTATGGTATAAACCCATTAAACCATATAAATATTACTTACAGGCCCACAATTCACATTTCATTCAAAATTTGAAAAAGTTAAACTTTATGTTATAAATTTATTAACTCACCACTTCCACCAATCAATACACTACATATATGTTGAGGCTTATTTATATGTCAATTCATATATGGCCCATAGTTTTCAACATACCTTTTCCTTCATCCATTGTTCATTCAATCGGACAGTTGACGCATCTCATCACGCTCCATCTCAACAGATCAACGGTTATCACATAGAATTACCCCTCGCGACATATCACTCCAAATCCACATGAAATAGGCGGTATTGAATTTCGTCTATGCAACATGTCAATCGATTAGGTGTATCGCGTTCAAACGGGAATTTACCACTTACCATCCATTTGCTACATGAAAACCATTAATGATTTTTAAAACTTCTTTTATTGTTCATACCATTGACTCACGGTTCCACTTAAACTCATGGTTCCGTCCATCCTTTGACTTATAATTCCTCATGAATTCTTTAATGTAGCTCCTCCACAATACCGTGATTCTGGAACACTTCTTCTGTGTTCACTGTGATGTTACTCACAGTTCTGCTGCACCATCATTTTCGATTCTGCCTTCATCTAATCCACTATGCGATTCCTCCTTTCGACATGTTCATTCCCTCACAACATTATTTCCATGCATGAACTTCCATTTCTCAATTTCTATGGTTCTCATCCATACAAAACCCTCTTCACGATTTGATTTGCCTTTGACTTACCATTTAAACTCTCGACGACCCTATACTGTATTCTCTCCGCCTCTGTGCAATGAGAATTTACAACAATCTCTCAATGGTACTTAGAACAACTATTCAAACCCTTGTTACAGAGTTTATAATGCACCTGTTCATAAGGTTCATATTTCATGTATATACTTCCATAGGAACGAGTTCCTCTCTTTTATGTTTGGATATCAAATTTACCAGATCATATTTCTTTCAAAAGCATTGATCCATACTATGATCAATGATCGATCTTTGTTTGAAAAAGTCCACACAGAACTCAATTTATAACTGAATATTTGTCTCTTGTAAAACCACACTAAATCTCCTAAACTCACTCATCATATCATTCGAATACGAGTACTCTATTCATAAACTCCGAGTATTTCTCAAACATAATTAAATCAATCAATGTACACATAATTCAGAAATAAAATTCCTTCATATATATATATGAAATCAAGTAATTACAAAGGACCTCTTGTCCCTGGCTTGATCTTCAAATCAATGGCCCTTTTCTACAACTGCCCGTAGGCTTAACAAACAAATCTCTGTTTGTCCAAACCCTACCTCTACATCTCTCTATTTTTTTCTTCCTTTTAGGCTTATTATTTTTACACAAAAGATGATGAACCAATTTACCTTCAGATCCCTCATTATCTCAACAAATTCCCAAAAATCCTCAAAGTCCTAAAATCTATCTTTTATCCCTAAGGATCCTCTTTAATCCCATAAAATCATGAAACTAATTCTAACTTAGGATTTACAATTAAATTTCAAATCTTTCATTCCCTATGAAATCTAAACTATCCTAATTCTCTCATGTTCTCCAACCATTCGGGAACATTTAAAAATTCCTCACAATACTTAATATCTCTCATTAAAATCACTCAAAACATTAATAATTAAATAAGAATTCAATGTTCTTTTAAAAACACAAGACCCCTATGTTTATTAAAATACAAAGTATTTTCTTGAGCTTAATGCCCCTGCATCAGACTCCCAAGGTCAAAAATAATCATGATCTCCTGATCATGTGCTTTTAGTCCTTGTCTTCCTGGATCCCATACTTTGTTCTGTAATTGATCATCTATTTCTGTTGTTTCTTGTTTCTTTTCTCCAGGTCTCCATATTTTATGCTGCTTTGCTCCATTAGCTGCACTTTCATAGTCTGTTTTTGTCTTTCTTTTGTTGTTGCTGCTTCCTTTCTTTCTTGCTGATGTCTTATTCTGAGACACTTTAATCATTATTCTCCTCATTAGTTCAATTTCTCTGTCCAATATATCTTTTGTCTGTTGATTTCTTTCACTCGTTGATTGCTTATCTTTCATTCTTACTTGTTGAACTCTTGATGCCACCCTGTCATCCTTACCCTCTTGTTTTATGCAATTACTAACTACTTCCAGAGTGTCACTTATGAAAATTTCTTTGTCTTCTTCCTTCAACAATTTATTGGGCTTGTACATAGTGTACTCTTTACTGATATCTTCTTTCCCTTGCATCTTCACATTTTGCATTTCCCAATATTGAAATTGATATTTCTCTTCTTGTATTGAATCGTGATTCTTCAACATAATTTCCAGCAATTCAATTTCTTTATTCCATGGATTAAATATTTCCACAAAATTTTCTTCCTTCTCTTTTACTTTATTGTCCAACTGTGTCAATTTTTCTCCAGCATCTGCAGCAAAACCTGCATTCACAAAACAATTATTAAAATAAAAATCATAAGGCCTCAATGCATTTCTTTGCTCTGGAAACATTTAATTTCCTCTTCTATTAGCACATCAGTATGCTGATTCAAATTTCCCAAGAATTCTTTCAAGAATTCTGTCACGTCTCCCAGACCCAGCTTCTTACTCATAGAACATAACCTCAGATACTTTCAGCATCAGAGTAGAGATGTATGCATCCACGTATACATCTAACTGTATTCAGTTAACCTTCATTGCTTTCTTATATTGCCTCTTACATGTAATAGAACAATTTACATTCTTAATTCTACAATTCTTGCCATTGTAATACAGCTGATACACGAACCTCATACTGCTATCACAGGGTTGTTGTTCCTACTTTCTGTGGTTGGTTTCAGGGAATTCTATACCATCAATATTGTTATGACAGGTTTAGTTGTGTGGTACTTGCTGTTCGTGGGTACTGTTGGTTAACATTTTCTGTCTATACACACAGAAATTAACTATTTCTTAAAGAAAACAACAAGCCACACTTGTACATAGTTATTAAACTAGCTGTTCCAATGAAGTTATTAAACTAACTTCATCACTACAAGGTACTCATCTCTATAATCCAACCATTTGTCTCTGCTATCAATAGCTTTAGTTTGCAATTTCATGAGTACTGAACAATTAATCAATCTAAAATTTGCATAATGACCCATAACACAACATTTCATAAATTTCAAAATAAACCATAACATAAAAATTCATAAATGGCATAGTGAATCATAATATCACAATTTATAAAACAGGGATATATTTAATGCAGACTTACAGCAATCTCCAACAATAGGCATGCATACCTCTACCATGACCAGTCCTCCCAACCTTAGAATCCTCTTTATCTCCCAGGATTCACCCCCGAGCAGAGATCCTCCAAGAACAGACTAACCTCAATCTGTTCTGGAGCAGCTTATTTAAGCTGTGCTTTCCCCAAAGCCTGTTTCCAATTCTGCGTCCAGAATTTCAGGATGCTTTATTCCTGTTTAGCCTAGGCTTCCCATTTTGGGACTCTTTAAAGTTGCTTTAAGCTTTTCCTCAGCTTTTCCAGCTTTTTCTCACCTCTTCCCAACTACTCCTCTTCATTGGGGAAATTTAGATTTTTCCTCAAAAATCTAAATTAGAAATAATTTCTTTCAAGGATTTTTGAAAGATTTGGGGAAAGTCTTTTTTCCTTTTCCATCACCTCATGGATTAGGCATGTGATTTCACTTTCTCATCTGGTCATAGTGCATACCCAATATTTTATTTATTTTTCATAATTAAATAGTTAACCATATCCACAAAATAATTATCCATTGGGGTCCACTCCCCTTTGGATTTATGTTCAAATGTCTTATTTGAAAAGCATAGAACTTGGGGGTGTTACATATTCCCCCTCTGAAAGTAAACACCGTCCTCGGTGTTGACAACTATCTACTTAGTTTATTTTGAACATAATTATGAATGCTGTTCCATCATCTTAGCTTCTCTGTTCCATGTAGCTTTTCAGCAGTAAAGTGCTCCACTACACCTTTACTCTAGCTACTGTTTGTTTTCGCAATTCAATTCCTTCTCGCTTTCATCTTTGAAGCGACTCTGGAAGGAAACTCCTCTTCTAGTTCCACCTGGACCACATTTCAAATCAATCATGTGAGAAGCATCATGTAAAAATTAATTTTTTTTTTTTTTCATCAAGGAGACATGAAACATATCAGGAAATTTACTATGCAAGGGTAAGGCAAATTTATAAGCCATTAGTTTTCCCCCCTTTCCAACACCTTCCTCGGTGTTACACTTTAACGTTGACTTTTTAACTTTGACAAAGATTTCTTCTTTGTTTTTGCTTTGTTTCCAGCAGAGTACTCCCCTGCTTTATGCAGTGGCTTTTCTTTCTACTTCTTTGCAAGAAGTCTGTCTAGAAAATCTTTTATTCTGTTTTCCCTGTCCACAATTCATACCAATGTAAGAAATGTCAGGTACATACAATTGATCATCCACAACAACATTCTGCATTTCAATAACTTAAGAATTTCAGTTATTAGTCAAACCGTTCAGGTTCATAATAGTTTAGTGCACTTTTAGTACACTGCTTATCCTTTCTTGTTTCTTTAGTGAGGTTCTTTCCTCACTCAACTTGGTCCAATTCAGCTTTTCTGGAGTTTCTAGGTGATTTATCTTCACCTTTTTCCTTCTTGTTTCCAGAGTGTACAATTTCCTGTTACACACTTGGCTAACCAATTTGACAATTTTTCATTAGTACTTATAAATGAATGAAAACAATTGTACTATATGCATGATTATGCTTACCTTTTCCAGTTCATCGCTGTACTTCCAGTACCTTCTCATTTTATTTTTTCGTAGCTGTATGATTTCACACTATTTCCCCCTTTCTTTGAAGTTAAGACTCAGGAAAATTACATAAAATTAATACCAACAACATTGTATAGTGTGAACGCATGTAATTACTATCATTCGTCCCATTCACAAGTATTACTACTTGATAATGTCAAAATAGAATTTGACACAATTTTCCCCTTTTTAAAGAATTTCCACAATTTATACATTTTCTAAAAAAAAATTTCTTCACATTCTACTGGGACCACTTATTCTACCACCATAGTATTTATTACTCCTCTAATCATAATTAGAGCAATAATAATCAGCCATATGATAAAATATGTCCTTCCCTTGTACTTGCAGCTTTTAAGGTGAATTCACTTTTAATAATCCCCAGTGA
Organism: Pinus albicaulis; assembly: GCA_034641835.2. NCBI lineage: Eukaryota > Viridiplantae > Streptophyta > Pinopsida > Pinales > Pinaceae > Pinus > Pinus albicaulis. The sequence goes on along the minus strand of JAXQQM020091451.1, from coordinate 321,541 downwards.
ATTAGTATAAAGTTTGAGAAATAACTTAACATGTATGAAGATATTATATTCATACAACTCAACAAGGTTAACATTATAACATATAACCATATCGCCTATATTTATAATGTGACTTGTAGATTTTAACTTATGTCCCACGTGCAATTTGTTTCATTTTAATTTATCCTCAATTCCACCACATTGTATATATATACCAATAAAGTGAAACATAAATTTTTTTTCTTTATAAAGCTCTTTGTTATATGAACCATTATATTTCATATCCTTAAATCCTCCACTCTTTTTCATATATATATATATAGAACCACTCTATATCTATATATAATTCACAATATATATATATAATACAAACCTCATCATACATATATATAAAATCCACCGCATATATATATATATCCACCAAGCATATATATACTATATATAATCCAAAGAGTTTAATTAATACTCCTTAAGTTCTTTTTTTTCTTATTTAATGTACTATACCTTCGTACCAACTTACATTTTTCCTATGTGATGGACTTATAAAGTTTTAATTTGAACCCATACAAGGACAATTGAGAATTTACAACTTATAGTTAACATACCTCTATTAAATATAAATTGTCCTTTTCTCTTATACACCTTTCCCTATATATCCCAATATAACTCTCCTTTTTCTTTTTCAAAGTATTCTTTCTCTCTAGCAATTTTCCCATTCTAGCCTAAATACCTTTGATCCATAAGGGTTGAGTTTCAACCCCAAAGTTCACACTCATTCACTTATTGAGTGCAATAAATCAATTTAAAATGCCACTTTATTAACCCAACCTATACATATTTTTATATACACATGGGTAATAGATAGTGGGGTTTATAGGTGTATTAATTTTTTCTTTTAAACCCTTCTAAATCTAAATTTCATATGTCACCTATGAAATTATGTGTTAATTCAAGCCATAATTATATATGATTTTCATCCCAACTTTTGACCTTGAATATTTATTGGTTACGTTGACTTATGCTTACATAAGTGCTTGTAATCTTCCTCATATCACCTCTTCTCTTAATTCATGATGTATATTTCTAGTTGGAATGATCATCCAATTATTCAACCTTATTTATAACATTTCTTCTTGGAGATATTATTTCTCGATAATCAATCGTTTAACTCGTCTCTCTTTTCCAACATCACATTTTTAGCACATACAATCCTATTGCACATACAATCTTATTGCCTCTCGTAAGGCCTTTATATACATACATACCTTATACCATCTATTTCCCATATAGATCCATACATATACCAACATACTACCACATTAACCACTTGTATGTAATAAATATCATATGTGCAATTATATATATATCACATAATTTGCAACATCTCCAGCTTAAAATTTAAATTTTTTTTTTTTTTTTTTTTTTTTCATAATGTAACACAAGCTATATGGATAGACTTCCCTTTTTCTAACCTCTACTAACACTTATACATTCGACCCATATATGTTTGGATTCACTATATATTACTCCCATATATATATATATATAGAGCTAACCCCATTTTGTTAATATCCTTAATCACCATATATGGGTATATGTAGAGGTCATTGTATATAGATATATTACATATCCTATGTACAAGTTATATAAATAATATATATATATATAAGTCCAACCTTTAGTATAACTGAGCTTGCGTATTTATCCTTATATTGCATCTATATTTATATATATACCACATATATGGCCAAAACATTTTTTTTTCCTTCATTTGTACTGAATAAGATTCAATCTTATTCTCTTTTGATAGTAGTATACCTGCCTTCTTTATATGATGCCTCTTCCACTTACTCTTATACTACGTGCATATAGAATCTTGGGCAATATACATTTAACGAGCACAGGCCTATATATATCTATATATCGCTAATGTGTTTGTATATATCATATACTTCCAAACATCATTGTATAAGTAAACACGACATATATATAGTCCTGGGCAATATTAATTCGATGGACATATGAATATATATATCCCTATTTTATATATATTCGTATATAAGTCAAAAGCCTTTTTTTGAAAGCGATACCATATATATATAATTTGTTAAAACTAAGAATGTAATTTATTGTTCCTGTGCTCTTTTCACACATATTGGTCACGTAGATTATCCTTGAAAAAGGATTGAATATATCAGGTACCAGTCATACATGGTAAAACCTACCTATAGGCTTACCATTACGCGTATTGTAGTTTTCGACCTGATTTAACTCTAGTTTTTTTTTTTTTTTTTTTCACCCGTATTTCCCTATTATACTCAGTTATCATCGCTGTTACACGTCAGTTGGCAGAGCAATTACAAGAACTATTATATACTGTTATATTATCACCAATTTTTTTTTTATATCACCGCCCCCTTACATGCTACGTGTCCCTTCCTTCGGGTCCAAGTAACCGCTCAGTTTTCCCTTTTTGTGGTTTTACTTACTCATCCTCCTTGTGATGGTGACTGATTGTCAAAATCCAGCGTCACGCGGTAACACTGGGTTCCGTGGAGGGTTAGGTTTTCAGCCTCTTGGCGGTGGCGTGTGAAGACGAATAATGGCTCTATTAATTAGCAGGGAGGTCGTGGCGGTGATGGTTACGGCCTTACAGGCTGTAACACATCCGCATTGCAAATTCCCTGGTGATCAGTTCATATACGCCAACCGGCTGGTTGACACGTCGCCGGCACTGATCTCTTGGGATTGATGCAAGATCGAACTGTCAGAAGTATGATGTGGTTAATTGCAGAGGGGTACACCAATCCCTCGGGATATGTTTCTCGTCCTTGCTTAGGGATTCCTCGATCTACAGGTTGCCAGCGTTCTACACACCTTGCCTGAGTCTTATCGCTGTTAGATATTCGATTAGGGTTTCGGCAATGGGAATATAACCCTATCCGAATACCACAATTTCCAAACTTTCAGTTTTGTATTTATGCTGGCTTAGTTTCATTTTAATTTTTCTATGGCTCACTTTACTAACTTCAGTGATGCGCTCCTGATGCCTACCCTAGTTTTCGTTGTGCAGAAGTCCTGGTTGCCAAGCTGAGCTCCAGAATGGGGTTTTCTATGAGACATCAATGGAGTGGTTCACATCAGGACGGATCACCATGATCTTCATATCGAAGCTCGAGACCGACTTGATGCCAAGGTATACTGAGTCTATTCGAGACTCAGGCTACTAGTTATGCGTTCATTTGATATACCACTTTCTTTCCTCATTCTCCGTTAGATTTCTGCGTTGCAGCTCCTCAGAAGACATGGCTACGGCTTCCAGCTGGAACACTTCAGTCTTCTGTTAGGGTTGGCTCGGGTTAATGCATAATGTCTTTCTCCCTGCTGTTGATATGTTTTTGTTTTCCGGTTTAGTGATACTCGATTTTCCATGATTCAGATTTGTATAACTTTTTTTTTTTTTTTTTTTTTTTTGAGACGGTTCTAATAGCTACTATTCGAGCCATGATGCTCGACGAAGAAAGCAGCTTTTTTTTTTTTTAAACAGCTTTTCTTATTCTTTATTAAGAAATTTGTTAAGAAATGCTTTATTCACTCACATAGGTGTTTTTCCTAATGGTCGTGTTTGATATGGATTGATGCCAATAGCGCAAATATTTTTCTGGTTATGGTATTAACAAACCATAACCGATTTATATTACTTACCGCATGCTTATTTTCACCAAATCGATTCATTGTTTCCAATCAGAACCTCGTTCGCGCCTTTGGTATTTCTGCATATCGGTTGACCAATTTTCATTTCAGAAAGATTACGGACCGGTCATGACAACTGAGTTGTCGTCCCTGGTCTTCTTTGCGTAATTACCAAAAGTGTTTTATTATTGCAGGTGATACATGCCGGGTAATAACAGTTTAATCTCGCCTCAATCGTCGCCTAACGTGATTAAACTTGGTTTCACATATACGTGCCAATGAAAGGTTTACGGGGTGTTCTTTTATGTGAATTACATCTGTGTCTAATATAATTACTATCAATCATGTTTTAATGTAGTTGACTACATAACAACTCGTTTTTTTCCACATAGGAATTTGCATATATATATATATGTATCATTTTAATATATATATCGTTTTAATCACCCCTCGTCACTTGTAATGTAGATGGTTAGATTCATATATATTCATATCAATTTTGTTTTAATATTTCCTGTTAGCTTATATATAAGTCGTTCTTATATGTAACTAGAGTACGTGGGGATCTATAATTTCTGGGAATCTACATGTTATACTTTCCTATTGGTTAAGCGCTTAGGTATGCACTTGGAACTTTAGAAGAATATACTTGTATACCATGAAATATTTCGATTAGGTTTTAGACCTAGCATAAACTCTTTGCCATAATATAACTTTCGAGGGTTAGATATGAACTGAAGTATACTCTCTTAAATTATATTCTTCTTTTTAGGTATATCTATATATGTATTTGAATTTCATTTATATATACTACTATATTTATATATTTGTGGCGAAACCCTTAACATATCCCTCGACGTTTATATAGTTTGTTTGCGTAATACCTACCTGCCTTAGTGACATCATTGTGTGTTCGTTCCGCTTGCTATACCGATGATTCATATGGTTTCTGGATACGTTTTGAGGTTCCCTTTTGTCATATCTATATATGTACATCTATATATATATACCCTTAGCACTTTTTCTCATTATTACGTATATCGTTTTGATATAAGCTTTACAATGATCTCGTCCGTGGGATATCTAACAATTCATATGTATATATCCCTATAACGTATTTAAAGTTCTGATTCATAAGAATGAATTTGTCATGTGTGGTTATACAAACATATACCATGGTTTGTATTATACAACCTCTCGGTTATACAACCTCTTTAGATCCTCCAAGAACCACACGTTAGGTTAGAAACTGGGTTATACATTTGTCATGACATGAAAAGTTAATGCATTAGGTTAGACACACGCCAAAAGAAAAGAGGATCTGTGGGAATGTACTCTCATCCCTTTGCGGATATATAAAGGTTTCAGAAAATTTATATATAAGATAAAAGCTATATATCTGTGGTTCCTTTGTAATTGGGATTAGCACGAATGTAATTGTGTAATGCTTCGAAACTTGTTAATATATATATATATATATCAAGTGTTTTAATGGTAGAACAATAGGAGTAGTCGAAAGTTCAATTGCTGTGGTACATTAAGCATAGATCCACTCTATTTTCCTAATGTTTATCTCAAGGGTTAAAGATGAATTTATAAACCAAATATTCTACCCTTGTTATGGATGCGCTAATCCTTCTATAGTGTAGATTTCCTTTGAGGTTTAATAAGAATTCAAGATCCACGCTCTAGAGTCCTTTCTCTAAACTCTATTTTCCTTTTTTAGGCACCCCTATATGTATTCAACAGTGCTTGACTAGAGGACAGTAATTATAAATTAGGTCCTTTGCTGTAATATGTGGTTTCCAGGAGTAAGGATAGATTTGAAAATACACTCATGACTGTTATCACAATCCTATAGAGTAAAGTTATTATTATAATTTTTTTTTTCTTTTCTAGCACAATTTCGAAATCATATACTAACCTATCACTTTCATCTTGTTTAGATTGTTACCATGTAACTTTAGTTCTGCTTATAATGTTTCTCCAGCATACACATAAGCATAAAATATCATTTTTTTGTGTCTACAGGGAACACAACAAAATTTAATCATCTATAGAGACTAAATAACTTCAGAATTAGACCGACCATGGTTTAGAGTTTCTGGAGTTTCTACTCTATAGTTTTATGGTCCACAACTAAACAACACATGGGGCGGTTTGCTATGAATATTACAAGCGGAGAACTCCACCATGTTTCAGTAACTTATTTCCCTCATCAATAAGATCTTGCTAGGCCTCCACTTCAACAGATTTGTATCATTAAATTTTGCATAATATATTATAGCATTTAGACTTGTAATTCATGAAACATCTTCTATTTTTCTACCAGAACCACTTTCTCATTCCTTTATGCAAAATTAAAGCGTGGATTTGTTTTTTTTTTTAACTTCCATTTCCCACCTACACAAGTCTGAAATACTTTTTCTTTGATGTCCTCAGCCTTAAATGAAAACTGCCTATAGTTAATTTTGTAACTATCTTAGGAGTTTCTCATTAATATTTCATTAATCATTTTGACATCCATATTAGGATCTACACACAGCTTGTTATCTTTAATCATGGTTTTGTAGCTTAGTGTTATTCAATGTACAGTAACTCAACATTTTTGAGTGAGCACCCAACTTGCCCAGTTTTCTCAACTTGGGCTCCGATACCATTTGTCACGTCTCCCAGACCCAGCTTCTTACTCATAGAACATAACCTCAGATACTTTCAGCATCAGAGTAGAGATGTATGCATCCATGTATACATCTAACTGTATTCAGTTAACCTTCCTTGCTTTCTTATATTGCCTCTTACATGTAATAGAACAATTTACATTCTTAATTCTACAATTCTTGCCATTGTAATATAGCTGATACACGGACCTCATACTGCTATCACAGGGTTGTTGTTCCTACTTTCTGTGGTTGGTTTCAGGGAATTCTATACCATCAATATTGTTATGACAGGTTTAGTTGTGTGGTACTTGCTGTTCGTGGGTACTGCTGGTTAACATTTTCTGTCTATACACACATCAATTAACTATTTCTTAAAGAAAACAGCAAGCCACACTTGTACATAGTTATTAAACTAGCTGTTCCAATGAAGTTATTAAACTAACTTCATCACTACAAGGTACTCATCTCTATAATCCAACCATTTGTCTCTGCTATCAATAGCTTTAGTTTGCAATTTCATGAGTAATGAACAATTAATCAATCTAAAATTTGCATAATGACCCATAACACAACATTTCATAAATTTCAAAATAAACCATAACATCAAAATTCATAAATGGCATAGTGAATCATAATATCACAATTTATAAAACAGGGATATATTTAATGCAGACTTACAGCAATCTCCAACAATAGGCATGCATACCTCTACCATGACCAGTCCTCCCAACCTTAGAATCCTCTTTATCTCCCAGGATTCACCCCCGAGCAGAGATCCTTCAAGAACAGACTAACCTCAATCTGTTCTGGAGCAGCTTATTTAAGCTGTGCTTTCCCCAAAGCCCGTTTCCAATTCTGCGTCCAGAATTTCAGGATGCTTTATTCCTGTTTAGCCTAGGCTTCCCATTTTGGGACTCTTTAAAGCTACTTTAAGCTTTTCCTCAGCTTTTCCAGCTTTTTCTCAACTCTTCCCAACTACTCCTCTTCATTGGGGAAATTTAGATTTTTCCTCAAAAATCTAAATTAGAAATAATTTCTTTCAAGGATTTTTGAAAGATTTGGGGAAAGTCTTTTTTCCTTTTCCATCACCTCATGGATTAGGCGTGTGATCTCACTTTCTCATCTGGTCATAGTGCATACCCAATATTTTATTTATTTTTCATAATTAAATAGTTAACCATATCCACAAAATAATTATCCATTGGGGTCCACTCCCCTTTGGATTTATGTTCAAATGTCTTATTTGAAAAGCATAGAACTTGGGGGTGTTACAAATTCTCAAGACTGTCAACAAGTCTTTCTTTCACACCATCTGCCTTCATGATGTTTCTCTATTCTTGTTCACTGTAGTGAACTCTTCCTTCTACAATCTCTCTATCATACTCTGAGTTTTCCAGCAAATATTCCACCAATGAAATTTCCTTTTGGAATTCTTTAATTATTTCATCATCATTTACAGTCCTTGCATTTATACACAAATTTTCAGTTTGCAAATTACAAGTTTCAATAGTCTCAATTGTTGCTTCACATATCATCTCTTCAGATTGGATCTCTTCTCTTCCTTTCACAAGAAATTCCTCCTATTTTGTAACAACTTCAAATATAAATTCATCACTGCTTCTCTCATTCAAGAGACATTCTTCATCATTAGTTTCTACTTTAGAGTATTTATCTTCTCAAAGATATTATCCCATACTTTTTCCCGCTTCGAAAGATTGCTCATCCTCCTTTATAAAACCTGTAATCACATCAAAACTATTAGATTAAAAAATACAAGATTTTACATCATCCAACTAATTTGAACTTGCCCAACAACTCAGGAAATCATCAATAATTTGCTCTTTAGCAAAGTAAAATTCTTGTTGTCTTAAATATTCACCATGATTCATAAGATCTTTCATAGATATCCATTCTTCAACTGTACCCATAATTTCACTCTGTTCTACTTCACAAATGGAAACTTTCATTTCCAACTCAGCTGCTCTGAGTTATTCACATCCCAATTGTACATTCATCTTCTGTTCAAGCTTTCCTAGCTCTTTTTCTAACTGCACATTCATTTTCTATTCTCTCTTCTGTTGTAGCCTTTGCCACTCCACCTTCTTCTTCATGAGCCAACCAATTCTCTAGTTTTCTTCTATCATCATTTTCAATTAATAAAATTGTTCTCTTATCTCAGCTAACTCTTTGACATATTCTTTAACAGTCAACTGCTTCCTTATGCCATTTGCTTTGGCATATTCTTTCTTCTTTCTTCTGTTGTGGTCTCTCTCTAAACCTATGCTATCCCTTCTATGACTATTAGTAGTCATATTATTCTCCATCTCTATCTTTAGGAGTTTCTTCGCTCATTCACTATGAGCTGTACTAAAGCCTCTGCAATAAGAAGTCCTCCTTGTTATAACTTACCTCACCAATCCTTTCCTCTAGATTTGGCCTTTTGGTAATCACTAGTTCTCTATCTTTTGGAACCTCTTGAGTAGTCCTCTCTTCTCCTTCTAGGCTTTAATTCATTTGCAAATTCTAAGAACAAAATTTTCCTTTTTTATTCAACGACCATTGAATTTCCTGAAGGTTCTGCCACATTGTTCTTCCACTAGAATCCTTTACTAGATTCTTTCATCGCTGCTCTTAAAGTTGTGATCTTCTTTTGCTGAGATTTTCTTCAACTTCCTTGATCCAGGTGGAATAATCAGGTACAGGTACAAGTGGCCTAAGTAAAAGGCTCAAAAATCAAAGTTTTTGGATTGTTATCAAACTAAATTCATGTTGTAGATCTCATCTTTCTGATTCCAACGGCGCAGACGACACTCAATTCTGAGTCCGTATGAAGAAGTTACAAGCGGTCAAAGTTCCAGGTTGACTTGGTGATGTGGCAGACTAAGGAGGCAACAATTTTGCTGAAACCCGGCCACCGGATTTCGACCAACCTGGCCAAATTTCGAGCGAATTTTTGGGACCATTAAATGCACTCCTTCGATCAAAAATCCGAAGGTTCGAAAAACAACAGTTCGTTTTAAAAATGAATAAAACAAAAAAATATATATATGGGTGGCGGGCCACCAACCCCGCCACCCCATGCAAATCCGCACGTATCCATATTATATTAAAAAAAAGAAAATGTGTTGGGGGGCGGGTGGTCAACCCCGCCACCCCCGCGGTCTCCAATGGCAAACAGTGATACGAAATGATACGGGGCGGTGGTTGTTAACCGCACTGCCGCTGTCCTACATATACGTGGCACGTTTTCATATGGGGTGGGCTGCCCAACATGGGTCCGGCCCCCCACATCAAAATCAGATATTTTAAAAATAGTTACGGTTCCAACACCGGTTTAAAAATATAACGCGGTTAAAACAAGTTCAGCTTTTTTATGGAGGGGTCGGGATTTGACCACCCGACCTCCTCCCAAATAATTGGATCTTTAACCAATTCGGCTAACCACATTTTGGTAAATTCCGCCCAACAAGTTTTATTTCAACCCAGAATTTGCACAGTGCGCCCAAATCCATGGAGAAGCGGAGCGCGCACACGGTTCGAGTTTAATACTTTTTTAATTGCAGACCAGTGCACCCAGGGAATGGAGCAGCGCACACGGAATTCGAGATTTTATTATTTTTAATTGCAGGGGCAATGGAACCATGAGTCCAGAAAGAGGCAAGCGAAACCTTGATTGAGGCCAACTTTCAGGAGGGCGAAATTTTGACTTTGTCCAAATGGGACAAATTTTATGTCATTTCAGCACTACTCGATGCCACGAGTCTGATGGCGTGCTCAGTTTCTGCATCTGATTTTTCGATTTTTCAGCCACTTTTGGAAGTGGGTTATGCCGGTGTCAGATTTTTGCATGTGAGTAGTCGTTTTCACCTTTTTCGACGCCACAAGATTGATAATGTTTTTAGATTCAGCTGCACCCTAGCTCAGCCTTCAAAAAATGGCAGCATGAGGTATATGATGTGTATTCCATGTACTTCTTCATTCATTTCTCTTTGAGATGCATTATGTCTTGCAGATCCCAATTGATACATGAGTCGTGGGATCTTGCTTTGTGTTTTTATTGATGTACTTTTAGCTATGGATTTGTGTCATGTATGAGCCCCTTTTATGCCACATTGGTGGGATGCTCTTATTTGCTATGTGTATTTTTGAGATCCCTTGTTTTCCAGGATTGGCGGGATACTCTTATTTGCTACATGTCAGCTATGGTCATATTGATAGGAGTCTTTCTTTATGTATGAGAGTTCTGTAGTGGAACATCTCTTAAAGAAGTCAAGCCACTCCTGCGTGAGGGCAATTTTTCCTTGTATGTCATAGGGAAACATATCCATGTACATCTTCTTCTCACAACACATAATCCAGCGGCCTACACCATCTTGACACCAAGGCCCAGAGATGTAGTCCCTCCTGGACGAACTCCATCATCAAACAACATGTTCTTATGATCGTTGATCTTGTTCATTTATGTCCCTCTTATTTACAGCTACAGTTGTTCATTTAAGTTCTTTAACATCTTTAATTAAATGCAATTCTATTTATCAGTCGAATTAAAAGGTCTTGGTTAAGGGGTATAAATATTTTACCCTGGATCATTCCTGCAATCTGAATTCTGCAAACATATCCTTCAAACTAGCGTTAAATAATACTCATGAACTCACCTTCAAGATCTTTGTGTGATCTTGTTTCACTACTCACCTGCACTACATCTCTATGTGCTACAACCCATCAGTTTCAAAATCTGATCTCTTTTTAATTTCTCCATCACACATGCATTTAATTCAATTAAAAAAAACTTGAACCTTCAAAAAGAGCTATTTCCAACTCTGATACCACTTGATGCAGCCGAAGGCTGCAAAAACCCACATCTCCATGAAAATTTCCTATCTCATTCATTTCCAAAATAATTCCCAAATTTGGACTAAACGCTAAATGCATATCCCCATGCATGTCAAACCAAATAGTGATAATTACTCATGCAGAAGCTTAACTTGTTTAATCTTAAAATGAAGATTCCCTCACTTTTGTACACAAGGTTATAAGACTTAACATATGTGGAAGCTGTCCCTTTTTATGCAACTGTGGCTATAAACCATAAATAAACCCTTTTATTAAAGGTTTTCTCCTTTCATTTACTCCCAAGAGGAAAAATTTGTTTAAACCTTTTACTCCAACATAATTCTTATCTTCGCATCAAATATTATATATTGGACTCACGACATACCCAACATGCTCATTGATATACTTTATATTATTCAAAGTCCAAGATATATATACCTTGGCCCACCAGATTTCACTGCACCACTTTTATTTCCGATTCTATGGTTTAAACGCATTAAACCATATAAATATTACTAATGGGCCCACAACTTCACATTTCATTCAAAATTTGATAAAGTTAAACTTTATGTTATAAAGTTATTAACTCACCATTTCCACCAATCAATACACTGCACATATGTCGAGGCTTATTTATATGTCAATTCATATATGGCCCATAGTATTCAACATACCTTTTCCTTCGTCCATTTTTCATTCAATTAGATAGTTGATGCATTCCATCGTGCTCCATCTCAACAGATCAACGATTATTGGATAGAATTACCCTCGACGACTTATCACTCCAAACGCATGTGAAATAGGTGGTATTGAATTACCATCTATTCAATGTGTCAGTCGATTAGGCGTATCATGTTCAAATGGGAATTTACCACTTACCCTTCATTTGCTACGCGAAACCCATTAATGGTTATTAAAACTGCTTTTACCATTCATAGCATTGACTCACAGTTCCGCTTCAACTCATGGTTTTGTCCTTCCTTTGAATTATAATTCCTCACTATTTCTTTAATGTAGCTCCTCCAAAATATAGTGATTATGCCACATTTCTTCTCTGTTCACTGTGATGTTACTCAGAGTTCTGCTGCACCATTATTTTCGATTCTGCCTTCATCTAATCAATTGTGTCATTCCTCCTTTTGACATGTTCATTCCCTCACAACATTCTTTCCACACATGAACTTCCATTTCTCAATTTCTGTGGTTCTCATCCATACAAAACCCTCTTCACTATTTCATTGGCCTTTGACTTACCATTTAAACTCTCAGAAACCCTATACTATATTCTCTCCACCTCTGTGCAATGAGAATTTATAAAAATCTCTCAATGGTACTTAGAACCACTATTCAAACCCTTGTTACAAAGTTTATAATGCACCTGTTCATAAGCTTCAAATTTCATGTATATACTGCGATAGGAATAGATTCCTCTCTTTTGTGTTTGGATATCAAATTTACCAGATCATATTTCTTTCAAAAGCATTGATCCATACTGTGATCAATGATCGATCTTTCGTTAAAACAATCCACACAGAACTCAATTTATAACTAAATATTTGTCCCTTGTAAAACCACACTAAATCTCCTAAACTCATTCATCATATCATTTGAATATGAGTACTCTGTTCATAAAATCTGAGTATTTCTCAAACATAATTCAATCAATGAATGTACACATAATTTAGAAATCAAATTCCTTCATATATACATATGAAATAAACTAATTACAAAGGACCTCTTGTCCCTTGCCTGATCTTCAAATCAATGGCCCTTTTCTACAACTGCGCGTAGGCTTAACAAACAAATCTTTGTTTGTCCAAACCCTACCTCTACTGGTCTCTAGTATTTTCTGCCTTTGAGGCTTATTATTTTTATGCAAAAGATGATGAACCAATTTAGGTTCAGATCCCTCATTATGTCAACAAATTTCCAAAAATCCTCAAAGTCCTAAAATCTATCTTTTATCCCTAAGGATCCTCTTTAATCCCATAAAATCATGAAACTAATTCTAACTTAATATTTACAAGTAAATTTCAAATCTCTCATTCCCTATGAAATCTAAACTATCCTAATTCTCTCATGTTCTCCAATCATTCAGGAACATTCACAAATTTCTCACAATACTTAATATCTCTCATTAAAATCACTCAAAACATTAATAATTACATAAGAAATCAATATTCTTTTAAAAATGTAGGACCCCTATGTTTATTAAAATACAAAGTATTTTCTTGAGTTTAATGCCCTTGCATCACCCACAATAAATAAAAACCCATACAAGAGAAAACATAAAACCTTAAGTCTATGAAACTGATATAGCCATGCTAAATATGTAAATCATTATTTCAAATATCCCCAAATTGACTGAAAAAAAATGCTAAACCACTAAGTTTGTGAAACTAATGTCACCACATTGGTCACGAAGCCAAAGTCCAACTGAAATTTTAACCTCTCTTCAAGAAACTCAGAATTCAAGTTTTTGCTACTCCATTGTTTGACAGACTAACCAATCACAATTCCATGTAATTTCCTGATTATATTCCTCACTAGTAGGACCTTTGTTATCTCAATACAATAAAAAATCAAATGTGATGGATGGGCTTTCTCAAATAAGAATTTAATATATTACTAAGGAAAAAATTATCTGTCCATTCATGAAACAACCAATTATAATAGTTTTGAAATTTGATGGACATTAATGGGAGGAGTGGGATACCTTGATTAAGTTGTATATACCTTTTATGTTGAGGATAATGCTTAATTGAGTAATTTAATTCTTGATTAAATTGTTCCCGAGTTATGAGAATTAGCAGCATAAAATTATTATATGTAGTAAGTAATTGAAGAAAATTATTAGGGGGAAGTAGCTTAGTAGTTCTGTCATCAAAATTAACATATTTTAGTCAATAAAATAATAAAAAAATTACAAAAATGTTGGATATATAACCATGTTTACATTTCTTCAATTCATATATTATATTCCAATGAGACTTGAGCTATAAGAATTACAAACTAGATCTCTTGGTGGAGAACGATATTTTCTAATTTTTGTTGATAATAATTCTAGGTATACATGGGTCTATTTCATAATAAAGAAGAGTGTTGTTCTTGATTACTTTAAAGAGTTCATGGTTGAAAACAAACTCACAAGTGCATCAAAATTCTCATATCCATGTGAGAATGATAATCAGGGGTGTTCATATTTCTGTCGTAGCACACGAGGTGAATGATGTTCATTTTTCCTTTTTCGCGAGTTAATAGCTGGTAGGTGTAGGAGAGTTTAGGTAAGAAATAGTGATAGTCATTGTAGTTTCTATGGATCAATCTATGTATAAATATTTTTAGAACCATTTATTAACCCTAAATTCTGAAGTGTACCAATAAGATTATAATGAAGAAAAATGTAAAAAAAAATATTATATGTACTTTGATATAGTTTCTTAATATGTTCAAAATTTCTTAGACTAAATTTTCAGTAAAACCCATTATATAATAATTTCTTAGATCACTCATGGGATCATTTGCAAGGCCTAAATTCCACGAGGTATATCTCTTAAATATAGCAAACTAGTATCTAAATTTTTTACCATTTGCAAGCCATAAATTCCACAAGGTATATCTCTTGAAATATATAAAAATAGAATCTAAACTTTTTACCAAGGATACCTAGATATTTAATCTCAACTTGAACAAAATTTATTGATCTAAAACATTCCCAAGGAAAAATAATAATGAAAATTATAAGATAACCCATTTGAAGTAGTAAAGCCTTAGATCATAGCTATGGTACTAAATGTTATGAACCATGCACCTTAAAAATTACAAGAAACCTATAATTACAACCTAGTTTAACTAAAAATCCCTTTTATAATAAATGCAATGTAGAACCTAAAATAAAATGATCCTAACACTAAGTATATATATATATACATATATATATATATATATATATATATATATATATATATATATATATATATATATATATATATAGTATGGGATACAGTGGAACATTTAGGGACATAGCTATATAATTTTAGAAATGTATGTGTGCAATGTCTAGGTCATTTTCCTATAACAAGAAGACATTTCAAATTCAGAATTTGAAATTGGTGGCAGGAAGCCAAAAAAGACATTAATTAAGTGGACAAGAAATCATAGATGAAAGCATTAGAAATTAAATTGCATGAAAAACAAATTAGTTCCAAATAATTCTTGGTGATGACATTGGAATGGATCAAGTTATTGAAATTTCTTACATGTCAGTAGTAAGCTATGGAAGGAGTACGAATTTAAAGTTTCAAGCCCTGATATCATGGGTGGAATGTATTTGGAAACTAGTAGATTGATTTTACTTTCGATATAGTTGTTGATGTAGAATGGGTATTGAAAACAAATTAGAGAATTGATTCTTACTAGTGATACTTAAAAAATGTACTTCACAGTTTCAGGGAAATAGAGAAAGAATGGATTATTCTCCAATTTTTCTTTGTATTCCAAGCCTCTCATGGTATTTTGGATGAAGAAAACCTTTACTTATGTTGGAAATGATATTGGATTTTTCTACAAGGTTATTTATCTTTTGAAGAAACCCAAAGAATGCCAATTTTGAATATTGACATGCTAAATTAAGAAATAATTATGGGAAACGAATATTGGGATTATAACCACAACCTATATCACAAAGAGGTTCCATTTAGTTGGATTAATTATCACAAGTATGAGTATTTATTCAAGAGTTGCAAAATCTCTTTCAACAATTGCAAGAAGACCATGGATAAACGCAAGGACATCCCTAAGATTAGCATTACTCTGAAACACCTCATACTCCTACCTAGTTAGGTGACGTGATTGACGTAGCGGTGTGAAATGATGACCACTCTCACAAGGATTCCCATGCGATATGTGTTGTTGATGGGGTTGAAAAAGTAGATATCATAGAGCTCGAGAGAACAATGATGGTCCATGTAAAGGATAATGAAAATAAATGGAAAAATAAGATATTCGAGGATGTTGTCAAAGGTGAAGTATATAGTTTAAATATTCCTAGTCCTTAGAAGGTCTAGGAGATAGGGCTTCTAATGAGGACTCGATTTCTAAAAATTCCCTAGGATTTTGTGTTTTTCCATAACCCTATGTATGAAGAACAAATGTCGAAAACCTAGGAAACCGTTGGCCTCAGTGGTTTATATTTTCTCAACTGATAAATAATTTTCCTTTGGTATAAGAGATTCAAAGGTGAATTATATTTTGCGGTTGAGAGATATTACAGCTCAATTTTTTTTTGGATTAGGTAATTTTTAGATTAACTAAAATTAATTAGGATAGGGGAGGGGAGGGGAAGCGGGAGAAAATGTAAAATCTCAATTCCCAAATAAAATGAAATCTGTGAGAAAGTTGTTGGAACATTCATAGCGAGATTAGAATTGATGGGGTTCTTAAAGAAGAAAAAATCTTAGAGATGATTACTTAATGAAAGTACAATCTTTCAATTACAAGTGATTGAAAATCGCCTCAAAGAGAGTTTTTCTTTATAAGGTTGTAGAGTTAAATAATCCTCACATTTTCCTACTTCAAGAGACCTTTGGAGAAAGAGAAACAATTATGAAGGTGTTAGAAGGATTTTTTAGTGGCTAACTTTCATTGGGTTGGGTGTGAGTGG
Source organism: Pinus albicaulis (assembly GCA_034641835.2). NCBI lineage: Eukaryota > Viridiplantae > Streptophyta > Pinopsida > Pinales > Pinaceae > Pinus > Pinus albicaulis. The sequence goes on along the minus strand of JAXQQM020091451.1, from coordinate 304,711 downwards.
TATATTAGGTATAAGTTATGTAAATTTCTCACCTGGGAATGTAGAGTTGTGGAATTTATTTGCAAGAATTGATCCCTTAACAAGTTTCTTCTTGTATCGGCTCTAGGATAAAAAATTTGTGGATGTTGATTTGATAGGTTTAAATCATACTTGTAATGAAAGGAAAGTAGGGGGTTGAGTTGGTGGCTAAGATTATTGATTGTTTTTGCAATGGTGGAAGCCCTATTGGAATCTATCATAGAGATTGATGTGCATGGTTATTTGTCTTGAATGTGGAGATGGGAACACATTTTTTTCAACATGTGCAAAACGAAGTTTTTCAAATATGGTGAAAGATGAAAATGGATCAGATATTACTTCTTTCAAAGGTCTTTTGAACCACTAGTTTATTTTGGGAAAAATAATTTTACAAACATTTTAAAACACCTCAGGGTGTGACTATGACATAAGTAACTCAAACTAATGTTCTATTTTCCCATTTTGTATTATAAAAAGGTAGTGAACATTCATGGAGGAGATGACTGAATATTTGCTATAAGAGGTAATATAAAGTTTCTAAAATGATAAAAATATGGTTCCATATGGATGGGAAATTCAACTCTTCATATTTTTGTGTGGACTAATAGGCGCAGATGACCTTTAGGATGTCGAAGAGTCTCATATCTCTGATGGAAGGTTAGTAGCGTTCATTTAAAATTTCATATAACTTATTTTAAAGGTATTCCTGTACCAATATATATTTGTAATTGTGTGTATAAAACAATTTCGAAGTCAATCACAATAAGAATCAAGCCCATTTTACCAAATTCCATCCTTGGAAAAAATTGGTATATTTGAATGCAAGAAAATTCAAGAAAGACCCTTGAAGCGGGATATTATAAAGGTTAATCTCTAAAAATATTATGATAGAGTATATTGGATGTATGTCAGGCTATTATTGACTAACATCAGATTCAATCATTCCTTTATTACCTAGAGTATGGGAGGTTTATCTTCAGTGCCCTTTACAATTTTAATAAATAGATCTACATCTTAGTTTTTTCATGTAGAATGAGGGTTTAATCACCAAATCCACCATATTGATAGATAATATTGAAGATGAAGATATATATATTTTACATAATTTTTAAATCTACGAAGTGAAATATGGAAAAGGGTATACAATATTTTGGTTTTCATCTAAAATCAAATAATTACACTAATGCTAACTGAATATGGTTGATTGAAAAACTGTGAGAATAATCTAGAATAATGTAGAAATAGGAGTGGTTATGGTTTGTTGAATGAAATTTTTATAATTAGAGTTTAGTTTCACAGGATTGTTGCCTCAAACTTAGGAAGATTAAGTGAATGCCTATGCTATAAATATGTAATGTTGTAGTTGAGCTAATAACAAGTAGTGTGTGAGTCACGTTGTGTGTGTTGCATTTGTTTTATTTAATTGTGATAATCAAAGTGCTATCAAATTAGCACACAATCCAACATATCATGCCAGATCAAAACACATTGAGCTGCAATACCACTTTGTACTAGAGAAGATTAAATCAAATGAAATTGATTTAGTATTTTGTAATACCAAGGATAATATGGCTGATATCTTTACCAAGCCTCTTGGTAAACTCAAGTTTGAAGTTTTTAGAAGTAAATTAGGTGTTGTAGAAAATTCATTTCTCCATTAAGGGAGGATGTGAGAATAATCTAGAATAATGTAGAAATAGGAGTGGTTATGGTTTGTTGAACTAGATTTTTATAATTAGAGTTTAGTTCCACCAGTTCAGAATTTTATCTTCAAACTTAGGAATATTAGGTGAATTCCTATGCTATAAATATGTAATGTTGTCGTTGAGCTAATGCTAATTAGTGTGTTAGCTCTGTCTCAGGTTGTGTGTGTTGCATTCGTTTTATTTAATTAAAACTAGATAAAAGGTTATGTTGTCGAGGTTTCATATGGTTTTGAGAGAAGGGTGTTTGGTTCTAATAAAATGAGTGCTAAAGGCCAACTCTATCTACTGGATCTCTTTAGCATGAATTTCAAAAGTAATTTTGGAGACAATGAGAAAGGCTTGTTTATATTTTTTCTGGAGAGGATCAAAATATCTTTTGTAACATTAAATGGGAGATAATTGAAATGAGAAAAAATTTTGGGGAATGGGGTTAAAAATAATTATTCTTTCTCTAAATATCTAGTAGAAAAAAATGTTTGGAAAATGATACGAGCAAACAATTTATGGACTAAGATGGTGCAAAACAAATATATCTTCCATTAAATAGAGGAATTCATAACACATGGAGACAGAGGTAATAATAATTCTTCTTTGGTTTGGTTACTGGTTATCAATGCTTTTATATTTATTGGGCCTACACTTGTTTGAAATATTTGAAACCACATGATTCAAGGCTAGCTTTGATAGAGATAATGTTTTTTCAAAACATAAGGTGTCATGACTCCAATAAGTTTTCATTACTATCGTATTCAGATTATCTTATAATTTGATATCATATTTATTGCTAATCTGGCTTTCATATATTAATGGTCTTACATCTTCAAAAGTTAGGGAATATGGTATATATCTTGGCTATAATTTTTTCTTTTAATCTCATGCAATATTTGGTTGGTAATGGTAGTTGATCCTTAACACTATACTTATGCTTGATCAAACCATCTTATTGTTGGTTTACTCCAAGTTATTAGAGTGTTAACGTTAGAACCATGGTGTAATCATTATTTTTTTTTAGAAGTGGTTCTTTTTTATCTGGATGGACTAGATGACCCTACATAGGGTGCAACGTTATTAATTACTACTTGACCCATTTATAGAAGTTTAAGCGCCTTATCCGTACCAATTAAGTGATGTTACGAACTCCATGCATCTCTCTTAACATTGTGTGTTGCGATCTACAGTGGCTTTGAAAGGTCAACTCTGTGTTTTCCATGGCTGCAGGTTTCACGTGAATGCCTATGATAACTGACCATATCTCTCCAACGGTGGCAATGATGGTGGGAATATAAATGGTCAGGATTTGTTCACCTAACCCTAAACTCTCAAATCAGTATGTTCGTGGTCATTGTGCCGCCTTTCTTGATGTTCCTTTTTCTCGGTGGATCTAAAAACTCATTTTGGAACTATTAGACAATGTATGACATCTAGATGGATTACGATGAATGAATGCATTCTTTCATTTAGATTAGGAAAGTTTCTTTTTGTGTATCTTATTTTTTTAGAGGAATATTTGCTTATTTTAACACCCTATCTCATTTATTCTATGGGGTATTCCTTATTCTCCAAACTCTTGCATTCTATTTTCTTGTCAAGGGTTTCCAAACTACAATTCCTCATGGTGCATTATTCTTCCACCTTGACGCTCACTCTTCAGGTATGTGATTAGAGGTCGTGTGTCCATTCCACTAAAAGTATTTTTCTTTCCCTTCCGCTATGAATTCCATGACTAATTTTTTGCTGGTTTTTGAGCTCTTCATAGGATTCCTTATGGTACTATCTCTAACTGTAATGTAGATAAGGTTTTATATTTCAATGTGGGTTCAACTTTTCTCTAAATTAAAGTATTTCCTTCATAATCAAAGATTAACCCCAATTTTTTCTTTTCGTTGAACTATAGATTCGGTTGGTCAGAATAGTTACAATTTCCATTCCTACTCCTAAAAACGTAAAAACATTACCTTTCCTCCTACTATATTTGTTTTTACCTTTAAGATAACACCCTTTATTCATTTATATGCTAATTTATGCCCTTCTCCCATGTCGTGTAGGTATTTGGTTGATCATGGTCCACTTACAATTTATTTCTGGGGACACTGAGACTCAAACTTTGACTCTGATGTTTACACTATTAAGGTTTGGAATTTTTTCGAAATATACCTCCAGATTATAAATTTGGGGTTTACCATAACCCTAGTGTTATTTTATTTCTCGAGTGAAAGAAATCCTAGTTCTGAAGAATTAACATTCAGGAATTCTCCTCCTAATGGCCCTATGGCTTGAGGGAATAGACCACTGGTTATTTGGACATATGCTTAAATATTCCCTTACTGTACACATGTGATTTTGCAATGTATGCCAGTTGTGAAAACTATGTTATAGTTTTTTTTAACTTGTAAAGAGTTTAAAGGGATATTACTTTTTTTTCTAGGTCTTTCCAACACATTGTTTGATATTGTTTTTTGGTATTGAAGTTAATATAATATACAACACTTGTGATTTTTTCTATGATACATGTCTCCCTTTCTATGTTAGCTATCGAATTAATACATCTGTTATTTTGTCCAATTTTTTATTATATTTCTAGCATGCAATTCATTAATTATGTTTCTACAATCTATCATAAGTATTGGCATTGAGATGAAATGATTTCTTGTTTTATTTGTTTTCCTGTATTGGCCTTGGGATGATGTGCACTTAATGAAATAATTTCCCTAATCATATATATCGTTTCTTTTTTTATTTATTATCTCTATTTTTGATCTGAATGAGAATATTAGTGCTAGGTGTGATAAGATCCTATTTAGAACATGAAAAATGTGCTTGAGAGTTATGAGGTAAATTACAAGTTTTTCATGAGTTTTTATGTAAATTTCTTGAGAAAAATAATATAGACCAAATCATTGAACACCCATAGTGGTAGAGACATGGTGTTGGGACTTAAAGGTCGTGGGTTCGACCCCTACCCACTTCGCTCAGATGTCAAAATAATTTTGGTGGCCCTCAACTACCACTTGGCGGCCCCTCACTGTTCCACCTGGAAGATTATGGTTGGCCACCAAATCAAAAAATTAAAATGCACCATTTCAAATCAATACCAAAGTACCACTTGAACCATTGACCATGTCAACTTGCATATCCATGCTATTGAGTGAGTTACCCACTATTTAGTGAGTTGTAAAACATTTTTTTTAAAAATTTTCTTCTTTGAAAAAATGGACATAATAGGTATCTCAGAGCAAATAAACAGAACTTTAGAAATCCCTATCATAATTTTACAATGAGGTTCTCTAATTTCATCAACATTTTTTTTATTAAGGTTCTTCACTAAGTCTTAATCTTAAAAAGAACATATAATATCTCATCTATTATGTGATAAAGAGTCAAAATGCTAAAATATAAAATATAGATGGAAAAAATTCATCACTCTTGGCTGGTGCAATTAGATATAGGCACCAAATGGAAGATAACCAATAAACTTCATAAATATCCTATAAATATAAACGGGTATAACACATATTTGAATCTGACTATCCTTCCCTTAGGATATTATGACTTACTCGTCAGTATGGATTGGTTGAAACTTCAGAAAGTAGTAGTAAAATGCTTCGAAAAAATAGCAAACCGCACAAATGCACAAGGAAAGTCAATTGTAGTAAGAGAAATTTTTTTTTTGCAGTTGTTAGACACATTTCTACATTAAAATTGAAGCGGATAGTGAGGAAGGACTATCTATTTTATGTGTTATATGTTGAAGGTTTTGGACAACAAAAAGAATTGATTTTATAGAAAAATTTACAGTATTTAGAAACTTTCAGGATGTATTTCCTCAAGAAATCCCTCAATTTCCCCCTCGCAGATATATATATTTATCTACTTAACAGGTAATGGGAGATGCCCCCATTTCCTAAGCGCCATATAGAATGACTACACTGCTAGAATTAAAACTTCAGTTCGAAGAACTGCTAAACAAAGGATATATCAGACCAAGTATGTCTCCATGGGGAACTCTGAATTTTTTTGTCTAGAAAAAGGATGGTACCATCAGAATTTCTATAGACAATAGAAAGTTAAATAATTTTACCATAAAAAATCGTTACCCCCTACTACATATACATGACTTGCTTGGTCAAGTATGGGAAGAAACAATATTTTCAAAAATTGATATGTGAACTAGGTATCACCAGCTTCGCATAAAATATGAAGACATCCAAAAGATGACTTTTAGAACATGGTATGTACATTAGGATTTTTTATTCCCACCTTTCGAACTCATTAACTCTGCTACCACCTTTATGTGGCTCATGAGTAGTGTCCTGCACAAAAATCTGTATAAATTTGTGCTAGTTTTCATAGATGCAGTGTACTCTAAAAACAAAGAGGAACACTAGGAACACCTACGAATAGTTCTGCAAATACTAAGAGAACACAATATATATGCAAAACTCGAAAAGTGTGAGTTTTATAAACCAAATATTTAGTCTTTAGGACATGTTATCTCAAAGGAGGGGTTGGTGGTAGACCCAAAAAAGGTATAAGAAATTTTAGATTGACCCGTACCCACGAATGTATCAACAATCCGTTCATTCATGGGTATTATCACATATTTTTGGAGGGATTTTTTGCATTAGCTTATCCTATTACATCCTTACAGAAAAAGGGGTAAAGTTTGAGTGAAAAGAGAAATGTCAAGAAAGCTTTTGGAAGCTGGAAAAAAATTTGACTACTATCCCTATCTTAAAAATTGAAGATCTAGCAAAGTAATTTAATATGTGTACCAATTATTTCATAGAAGGAGTCATATGAGTGTTACTGCAAGACAATGTTGTGATAGCCTATGAAGCTAGGAAGCTGAAACAACATGAGAAAAATTATGCAGTTTATGACTTAGAGTTAGTTGTTGTCATACACACATTAAAAATGTGGCAACATTATCTGTTGGGTTAGAAGTTTGTGTTAATGACTGACCATATTATCTTGAAATATTTGTTTAGCTAGCTAGATTTGAATGCAAGACAAGCTATATTGCCATCTTTCCTTAGTGAGTTTGATATGGAAATAAAACATATTAAGGGAAAAGAAAACCGAATTGCAGTTGCCTTAAGTAGACACTCTCATAAAATTGTGTCTTACACAGGTAGTAGTGTAAAAACCAATTTTGAAGAACAGGTTTAAGAAGTAATGTCACAAGACCCCTAGTATTTGGAAATACAGAAAAAATAACAGCAACCAGGGATTCTAGAGTATACAATGAATCCAAAAGGATTAATCATATATATAAAAAGGTTGTATATTACTAACATACCTACTTTGAAACAGATGATAATGGATGAGTACCATAAGAGACCTTATTAAGGTCATCCATGTTACCAAAATATGGTGAAAGCATTGCAGAATTTTTTTTTTTGGCCAAGAATGAAGAATGAAACACCTGAATATCCGAAAAAATGTTTAGAGTACCAACAAGTCAAGGTGAAGCATCAATACCATGTACGATTGATAAATCCCCTTTCTATTCTAGAATGGAAGTGGGAATTAATATCCATGGACTTCATAAAAGGACTACCTTAGACTAAGTATCAACATGACTCCATTATGGTAGTGGACACGCTAACAAAGGCTGCACATTTTATTCCAATGCAATCTACCTTTGGGACATTCCAAGTGGGAAATGTGTTTATGAAGGAATTTTTTAAGCTTCATGGGATACCAAATATTATCATCTCTAATAGGGATGAAAAATTCACATCAACCTTCTAGAAAAATTTGGTTGGAGGGATGGGAAATAAAGTAGATTTCAGCACCGCCTATCATCCCCAGACTGATGAGCAGACTGAAAGAGGAAATCAAATACTAGAGGACATGCTTCGTATATATTTAATTGAAAGACCCATGAGGTGTGAGTATTTTCTGCATTTAGCATAATTTTCATATAACAACAACTATCAAACCTCTATTAAGATGAGTTTTTTTGAGACCTTATATGGCAGAAAGTGCCATACTACACTTAGCTAGAGTCAACCAGAGGACAACTTGGTACTTGGACCCAAGGCATTACATGAAATGGAACAAATAGTACGAAAAATTAAACAAAATATCAAGGAAACTCAATACCACCAAAAGATTTATGTAGATAAAAAAAAGAGCACAAAAGGAATTTCAGATTCAGTATTATGTGTACTTGAAGATAAAACCTCACAAGAGCACCCTTCACACCGGTAGTTGTTCTAAGTTAGCATCCTGATACAACAGGCCCTGTGAGGTTTTGGAACGAATGGGTCCAGTAACATATAAATTGGCTCTTCCTAGTCATGTTAAAGTACATAATGTTTTTCATGTTTCGTTATTGAAAAAATATGTTCATGATCCTTCTCAAATGCTTGACTCAAATATGATACAGGTGGAAACCAAAGCGGACATTCTTCTAGAACCCCTTCATATATTGGTGCGGAAAAAAACCGTGCTCTATAATAGAACATTCGCTTGGGTGAAAGTGCAGTGCAAGCACTTTACACCTGAGTAGGCTACATGGGAGCAAAAATAAAGCATGAAAGAAGCTTTCCTAGCACTGTTCAAAGAATAAATAGTTATTGGTTAACACCAAGGACAATTTTTTATTTTTAGCGGGGGATATGTAATACCCCTGATTTATAGCTATTAGGTTTTTATGTAGATAGAAGAAAACTATGTGGACATATGAAACAATTATGATGTTGAAGGAATTATAATTATAATTAATAATTATTGAAGAAAAAATGTACCAATATTGAAAATACAGAGTATATGGAGATTTGAAAATTCTTATCCATGAGGATAGGATAAAATTTCATACTTTTCCAAATTTCCAAAAATTACCTTGGGAGAGAAATAAAATTGAAAAAAAAAATAGATAGAAGAAAATATCTAAGGAATCCTTAGTAAAGAGGAAATTTATTGGGAAGAGGTAATAAAAAACAACGCTAAGGAAAATCAAGTTCTAAAACAAAAATTTTGTGGAGAAAACAAAGTGAAAAGCCTAGGCTATGTGAAACAGCAACCGAGAATAATGGGACGTTGTTATGGAAAATTGTTGGGGAAAGTTGGCTTAAACGTGCCTTCAAGAGTTTGAGAATAGGTTGTCAACAATGGGGAAAATAGATCTGTGCTTGGGGGAGAGCTTTGAGGAGAAGCTCATGGATGGGAGGAAAATTGTATTTGCAAGTTGGTATGTAGCATGTAGAAAGATTAATATTCAAAATTTTATGATGACGATTAGATGTATCAGATTTGTATAAGTTTTAATAGACCAATTCTGTTTTGGAATAATTATTTGTTGTTGTACTAGTTACGTGTGAATTTTTATTGAAAAATGGTCATAACTATGTAATCTTTGAACTAAGAAATTAGTATTTTCCAAAGTTATGAAGTAGTTGTTGTGTAGTGGTAGTATTTATATAATATAATCTATATGCTATGAGATGTTGAAGGGATAGGTGGACTTCTTACTTTAACTCCTTTAATACAATAGATTTAAGTCGATGGAAAAGTAATTTTATTAGCAAATTACCAACCCAACATGTGTTCATACATGTACATCAAAGATTTACTTTAACTAGAATAAAACATCTTTCATAATAGATGTGAGGTATAATCTAGATTAATTATTAGATGTTATTGACAAAATGGTTGGGATCGTTGGTTATTATTTAGGAAATAATTACAGTCACACTGCCATAAGGATATAATGTCATCTAAGTATACTAAATCATGTTGGTGTTAGAAAATGCTAATTCTGATCTACTACTAGAACTATAAGAAAAAATTAGAATTTAGAGACAGCTAAAAAAAAACTATCATTTGAAAAATTTTATTATTTAGAATTCTCTTGTAAGAGTAAATCGAACTGGGAGTTGTACATATACACTACTATGTAAATCACAAAGGGAAAGTGAAAACTATGATTTAATTATTAACATTCCCTTTACCCATAAGAAAAATATGATTATTCTACTATAGTAACATAAATAAGTAAAAGTATAATACACAGTTTAGAATGAGGCTACACTTCATATTCAACAGTAAAATCAACCAAAATATTTCTATCATTGACTTAGTAACATGAATTATGCAATTAAATAAAGTCAAAAATTGATATCAAAGAAGAGTGAATTATATAAAATATGGAGGTATCAACATTAGACGAAACTGACAATTACATTAATACAATAGGAGGAAATTCATAGCACATCCATCAAAGTAAACACTAAGTAAATGTAAAATTTACCAAGAGGTAAGTATTAAATAAGTTCAAACTATACACATACAAACATAATAACATTTGACTCCTTGAAATTACACATTTATCTGTGTTATAAAGAGGAAAAACATGTTACAATATTTTTTAGGCTCAGAGTCCATTTATGAAATTAATATCGGAATTTAAAACTGTCATTTCCACAACATTTTCGCTAACTATTGAAGCCCCAAATTCTTGTCTCACGAAGAACCATGGTAGAGAAATAATTTTACCAAAATAAGAAAGGACACATCCTGTGAGTATGGCCACACGATGGAACAAACGAGACTCATGCAAACCTGGAACGATAGAGTCGTACCTGTGGAAATACGAGGATGAGAATTAGATTTTTCTGAAAGAGACCAAGTTCTATCTCATTAAAAAATTCATTGTGTGGGGACAAAGGGATATATTACCTAAATACAATGTCACGATGCAAATTTGCTCCAAGTGTGTATGAAAGAAAACTATGATGTGACATAAATAATACTCATGCACATATAATATCTAAAAGGAACAATTTGAAAACCCAAAATTCTCATAAGGTATAGAAGCTAATAGTGAAGATAGGATGCTAGGATAGAATCCATTATATTTTCCTTCATTCCTTATTTTGGATAGAAGGTTCAACCTGAGCATTGGAAACCCAACAAAATAACATGAGAACATAACTCAAAAATTCATACGTACAGGAGATACTATGTATTCCTAGATCAATGCACAACAATGAAAAGAATAAGAAATAAGGGTTTTACAACACCTTGAATAAGGAACCGAGATTTTTATATGCATCATCATAAACATGCTCGATCAATAAGATGAAAAAACCCAAATAGCATATTATGTTTTCAACAAATCAAATTCAGAGTAATAAAAACCAGAATTGAAAGTTTAGAATAGAAATTAGAAAATAATTTGTTTAACATATCGAATGTAAAATAACCAAACCTAGAAATTGAATGGATATAATAGAATTTACTCACGTACCAAAGGAAAGGGACACAAGATTTACCAAAGAAAACCCAAAAAAATTTCCCCATTAACAATGTAAGAATGATGAGAAACCTTACCCATGTGGCCACATAGTAAAACAAGAGGTCCCTCTCCTACAATAAGACAAATCCCACTATGATATGGGTATATAAAATTTAAAAGAAAAATAAAGAAATAACAGAGCATAAACAAATTTCCTGAAATGATGAGTGATAGAGTGAGAGATTTACCCAAGATTTTGATTGCCAAGGTTGACCCTCTCTTGGGGTTTCTCTATAAATGTTATAACAAAAATTACGAGATATTATGGAAAGGCAAGAAACCAAAATACCATACACATTTATTTCTAAAATCATGAACTGAGAAAACACTACAAGTAAATTTACCTATGAGAAAAATGGTGAAGTAACCCGCTTTGTAGCTGCATAATTCCTTAGTCAACACTTCTATTGCACAAAATGAATGCAAAGAGGTGTCATTGTGAATGAAGAGAGCTACCATGGCATATTGTAAACCATATGCAAGCCTTGGATAGCATAGGAAAAATACCCTCAAGCATGGTTGCCACACGTTGTGAGCGTAAGTCAAAATGAGGAAAGGAAATGCAGGTAAGGCCTTATAGTTTGCATGATCCCTTATGGATCATAGATATACACCAAAATATCTGAGTCATTCCTCCTTAGCCTCAAATATTATGAAGGCCACGTGAAGAGGCAAGGTTGTCACATGGCCTCCGAAAAGTGGCAAGTGTGGAGTGGGACATGTCATGAAGTAGGGACAATTTCATTAAGTGAGTATTGAGCCTTAGGACCAAGCATAAGATGAACATACGAATGTTTTAGGGGAAATTAATACAATTTCCACCATACCTTTCATAGGAATTACAAATTTAAAGTTTAATGTGGCTAAGGGTATAGGTAAAGACATCAATAATATGTATGTAATGGTTAGGGCACCATTTAACCAAACCTTGGTATTCACAAAATTAACTAAAGCACTATATTAATCCAATATTATATAAGTATCAAATTTACTTAAGGTGCTAGGAGTTTAATTATCTTAAGATAAAATGGATGGAATAGTGATTAACGGAAAAGAAAATCAAACTAAATTCATGGTTCTTGGAGCCAAGTTCTAATTCAACCATCATTACCATATTACACGAGATTCATTTCAAACACCTACCATGGTACCAGAGAGCCATCAAAGAAGGATATATGTAAGTGGAGAACCAAATTAATCGACGAAAATAGTGATAAAAAGAAAAATAAATTGGGGAAAATGACAATGACCTCATGACTCATGGCTATGAGGCCCAAAATATAGTACAACATAAGTACATAGCTCCATGAGAATTTTACATGAATATATAAATAAAATGCATGGCTAGTATAATCATATCTTATGTATCAATGACTCAAGTACATAATACATCAACACATTTACATCATCATTAGCCCATACATGTGTTTGCAATATGACTCCATAACACTCCTCCATAACAAGTCTATCATTATGATGAATCAGCATACAAATGACTCGACACAATACCAATGTGAACTGATGAAATAATGATAAATACATTGATGTAGTAAGCTGCATATGACATTCTATACATGGTTGTTCCATGTCACAAATCATCTCAATACATCTTGGAGTCATAATCACAAATTATGCATGAATGAAAATATTTTCAGCCAGCTCTTAATGGAAACCAAAAATCATATACATGGCTGAAAAATGTTCCCATTTTCACTCATGAATAAATATATAAATTTGATACAAAATATTCAGTGAAATTAATGATAAATTCCAAATATCACATGTAATAGATACCATGCATAGCTCCCTTTCAACTCAATATACTTCCAATAATACAAGGTGGTAATGGGCACCTGAAAGTGCATGAATGCTAAAATGAACTCATCATATGCTGCTACAAACTCCATCATACACCCACCCTGAGGTTACCCCTCTCATGATATGAAATCCTCTATAAGTATGTTGAATAATCATGGATTGTAGGAAGGAATGTTATTCACTACTTGAAGAGTTGTTGATACTTCATTCTCAACATGGTCTTGGGCAGCCTCTTCTCTTCCATGAATTTTTTATTTTCTCCCTTCAACTATTTATTCTCTTGCTTCACTGGTTTAGACCTAGATCGTCATTTTTTTTTCTTCTCAATGTTTTGGCTGGAGTAAGGGGGTAGCAAACAATCTCTTTCCATATGGAAAAATATGTGGCAATTATATCACTCCACATGGACAACATATCAAGTAAGAGGATCATATATCCTACCGCTCATGTCAGATATAAATCATGCATGAAATGTGTCTCTCCTAAAATGATTAAACCTGCAATATATTCCCTTATGGAAAAACAAGTGGCATTCGTATAAATAACCATTAAAAACATGATTATACATGTTGGCCATTCACCCTAGTTGCTGATATTTCCATAATCTATGCTGGTATGGTCTATATGTTCTGCTCCAATTATTATCTGCAATATCTCCAAACTTGTGACAGATGTAGCGTTGTATCTAATGCATCAATGAAATGAAAGGAATTTTCTTCCTTTAAAATCTAATGGAGTTGTCATGAACATATCGAGGAAAAATAAATATTTTGAATCTAGGTTCTCCTTGATATTTTCTTCTCTGCTACTGGTTTTGCTTCTTGATTGGTTTTTCATTCTTCTTTCTTTTTTGTTACTTGTTCTTTTGATTGCTAATTGGTTGATGGATCTTATTATTATTACCTCAGATCTCATTTTTGTTGTTAGTGTTGTTTGATATAAGTTTCTTGGGTTCTTCTTTGGTGTTCTTACCTCAATGCAAACTAGATTAACCCTTTTCAAATTCAAGACTAGTTTATCGAATGGTGATATTTGGATCTCAAGAAAATTAACTAATGTTGTTGTGATATTCTCCATCTTTTACTACCTTCTCAAGGAAACAACTTCTGCTTCTAATTTATCACATTCATATTCCATGTCTTTGTACTGATTCCTCATGGCATCCTCAACTCTTTCAAATTATGGCATGTTAAATTTTAAGCTCATAATTCTTCTTTGAGCTTGGCATCCTTATCATCACAAATCTGAAATAGCTTTTTTTTATCCATGCATGCGATTTTTACTCTATAAATATCATATATAATACTGTCAATATCATTCTCATCTTCATTATGTGCTTAAACATGATCTAGATCTCAATAAAAATTATAACTCAATAGAAAATTATTAAGATTTATATCTTCATGAGCATGAATTTTTTATCTCTTCTCATCATCTGTTGAATCACGTGCATTGAAGAATGAGACTCTTGTGGTTGAGATTATCATTTCTCGAGGCTCTTATTTTTTTTCTTCTTATTGTTCTTCTTCTTGTTGTTCTTATTCTTATTATCCTTATTGTTGATCGTATCCCAAATATGGCTTCTATCTTATCCCACATATATTTGGCATTTTTAACACCTACTAGTCTCTTCATATCATAATTATGAACATCCTCATAGATTATACATCATTCTTGTGCATCTTGCTGCAAAACATCGTTTAGAATTGGATCTTTGCGTGATAAAATTCACACTCTACTTTCTAAATGTTATATCCACAAAATAAAAATTGAGACTTTACATTTTTGTGCCATACCTTGTAACTTCGAGTAGTGAGGACAACCATTTGGAAAAAAATCAAATTTTCACCAAAAAAACCGAGATATACTCTTCAACAATTAAGTTGAAACCAAGATCTCTTATTTGATACCAATTGTTGGAAACCTTTCATCACTTCTAAGATTGGGGGGGGGGGGGGTGGGGGTGAATCAATAGTGTGATCTATATATGAATTCTTTACTATTATTAACTTCACATACTGAATCACACATATGATTAGAAATAAATAATTAAGCATTAGTAGATTTATGCATAAATAATAGGAAATAAATAAACCACATGAGAAACATAACCATGAACAAGAGCACAAAAAAGCATCAACACAGTAGACAAAAGCTATCTAGTTGAAAACCCTTCAGAGGAAAAAAACCACCCTTTTTGCTACTCCTCTTCTTTGAATTTAGAGAAGTTAAGAAATTTATCTTTTACATAGTCTCGTGACTCCCATCAACATGGATACTCGACCTCATATATAAACGCCAACACTTATCATCTACGAGACTTAATACTAATGGAACAAATAAGAATATTCTATTATCTATAGATCTCTATCGAATAACATCTGCTGAAGGCCACCATGATCCATCGATCCTCACCCAACTACCATTGGACTATCCAACCACCATTGGATTGAGAATATTTTTCCTTTCACTAAAGATTCGTGATCACTGCTCCACCTCCATGAAGTCATTTCTCGTTACCACCATGCAGAAATCCTTTCATATATTTTTAAACTAGATCCCAATACACTATGCTCAACCCTAAATTATTTCTGCATACATGCTATCATAAAAAATATCTCATCATTAAACCAATGTAAAACAAATGAAAAAAATATGTGTTCTCTATTCAAAACTATGTCGACACAAATCTCAATATCATACCCTCACAACAATAGAATCCTGCATGCTACATATAAAATCATAAGACACATGGATATGTGATACATGCATGACCAGCGCGTGAAAAACAAATTGTTATAGTCACCATAAAAAACTCTACCCTACAACATACAAAAATCATAAAATAAAACTCAATTTCATTTTCTCTACTTCTGATCTATACTTATTCATGCTTCACATACTATCTCTATTCACTCACTAGTTCTCATATACTGAAGAATCTATGCTATACTCTATATCTGAAGCATAATATCATTATTTTTCCTTTAATCCACACATACACACAACATCTAACACCATCAACAACCACAAAGCTCACAATGCAATAATATAAAACATTAAGGGCGAAATTGAGCTTGGAGCTAGAATGAAGGGTGCACAAATTGGAACAAATCAATCCAATAAGGTCACTACTAGTGATTCAATTCCTTGGAGGACCTTTTAAAACCATTTTAACCCTTTTTCAATTTTTCTGGAAGCCTTTATGAATTTCCAACCTAATTTTCTTCCTAAAAACATGAGGAATGTGAAGGAAATCTCATCAAAACCCATAGTCACTCCATTATAGCTATCCTTCATGCAAATTTATCACCCTGGATCCGTAACCACTCCCTTAACACTTTATCCATGTGACTCTGGGATATCAACTGCTACCATAGGGTTATGTGCATGTGACTATATATAGAACTGAGGGAAACCACTAGTATTTTAGCTCAGGACCTCTGCCACTTCTTCCATCCTCTTGTTTAGTTCCTCTACATGCCTCTAGACCTCTGGCATGGTCTATAAAATATATGAAAGTGGATCAAATAAGTCTCCAAAGTGTCACTACCAAGATCACCTAGAAAGGTCAACAAACAAGGTTGGAAAATATGCCAACAAGTCCTCTACTCTCCATTAGACCTCTAAAAAAACCTGCAAAGCTCTATAGAACCATAATCAAGCCATCCCATCATTCAATAAATTCTCTTCTTAGGCATAGACGTGGAGACTTATTGAAGACCTAGTTGTCAAATCAACTATTGCGCCATCAAACAAATATAATACATGTATATTTCTATGATCAATTGTAGCATCACAATCTACCTGTATCAGAATCAATAAGGGTAAACATCCAAAGTTGGGTTACACTTTTGGTAGAATCGGGGGTGGAAATTTTTTTTTTCTAAATAATTCAACTGAACGTTTATAAAAGTTCGGCAGAACGATTCGAGAGTTCGGCCGAACTCGTTTATCTGTTTACATTGACAACATACTAACCTCGTGGGCAGACAGATTTTTGGCCAGAATGGGAAAAATGGCAACAAAAGTTCGACTGAACTAAAAGTTCGGTCGGACTATTTATTCGGCCGAACTTTTAAAATAGTTCGGCCGAACTCGTATTTTATAAATATATCGGCCTGCAAACATTTATAGGTTTCTTGTTCAAATTTTTCTCGAGCGTCTGTCTTTCTAGGTGTTGTTGTTGCTCTGTTTCACTCTGTGACTTTTGTTTTTGCTCTATTGTGCTTTGTTGCGATCTATTTGTAACACCCCTAGTTTATGTTTTTCTTTCAAAGCTAGACATTTTAACTTTAATCCTAAGGGGAGTGGACCCCAAATGGATAAGTATATTTTGTGGAGGTAATTAAATATTTCATTATGAAAATAAAATAAAATAATGTTGTGTAGATTGACCAAATCAGAATTGTGAGATCACTTGCTAAATCCATGAGGATGGATAGAGGAAAATATTTCCCCAAAAATCTTTCAAAAATCCTTGAAAGAATTTATTTCCAAAATTAGATTTTAAGGAAAATTTAGTTTCCCCAATGATGTGGAGAGTAGTTGGGAAGAGGTAAAAATATGGGAAAATTAGAAAGCAACTTTAACAGTCCCTAAAATGGGAAGCCTATGCAAATAGGAAGAAAATCATTCTGTAGTTCTGGACGCAGAATTAGAAACAGGCTTTGGGGAGCAAAATCTTAAATAAGCTATTCCTGAACATATTAGAGGTTGGTCTGGAATGAAAGTGATCTCAGCTTGGGGGTGATTTCTGGAGATAGAGGGACTCTACGGTTGGGAGGATTGGTCAAGTACCAAAGTGGTATGCTCACAGTGTTATTAATGAATTAAAGTAATTGTTGTTAAGTGTAAAGGTTAATGACTGTATGACTGTAGTTACATATTACTTGTAATGTTTTGTGTTGTACTCGTGTTCCATACATTTACAGAAGGGAAGAGAAGCTAAACTCTCTCTTTTCTGCATAGTTGTAGGAACAAGAATTATGGGGAAAAATCAACCAGAAACTCTAAACCAGTGATTGGTTTAAATCTGGAGATTTATGTGACCTCATAATTCCTACACTGTGTAAATTTAATCTGTTTCTGTTAAAAATAGAATTTATTTAATGAACATTAGGGAAACCCAAACCATGTGTGTAGGAGAAATTAAGTACCTACAGTGTAGATCTATAGATCTATTGAATTAACTAAGTGGAGAACTGACGGGTAGATTTCCAAAATAACAGTGCATGTCTATTTATAAAATTCCCTTTATAATAAGGAGAGAATGGAGGAGTCTAGATTCTAGTGGAACATATATATTCAGATAGCAAAGAAACCAGAGCTAAACATGCCTACTAAACTTGCCAATAATTATGGTCTGAGAAATATATATATATATATATATATATATATATATATATATATATATATATATATATATATATATATGAGTAACATGTTCAACTGAATACTCATTAGAATGATAAGCTATGCATGTGAAATTTTATAAATTGCATTCAAACTATAGAAGCTGTGAAAGGGAACAAATATTTTCCCCACCAGATTTGTATAAAGTGCTAGTTAAGAGTGTTTGTTTAATTACTAGATATGTTGAAATTATTATACTAAGAATGATTATATGGTAGTAGTTGCAGAGATGATTAGGAGTGACATAACTAACTAGTACAACGGACTTTTCAACTCAGGAGCATAAAGAGAATCCACTGTGGGAATTATATAATACATATGAAATTATAGACCTTGTGGAAATTGTAACATCTCATTCACTGCAGAATTGTAAACTTGGAAAAATTCTTGCAACAAATAGGCTTACATTCCCTTATGTTATTATAATGATGAGGCACAGAAGGAAAAAATTAATACTGGCGAACTTATAAAATTCTTCACTCAAATTTAGGTAGAAAAATTCTGAAGGGAAAAATATTTAACATGAGTATTAGCATAAAGATATAAATCTAGAAACTATTAGAAAATACTATTAATCTGTCACTAATAACAGAGACTGACAGTAGATAAAATATATACCCAAATCTGAAACCACTTGCGAAATAAGGTTATCGTGGGTTCATGATAATATTACAGAATTTAATTAATTTGGGAATTTCATAAAATTGTTAACAGTCCCAGTCTCGAACATAAGTTATTATTATAGTAGAAACTTTTTTTGTTGACAATACAAAACTTAAAGTGTCTAGATAAATTTCGTATAACAACAATGAGCAAGCTAGGTCACGCTCTGACTGAGGATGCGTTGAGACTGACCTGAAATTCAAGGTATAACGACGTCAAGCTGAGCGAATTATAAATCCATCAGTCAGCATTGAGGAAAACCCTCAACGAGATTCAAACCTACTTGCAATAAAAATGAGGGCAATATGAGAGATTGTTATAACCAGACGAATTGAGGAAAATTCAGAATATAATATGTTTGAACTGAGAAAAATAAAATGAGGGTTACCTCTGAGAGTTGAGGGCTCTATCACCAAATACGACCTGTAGAAAGGATAAATGAGTATGGTAAAAATGCTTGCCAGAACAAAACAAACCCAGAATAAATTACTTTCAACAAATTGATGGCTTACCTGTGTAGTGACTTCTTGCGGAGAGCCAGGGCAAACTCGGTGAACGAAACAAACACGGTCACGGAAAACACGAGAAGAAGAAATTCCTACCCATCAAGGGTTTAATATTAGCATAGAACTTAACAAGAACCGATAGAATAAACATCAAGCCAAAATAGTAGAACGATAATCAACCAGAGGTCGAATTATGGGTGGCTAAGATGGTTATCCTTTAAAATTAAATGAGGAGGTAAATAAAACAAACCGAACGATGAAGTTCATATACCTGAATGGCGATGAAACGAAAAAAATGGTGACGCCCAGAAGCTGGAAAGAGTTTGACGTCGCGTTTCTCCAATTAAGCAGAGTATAAACACTAGAAGGCGATCACGAAACACGAAGAGCCAAAAGAAAACTTCAAATTGCAACTCCAGAAGTTAATAAAATTCATTAAACCCAACGAACAAAACCCTATCTGATCTGAAGTATCTCCACCGTCCACTTGTCATGAGATCAATGGGATGCCACGGATCAAATTGGAAAAAAATCGAGAACGCTTGCACAATCTTCTAAGTCATAAATGAAAAATCCATTGAAATTGATTACATGGTACTTCCAATCGTATTCCAATACTAGCATGATTAATGAGCTCATATGTGTTACAAATATAAAAAAAATGTAAGGGTGCAACGCTGGTGTTTAGACGTGAACAACCCAGGAAGAGGGATAACAACTCAGGCTTTAAACCCTTAGAATGCCATGAACCCTAGTCGACGTGGAAAGCACGACGAGCTATTCAATCCTCACCACATTAATTCCAACTTGCCAACGTAGAAAAATAAGTACGACGACTTCAATGTCGTCTACTCCCATAAAAATTTTGTCATAATGGAAAATACACGAGATCTCTATGGTGACAGAGGTACAGTAAATTATACCATTAAACCATGGCCGCAAGACTGAACTGAACGCATATGAATGATAATTGAGAAATGATATAAATCGAATTAAGTCATTAAGAACGTTGGATAAGTCGATGTCCAGCCATAGCTTCCCAGCTTAGGGAAATGGTACAAGGTCTTAACAATAAGTGCATAAGATATTCACGATGCAACCATAGAATATGAAAATGAAATCCAAAACATATACGTGGTGAGCTCTATAAAAGAGTATGGATATAATTGATATATATGGATACAATCTAGGGAAAAATGTAAATATATCTACCATAGGTATGTACAATAGATATATTGATATATATGTACAACATAAGTCACCACAAACCTTACGGGAGGAATAAATCAAAGTTAAAATAGTGATCCAAGATACAAATATAAAAAAAATAGGAAACTCTGTTCCATAGAATTTCATAATTGTTGGAATCCAATGGTATATCTGAATGATAGTGACAACTAGAAGCACAGAATTATATTATGCCAAGATTTTTTTTTTTTTGAAGTGGTTAAGAGGAGACGTTACAAATGGTATCAGAGCTCATGTTACATAAACTAGGCTATTTTTGTTGTGCTCACTATTGTTATGTGCTCACTGTATAAATTATTTATTGTTGGGAAAAAAAAATTTAATATAATTTATTACTGATCTGTGTTGTTTAGTGTACAGTGGTGCTGAAACAGAAAAGTTGAATGGCAGAAGGTGAGGAAATTTATGTTGATCTGCATGATGATGATAATACACCAGATCCTAATGCTTCGGTGATGGTTATGTTGCACAGTTTGCAACGAGAAATGGCTGAGCTAAAAAGCCATAATGACAGATTTTCATTAGCCAGTGAGGAGCAGGAAAAACTCATCAGAGAATTAACCTTGCAGAACAACCAAGAGGGTGAAGGTTTCAGAAAGAGGAAGAATGATGATTCTGAGGAAGATGATGCTACTAGGCATCAGTATAAACAGAAAAAGGAATTACAAGGGGAATTCCGAAAGATCAAACCTCCTTCCTATGATGGGGAGAAGAAGGAAGATGCTGAAGCCTGGTTGTTGAACATGATTAAATATTTCCAAGTCTATGAATATGAAAGCAATCTGAAAGCTAGATTAGCTATCTACTAGCTACAAGGTAAGGCTACCTTGTGGTGGGAGGAGACGAAAATTGTGCATGCCATTGATGAAAATATAGTTACGTGGGAAGATTTCCAAGTTAAGTTTAAAAACCGCTATTTAAATGAACGTTATTATGATGATAAAGAAAAAGAATTCCATGAACTCAGACTGGGACAGCTCACTATCGATGAGTTTGTTGCCAAATTTACAAATCTATTGAGATATGTCCCTTACATTCAAGAAGAGAAGGCAAAGGTGCAAAGGTTTTTGAATTGTTTGCCTACTGTGTACAAAGAGAAGATTGAGTTTGATAACCCAAAAAATATGGACAAAGCAGTAAGAAAAGACAGATTATGCTACCAACAGTTTAGAGGAAAGGGTGATCATGGAAAAGGCTTGATAAACAAAGGTGAAATCAAAGTAAAGAAACAGAAACCAACTTACTTAAAGAATTTTGGTAGGGATCATCAGAGAAAAAAATTTAATAAACCAAAAGAAAGCCAAACAGCTCAGTCCCAAGTTGGTTCCAAACAATTAGATGGAGAAAACAAGAAGGAAGGCACAGTGAAAATGAGGGAGCCTCTAAAATGTTGGGGCTGCGGAGAACCTCATCTCTTGAGGGATTTTCTCCACCGAAACATTTAGATGATTATGAGAGACCGAGAAGCGACCACAATAAATGATATGGCAAGAAATATATCTACTATCAGTGCAGCCTTAGAAAATCAACAAGAAGAACATCAAGCTACCATGGTTGAGATGGAAGGTAAGATTGCTAACCAATATGTTACAGTTTTAATTGATCCGGGTGCTTCTTTGAGTTACATTAGTCCAAAAATTGTAGAAAAATGCAATCTCAAAACTAAAAAATTTCAGCAGTCTTGGTTGGTCCAGTTAACCACTGGAACCAAGAGGAAGGTAACACATAAATTATCCCAAACAACAATTAAATTAAATGATTTTCATATAGAAGTGAATTTGAACATTCTGCCCTTAGGTTCATATGACTTGCTAATAGGAATGGACTGGCTGGAAAAGAGAAAGGCTATGATGAACTATTGGGATAAAACTCTGCATTGCATAGATGAAGAAGGGAAACCTTTTATTCTAAAGGGAAAACCAAAACCCATGTCTGTAAGAATGAGCCCCTTATAGAATGAGTCCCCCTGAACTTATGGAACTGAAAATGCAATTGCAAGAATTACTGGATAAGGGTTATATCAGACCGAGTGTGTCCCCTTGGGGAGCACCGGTGTTGTTTATGAAAAAGAAGGATGGAACCTTTAGAATGTGCATTTTTTATCGTCAGCTGAATAAGTTGAAAATAAGAAAAAGATACCCTTTGCCTCGAATTGATGATATTTTTGATTAGGTAAGAGGAGCTACATTATTTTCTAAGATCGATCTAAGGCCTAGTTACCACCAGCTCAGAATTAAAGAAGAAGACATTAGCAAAACAACTTTTCGAACCAGGTATGGTCACTACGAATTTGTAGTCTTACCTTTCGGGTTGACCAATGCCCCTACCACCTTTATGTGCTTAATGAACAGTGTGTTAAAAAAGCATTTGGATAAATTTGTACTAGTGTTCATAGACGATGTTTTAGTTTACTCAAAAAGTGAGGAGGAGCACAAAGAACACTTGAGGATAGTGTTTCAAACGCTGAAAGAAAACCAGTTATATGCCAAATTCAGTAAATGTGAATTCTATAAGGACAAGATCCAGTACTTGGGTCATATTATTTCTGAACAAGGGTTGGCAGTTGACCCTGAAAAGATAAAGGCTATTAGAGAATGGCTGGTGCCAAATGATGTTTCAACAGTGAGATCATTTATGGGGATTGCAGGTTACTATCGTAGATTTGTGGAAATATTTTCTACCATAGCATACCCCATAACCTCACTACAAAGGAAAGGTGTCAAATTTGAGTGGACTGAAAAATGCCAAAGCAATTTTGAACAATTAAAATTAAAACTCACTACAGCCCCTATATTGAAAACTGCAGATCCTAATAAAGAATTTGTTATATGTACAGATGCCTGTAGAGAGGGGTTGGGAGGAGTCTTGTTGCAGGAAAATTCAGTTATTGCATATGAGTCTAGGAAAATGAAGACATGAATAGAATGATAGTGTATATGATTTGGAGTTGGCTGCTGTTATTCATGCCTTGAAGATGTGGTGACACTATCTTCTTGGAAAGAAATTTACGTTGATGACAGATCATATTAGTCTTAAATATTTCTTTTCCCAAACTGATTTGAATGCTCGACAAGCCAGATGACTGTCTTTTCTGAGTGAATTTGATATGGACATAAAACATATCAGAGGGAAAGAAAATAAAATTGCTGATGCCTTGAGCAGAAATGTTTGTCAAAATATAAATAGTATTGGAAGCAGTGCCTAGTTTGATTTATAAGATTTAGTGAAAAAGGTAGCAGACCAAGATACAAATTATGAGAACCTATAGGTGAAAATACTAAAGAAGGAGATGGCTGACTACACTCAAAACCAAAAAGGGCTGATTTGCTACAAAAAAATATTATATGTTCCCAATGTGGAGTCTTTGAAAAGAGAGATTCTAGATGAATATCACAAACAGCCGTATGCAGGGCATCCTGGATATCAGAAAATGTTAACAACTTTGAAAAAGAAGTTGTTTTGGCCAGGAATGAAAAGAGATGTAGCAGAATATTTAGCTAGATGCATGGAGTGTCAACTAGTTAAAGTTGAACATCAACATCCTGCTGGTCTTCTAAATCCTTTGTCGATTGCAGAATGTAAATGGGATACCGTTTCTATAGATTTCATAACAGGATTACCCAGAACCAAGTACCAGCATGATTCAGTGATGGTAGTAGCAGACACTTTAACAAAAGCTGCACACTTTATACCTGTAAAGTCTACTTTTGGGACAACCCAAGTAGCAGATGTGTTCCTAAAAGAGATAGTAAGGTTACATGGGATCCCAAAGATGA
Organism: Pinus albicaulis; assembly: GCA_034641835.2. NCBI lineage: Eukaryota > Viridiplantae > Streptophyta > Pinopsida > Pinales > Pinaceae > Pinus > Pinus albicaulis. The sequence continues at coordinate 280,257 of JAXQQM020091451.1, read as the reverse complement.
TTGTTTCAGACAGATATGCTAAGTTCACAATAGCCTTCTGGAAAGGGATATTTGGAGGTATGGGCACTAAGTTGAATTTTAGTACTGCCTATCACCCTCAAAACGACGGTCAAACAGAGAGAAAAAATCAGATTTTGGAAGATATGCTGAGAATGTATGTGATGGATAGGCCATCAAAATGGGAAGACTACTTGCATTTAGCTTAATTTCCATATAATAACAGCTATCAATCCTCCATCAAGATGAGTCCATTTGAAGCCCTCTATGGAAGGAAATGTCGTACTCCTTTGAGTTGGAGCCAACCTAAGGACAAACTAATGTTGGGACCAGATGCTTTACAAGAGATGGAAAGATTTGTTAAACAAATACAAAGAAACATCAAAATAGCACAAGATAGACAGAAAAACTATGCTGATAAGAAGAGGTTACATCGAGAATTCAAAGTGGGCGATCATTTATATTTATGCATTAAGCCAAAAAAGAGCACACTCTATACTGGAAGTTGTGCAAAACTAGCTCCTAGATATTTTGGGCCTTTTGACGTGTTAGAAAGGGTGGGACCAGTGGCTTACAAGCTGGCCTTACTGCCCCATGTTAAAGTTCATGATGTGTTTCATGTTTCATTATTAAAAAGATATGTGCATGATGCTTCTCACATTGTTGATTGGAATGTGACACAGGTGGAACCATAAGGGGAGTTCCTTCTAGAACCGCTTCAAATATTGGAGCGGGAAGGAATTGAATTAAGGAACCAGATGGTAGCAAGAGTAAAGGTGCAGTGGAAGCACTTTACTGCTGAAGAAGCCACCTGGGAAAGAGGAGCTGAAATGATGGAAAAATATCCATTTTTGTTTGAAAAAAATAAATAAACTCTAATAGTTAGATATCAACACCAAGGACGGTGTTTGCTTTCAGAGGGGGAATATGTAACACGCCTAGTTTATGTTTTTCTTTCAAAGCTAGACATTTGAACTTTAATCCTAAGGGGAGTGGACCCCAAATGGATAAGTATATTTTGTGGAGGTAATTAAATATTTCATTATGAAAAGTAAATAAAATAACGTTGTGCAGCTTGACCAAATGAGAATTGTGAGATCACTTGCTAAATCCATGAGGATGGATAGAGGCAAATATTTCCCCAAAAATCTTTCAAAAATCCTTGAAAGAATTTATTTCCAAAATTATATTTTGAGGAAAATATAGTTTCCCCAATGATGTGGAGAGTAGTTGGGAAGAGGTAAGAAACTGGGAAAAGCAGAAAGCAGCTTTAACAGTCCCTAAAATGGGAAGCCTAGGCAAATAGGAAGAAAAGCATCTTGTAATTCTGGACGCAGAATTAGAAACAGGCTTTGGGGAGCAAAAGCTTAAATAAGCTATTCCTGCACAAATTAGAGGTTGGTCTGGAATGGAAGTGATCTCAGCTCGGGGGTGAATTCTGGAGGTAGAGGGACTCTACGGTTGGGAGGATTGTTCAAGTACCAAAGTGGTATGCTCACAGTGTTATTAATGAATTAAAGTAATTGTTTTTAAGTGTGAAGGTTAATGACTGTATGACTGTAGTTACATATTAATTACAATGTTTTGTGTTGTACTGGTGTTCCATACATTTACAGAAGGGTAGAGAAGTTAAACTCTCTCTCTGTTCTGCATAGTTGTAGGAACAAGAATTATGGGGAAAAATCGACCAGAAACTCTAAACCAGTGATTAGTTTAAATCTGGAGATTTATGTGACCTCATAATTCCTACAATGTGTAACTTTAATATGTTTTTGTTAGAAATAGAATTTATTTAATGAACATTAGGGAAACCCAAACCATGTGTGTAGGAGAAATTAAGTACCTACAGTGCAGATCTATAGATCTATTGAATTAACTAAGTGGAGAACAAATGGGTAGATTTCCAAAATAACAGTGCATGTCTATTTACAAAATTCCCTCTGTAATAAGGAGAGAATGGAGGAGTCTAGATTATAGTGAAACATATATATTCAGATAGAAAAGAAACCAGAGCTAAACATGCCTACTAAACTTGCAAATAATTATGGTTTGAGATATATATATATATATATATATATATGTTGATGTATGACTAACATGTTCAACTGAATACTCATTAGAATGATAAGCTATGCAGGTGAAATTTTATAAATTGCATGCAAACTATAGAAGCTATGAAAGGGAACAAATATTTTCCCCACCAGATTTGTATAAAGTGCCAGTTAAGAGTGTTTATTTAATTACTAGATATGTTGAAATTATTATACTAAGAAATATTATATGGTAGTAGTTGTAGAGATGATTAGGAGTGACATACGTGACTAGTACAATGGAATATTCAACTCAAGAGCATAAAGAGAATCCACTGTGGGAATTATATAATACATATGAAATTATAGACCTTGTGGAAATTGTAACATCTCATTCACTGCAGAATTGTAAACTTGGAAAAATTCTTGCAACAAACAAGCTTACATTCCTTTATGTTATTATAATGATGAGGTACAGAAGGAAAAAATTAAGACGGACAAACTTATAAAATTCTTCACTCAAATTTAGACATAAAAAATCTAAAGGGAAAAATATTTAACATGAGTATTAGCATAAAGATAGAAATCTGGAAACTATTAGAAAATACTATTGATCTGTCACTAATAACAGAGACGGACAGTAGATAAAATATATACCCAACTTTGCAACCACTTGCAAAATAAGGTTATCATGGGTTCATGATAATATTATAGAATTTAATTAATTTGGGAATTTCATAAAATTGTTAACAGTCCCAGTCTCGAACATAAGTTATTATTACAGTAGAAACTTTTTTTGTTGACAATACAAAACTTAAAGTGTCTAGATAAATTTCGTATAATAAAAACGAGCAAGCTAGGTCACGCTCTGACTGAGGACGCATTGATACTGACCTGAAATTCAAGGTATAACGACGTCAATCGAGTGAATTATAAATATATCAATTACCATTGAGGAAAAAGCTTGACGAGATTCGAACCTACCTGCAATAAAAATGAGGGAAATATGAGAGATCGTTATAACCAGACGAATTAAGGAGAATTCAAAATATAATACGTTTGAACTAAGAAAAATAAAATAAGGGTTACCTCTAAGAGTTGAGGGCTCTGTCACCGAATACGACCTGTAGAAAGGATAAATGAGTATGGTAAAAACGCTTGCCAAAACAAAACAAACCTAGGATAAATTGCATTCAACAAATCGACAGCTTACCTGTGTAGTGACTTCTTGCGAAGAGCCAAGGCAAACTCGACGAATGAAACAAACATGGTCATGGAAAACACGAGAAGAAGAAATTCCTACCCAGAAAGGTTTTAATATTAGCGCATAACTTAACAAGAACCAATAGAATAAACATCAAGCCAAAATAACAGAACGATAATCAACCAGAGGTCGAATTATGGGTGGCTGAGATGGTTATCCTTTAAAATTAAATGATGAGGTAAATAAAACAAAACGAACGATGAAGTTCATATACCTGAATGGTGATGAAATGAAAAAAAATGGTGATGCCCAGAAGCTGGAAAGAGCTTGACGTTGCGTTTCTCCAATTAAGCAGATTATAAACACTAGAAGGCGATCAAGAAACATGAAGAGCCAAAGGAAAACTTCAAATTGCAACTCCAGAAGTTAATACGATTCATTAAACCCAACGAACAAAACCCTATCTGATCTAAAGCATCTCCACCATCCACTTGTCATCAGATCAATGGGATGCGACGGATCGAATTGGAAAAAAATCAAGAACCCTTGAACAATTGTCTAAGTCATAAATGAAAAATCCATTGAAATCGATTACATGGTACTTCCAATCGTATTCCAATACTGGCATGATTAATGAGCTCATATGTTGTTACATGTAAGGGTGCAACTCGGCTTTAAACCCCTTAGAATGCCATGAACCCCTAGTCGACGTGGAAAGCACGCACAAGCTATTCAATCCGCATCCACATTAATTCCAACTTGCCAACATAGCAAAATAAGTACGATGACCTCAATGTCGTCTACTCATATGAATGAAAAATTATCTCTATGGTGACGAAAGAGTGTACGGTAAATTATCGCATTAAACCATGGCCGCATAGGGCTGAACTCAAAACGCATATGAACGAAAATTAAGAAATGATATAAATCGAATTAAGTCATTAAGAACATTGGATACGTCGATGTCTAGCCATAGCTTCCCGACTTAGGGAAATGGTACAAGGACTTAACAATAAGTGCATAACATATTCACGTATGCAACCATAAGAATATGAAAATGAAATCCAAACCATATACGTCATGAGCTCTATAAAGGAGTATGGATATATATATATGGATATAATCTATGGACAAATGTAAATATATCCACCATAGGTATGTACGATAGAGATATATTGATATATATGTAGAACATAAGTCACCACAAACCTTACGGAGGAATAAATCAAAGTTAAAATAGTGGTCCAAGATACACATATAAAAAATAGGAAACTGCTCCATAGAATTTCATAATTATTGGAATCCAATGGTATATCACGAATGATGGTGACAAACTAGAGGCATGGAATTATATTATGCCAAGGAAAAAAAAATTGAAGTGGGTAAGAGGAGGCGTTACGAGATAAGACATGACCTTTCATGAAGAGGCACCTCACGTAGGTATATAGCAGAGCCTCATTTCTAACATTTTAGCATCATCTATTATCCATTTTATATAAAATATAATATTATTACAATAAAAAATAAAAAATAAAAAAGAGAAAATAAATTGTTAAAAAGGAAATATATATATATATATATATATATATATATATATATATATATATATATATATATATATATATATATTAATTTAATTAATTAAATTATTAAAAAATATATATATGAAATATTGAAGGAATAATAACTTCATTAAAAAGAAGAAGAGAAAGTTAGAAAGGGTTACCTTAAAAACCATAAAAGCTCAATTCAACGATGACAAAATGGAATCAATCATTGATGAAAAGGAAATTGAATCTAATTTGGAAAAGGAAAGAAGGAAGATTTCCTAAAAATTATAGTATGTTTGTCCGTGTAGCTAATTAGAATCAAAGGGTCACTTGCAGGGAAAGGAAGTTCTCATATCTATCGATCTTAATCAAAAGGATAATTATGTTAGTATTGAATGTGCTAACCAATTATTGATCCTTGAATAAAATATAATCGAAACAAATTCAATTAACGAAAATGAAAAACAATACGACATAAGGAATCTACACCTAAGTATTGGGGGAATATTCCTTGGTCTCTGCAATTACCGTGGAAACCTTATTTTGTAACAATAGTGATATAATTCTAGGTTACTCCTGGATGGAATCGCTAGTGTCCTTTCGTCCCTAATACAAAAAGGAAGTTTTTAGCATTCTCCTACAAAAAAGAAGAAAATAACACTACAAGACGTCACTTTAAAGCCAAATTCGAGTGACACTCGAAGACATTCAAGAAATTTCAAAAAGTAATTTCTCAAGAAACTAAAAATGCGATCGAGAATATGAAAAATTAAATTGACATAATCAAAACTAACAAGAATGAAGAAGTTTCTCGCCTCAAGGACCACAACGAAAAATTTCTAATGCAAATTAAGAAATTGAAGAAGGATAAGAAGTCGTTTGGAAAACAAGGTGCAACAACTTGTCGGAAAAAAGTCATTAGAAGTCGACAAATGTAGAAGTTCAAGTTGCAGGAAAAACGAACAACGATCTAGTAAATGTCACAACTCAAGAAGAAGATAGGAAAGTTTCAAACAATACAAAATTCAACGTTGCGGTTCGGATGAGGAGCATTCTAAATGAAGGTTCCGTAACCTATTGAATAACATCCTCACCAAAAAAAAATCAAAGTCAAACCAAAAAAAGTTCCTTGTCGACATCCAAATCACGAGAGAGAAAACTCAACCAAGCTATGTATTTAGAACATAAACAATGCTGATATTCCGAAGAATACTAACGAATCATCACAAGTTTCCATTCATCGTAAGATTCCACGGAAGAATGATTGACGATGGTCCGATCCATTCTCGAGTCGACAATTTTTGTTTGACACTTAGGGAGGATCATATAACCTTGTATCAACAAGGATGAGCGCCCGAGATGAGAAGATGTTCGTAGCGGAGAAAAGAAATTGAGGCCTTTCATCCACAAGCTTTGAGTACAAAGCTTTTTGAGGGGAAGGCAATGTAATGAATAAAATAATATAAATAGTGATTAAATTAGTTAATTAGCAATTAGGTTGAAAGGCCATGTCCGATAAGACATGACATTTTCTGAAGAGGCACTGCATAGGTATATAAGTAGACTTCACTTGTAACATTCAATCATCTATCTCATATCTTTTATAATATAATATTTGTATCCTCATGGATATATTTTTTATTCCAAGTGTTGGAGTATTTTAACTTGAGAAGGAGCCGTGTTCACTTCCAAGGTAATATGTATAGAGAAATCATTATAGAATCAAAATAAAATATGTATTTAAAATCATTAATCTATGAATTATTTATACACATATATGAATTCTAAATATAATAAATAAATTCTAAAACATGTACAAAAAATGTTTCCAAGATTTAAATTCATCTAACAAAGAGGACAAGAAAATTATAGTAATATCCATGAAAAATATTAGTTATTACTGTAAAAGTAATATTGAATGAAAGTCAAATATTAATGATATAAATTACAAATTTTGTATATACATTCAAAAAACATTTGTTAATTCAGATGGTTGAATGTTGTACATGGTAGCGACCAACATGTAAGAAGATGAAACAAAATTTATTGTGATTTCTTTTGCGAAATAAAGTTGCAATGATGGCGGTGTAAGCTACGAGGGTGAAATACCTTTACCAAAAACCCACACAGATATGGGTTAGATTCGGATCAAATAGAATTTAAAACAAATAGACGAGAATATTAGGAATTTTCAATATAATTAAATATACAAATATAACTTGTTAGCCAAGTATGAGGCGGTGAAGTTTTCTTTTGTACATGAAATAAGAAAATCAAACATGTAGGTCATTAAGGTAAAGCGAGAATGAAATTAAAATTTTGTAATTGTATGGAATTTATAAAAAAAATGCATTACTCGAGTTTTTGTTGGAAAATGTATACTCGATATTTGATGTAAATTCATGTAATTGTACGAAAGAAGGAAAAAAGGGGTTTTCTACGTGTAATAAAACATTTTCTTAATGTGGGAAATTATCAAATAAAAATTATTTACGAGTAGAAGAATTCAAAAAATATTAAATATTAACTATTATTCGAATATTTTATACAAATTTATAATTAGTGAATTATAAGATAAGACGGATAAAATGAATATATAAACAAAAAAGGTAAGTAATGATCGAATAGAATACATATAGAGAAAATGAGTTAAAATATATATTCCATTAACTAGAAATATAGAACTTATCTCCAGAAGCGAAATAATGCTACATTCAAGGAACTTATCTCGGATATGAGATGTTATTTAAGGGTCTAAATTCGGAGAATCCAGAGCAAAGCATACTCAATACAATAATACATAGTTCATCGTAACTACTCGTCAAATTCTAGAAAAACGGACCCCATAATTGCTCTATTCATACAGGAAATAATAACGAACTCCATAACTAGTAATGTGAACCCCTTGGATGTCGAGGTTGAATTAAAGACAAAGAGTATAAATGTAATAAAAAATCTCGGGTAATCAAAACGAGTTATAAAATTTACACAAAACCAAACAAATTCATAACTCAATAAATGAGTATGAAATTTGGGAAAAAAATTTTAAATAAATTTTAACGAGTGCACTTTTTTGTAAAGCCTTGAATACTAATTTCAAATTAACAACATAGAGCTCAGCCATTAACATATCATGAATGATATTATTTTCACAATGGTTAATTAATAACACAAATCAGGAAACCATAATTTCGTAAGTAAACGCATAATAAGGGAGACATAGTAACTATGGGAAGAGTTTCACAACTTACCTGCATTGCAAAGAAATTGATATTACCTTATGGTCTAGCTCTGAATGTTTCTTGAGGAAACCTCCTTTGTCCTTCAATGTGAAATAAGAATGAAACTCTTTTGTCCATCAACGTGAAAGAATAACAAAGGGTAAGTTTTGAATATAATACATGCATAACTCATAAATCATAAAAAAAAATGAACTTCTAGAAAAATCTATGAAGGTTAAGAAAAATGTTGAGAAAAATAAATAGGTGCATGAGGTTACTGCAGCTGGAATTTACGATTGTGAGGAAAATTAGGAAGAGGGAATCCATTAATGTTTCCAAAATGACAGATGAATAATGAGATTTCCAAAATGACACTAAAGAACAACATGACCAAAACACTCCTAAGGAAAATTTCAAATGAAGAGGTAAAACGAAGGAAATTGAATGAAATTAACCATACACAAGATCGATGAAGGGAAAGATTACAAACTAGTATTAACCATCGAATTACGTGAGATCTAACCGACACTAGTTAACAAAACTAATATACGCACGTGACCAATATAAGTCGTGAGTACGTCTAACTAATATGATAGCATCGAACAAAGGAGCCTTTAAAAATTTGCAGGGTCCTCTCTCGTAAAATATTAATTGGAGATAAGATTCAATTAATAGATGTATGGTCGAAGGATATATGTTACATATCAAAACACATGGCATTAAAATACTTGCGTACAACCATTAAAGCATTAACACTCTAATCATATAAATCATATAAGCTAATATAAAGTGAGTGTAATCATGTTATTAAGGTTAATGGTAATCGACCATATACATGTTCCAATTTGAATAAAAGTGATAAATTAACGATGGTTGGAATGACTTAAGGTGGACAAGACATAGAAAGGAAACCCTCAATGGGGTTTATTCACATATGTCTATATGAAATTCATTCCCATATGGATATACATATTCGAAATATAATATAAGACTTAAGAATAAAACAAATTGAGATACATATGGTAGTACATACGAAAACACTTATAAGTCAAATTAGGATGTAGTGATACATGTCCTAATAGGTAACGTTAATATTTATTAAAGATCATAAAATTCAATGATATAAATATAAGTGTAGAGTTGGGGAAATTTATTTATGATTTGATAAGATAATAGTAACGAAAAATATTCTAAAGGCATACCTTAATATACATTGACATAAATGTAGGAACACCATGAAGATGACACGAAGTTATTAATACATTAAAGGAGGAAATGTATAAATATGAATAGAATAGAAGGAAATGTCTTAAAGGAGGAAATGTGTCAATAGAATTATATACTAATGAATATGTTAATGAAAAAAAATTAAAACCTTTGAGGAAATTTTGTACAAGGTTATACAGATGATGGATTTAAACTAATTAAATGACAACAAAAATCGGTATAAGGTTATAAATAATTTTTTTTGTTTTTTGGGTAAGTAGATTTGTTACAACTTATAGCTTATTAATCATTACGGATTCATGATGTATCCTGGAATTTCAGCTTGCTATAATTTTTCCTGTAATTCCAAATATCGGGAATCTTGTGACAACACTTCTTGGGTTTGTTCCTCCACATTTAATTTCACACTACTACATGAATAAGAAAAAATTTGATGGGAATATCTGCTTAAGACATCAAAAATTTGGTTTTCCTTTCCTTTCTTTTATTTTATCTCCATATAAAATTCACTAAGGAAATCTAACCATATTTCTTGCCTTGGATTGAAATATAACTGACTAAATAAAGATTTTTGACTGATATGATCAGTCATCAACACAAATTTCTTACCCAAAAGGTAGATTCGCCACATCATTAATGCATGTATTACAACATCTAATTATAATTGGTAAAAATGCATAATTTTTCTCATGTTTTTTTAGTTTTCTCGACTCATAGGCTATCATTGTGTTATCTTGGAGTAATACTCCTCCCAATCCATCTATGCAAGCATCAATACATACAACAAAGTCCTTTGTTGAATCGGAAATTTTTAAGATAGGTGCGGTGGTCGGCTGTTTGTTTCGAGTAGCTCAAATATCTCTTGGCACTTGGTTGTCCATTCAAACTTCACACCCTTTTTCTCCAAAGATGTATTAGGATAAGCCAAGGTAGAAAATCCTTCACAAATCTACGAGTAATATCCAACAATACCAATGATTGATCGTATTGCTAGTACATTTGTGGGTACAGACTAATTTAAAATTTCTTGTACCTTTTCCCGATATATCGCCAACCCTTCCTTGGAAATAACATATCCCATTTATTAAATATTCAATTAGTAAAACTAACACTTGCTGATTTTTTCACACAATTGGTGTTCTCTCGAGTGTTTGAAGTACTATTCGAAGATGTTCGTGAGTGTTCCCTCCTTGTTCTTAGAGTACACGAGAATATCATCTATGAAAACTAGCACAAACTTATCCAAATGTTTGTGTAGCATAGTATTTATGAGGTACATGAAAGTAGCAAGGGCGTTTCTAAGTCCAAATGGTATAACTACAAACTTGTAATGTCCATACATAGTTAAGAATTTTTTGTTTTGTATGTATTCATATTTCATGCGAAAGTCTGGTGATAACGAGTTCTCAAGTTAATTTTTGAGAAGACTTTCCCCCCTTATTTGAGAAAACATATCATCTATTTTTTTGGAGGGGGTATTGATTCTTAATGGTTAACTTGCTTAAATTCTATAGTCTTTGGATTTATTGAGGGTTCCTTCCTTCTTCTTAACAAATAAAGCTCGGTGCTCTCCATGTTGACACACTTGGTTCTAGATACCCCTTGTTTAATATTTCCTACAACTAATGTTTCAGCTCTAATACTTTAGGAGTGCTCATTCTATATGGGACTGAGGAAACTTTCGGTGGCCCCCGGTCTGACCTTAATAGAGAATTCAATATCTATCTAAGGGGAAGTAGAGGAATTTATTTAGGAAATGCATCCTTGAATTACTTAATCACCACCAAATTTTCTATAGGTTTATTTTTTACGCTTGTTGTTCCAAATATCTAATTTTGACGAGCATACATTAGACAACACTTCCTTGATGTCCAATTAAATTGTAATGCATTAATTTTCCTAAAGGACACAAGTCTTGGTTTTCCTCTTACCATCACGACTTTCGTAGTGCATTAATACAATTTAATATTTTTTCAAAATAGTTTACTACTCGCTTCGTTGTTCTAGCCAATCCATACGAACCAAGAGTTCATAAGATCATAAGGGAAGCATATTCATATTTAAATGTATGATGTGCCCATTTCAGTTTACCGAATACTTGTGCAATTTACGGGTAACCTTCCATTTGGTTCATGTAGAGAATCGCACCAACCAAGAGTGCTTAATTTTTTTGTCTCGCAATTTACACTTTTCCACTATGTGTGGACTAATATAACTTAAAATAGCTCCATGGTCAATTAAAATAGATGCGAGTTGGTTGAAAATGATAACTTCAATCTCAATCACGGTTGATTGATGCAAAGCCTATCGATCTTCCAATGCAAGATTGATTTGGGAAATGTTCAGAGAAACATCATTCACTATGGTTACCTTCCGCACTTATTGAACATTCTGAATAGCATGAGTGTTGTGTGGGAAGTCTCGCAACATGTGAGGCTCAATGCATCCCCATCATTTCAAAGGTTCCTTTGTTCTTACCATGGTATCTCACTTGTTGTTCCCTTCCATGGGCTTGGAACCTCTATGTGAATGGGATATTTGATTTTCCTACCTTTATTGAACCTTTTTTGTTGGTGGTTTCTTCCAAAATTCTTGAGATAAGCTATTTTTTCTCTTTTCTGAACTTGATTCGGACTTCCCTTTTTCCTTATTACGCCAATTTTTCAAGTGATCAATCCCCGCTTTAAATTCTCGGTAGCACAATCATGCCTTCCAAATAGCTTCATCAACTCGACTTTGGATTATCAAACTCAATTATTTATTTGTATATAGTGGGTAAAATATTTAGAAATTGTTGTACCTTTTCTTTTTCTTCTCTTATGTATGGTATGTAGCGAAGTAAATTTGTGAACTTCCTCACAAATTCATCAACGGTGAGTTGTACCGGCCTTAGATCATGAAATTCCTTTTCTATGTCATCATAATACCTATCACTTAGGTATCAAGATTTGAAATTCTCCCGAAATTCTTCCCATGAAATATTATTTTCATACAACAAGTGTATGATTTTGGTCTCTTCCCACCAACGTGTGGCTTTACCTTTCAATTGATAATCTTTAAACCTTTATTTCGGATTACTACGTAATCATATACTTGTAAATATTTTATCATATTGAGGGACTAGGCATCCAAAACCTCTTCCTTCTCCCCATGAAATTTTGATGGCTTGATCTTACAAAACTCTCCCTCCAACTCATTATTCTTTTTGGATTTAGAAGTCCGCTTTACCAAAATCTTCCCCACTCTAATACCTCTCACGAGTTGGGTTCTGTTATTTTTGTTTTATTTTTCTCATTCTACCTCCTTCTAAACATATCTAGAGGTTAATTCCCTTATCAACCTCACTTTTTCATTACCGAGCTTGGAGTAAACGTTTATTTCCAGCTTCTTAGTGAACCATTTCCCTGCGACAAATTTTTGATAATTTCCAGACATTTGAGAATTTTTATCTGGTGGGGCACCACGATCCTCTAGTTCCACATACAACTCTTTTTTTCTCGAGACATGAAAACAACTAAAATTCTACGCCCTTATACGCACTTTATATCGATGTACATAAAACAATTAACATTCATATTTCATAATCTATAATTGATTCTATCGAAAAAATCTTTAATCATAAATTAAATGTCTAGACGACATAGTTTCCATGTGTTGGTGTCCATAGGCCCGAGTGTTTTAACTGGGATTTCATACCACTTGTAACAAATCAAATTTTTTATTTTTAATTTATAAAAATATATGTGTGATTAATCACCACCTTTTTTATTTCATCTATCATCCCAATACTATTTATGCAATTTTTTTATAGCGAATTCATCACATTTACATTGATATTCATAATTTAACAAGATTAGGAAAATACCCCTATGCCTTAACCTCTTTCTTTATTTCTAAGATACCCTTACCTTCTCCATTCTTCATTCCATACCCTACCACTAATTGTTAATAAGATAAACTTTCCACATTATTAATTTCTATCCTAATTTAAATCCTCTCCTCCCTAATCCTATGGTATTATTTCAAACATATTTCAACCTTATATTAATATATATACCCTTATATTAAAATACATATGACATACCTAAATTATGACACTTTATGCATATTTTATTGGATTCCCAAAGGTAAGTAAAATGGTTTGATGTTGCCACCATAGTTTCATTTCAAATTTTGTTAAAGTACCCCCACTATCTGACTTGTCCAACACACTAGTCTCCATGTGCCAAGGATCACATGTGCTCACATGGCCCATCCACACATATCAAAGTTCCACATGGAATGTGGAGATTAGACTCAAATGAATCGATGGTTTTGATTCTTTGTGGAAACCCTAAGGCTATCTAACTACGTGTATTGGCATCATTTCGACATTTTGCGGTGACTGAGGTTGTCATCTATCTCTCTAGAGCTTTGCCTCCATAGCTAGCCTGCAATTATGTTTCCAAATGGTTTGCGTTTTATTCCTCCATCATTGTCATAGCTGGAACTCTACCTCTAAACAACAATCATCATGAATGTTTTCCAGAAATCCTGTGCATGATTCCTCCACTGTTTTTGTGAGGACTATGGAAGATCGATCTGTTAGAACAATTTTAGTTGTTTGGATGATCAATCTGTTTGCAAATTTTTCTAATAAAATACGTTTCGGTTAAGATATGATTTATCGCGAGTGGGTGGGAAATAGTTGTACAAATTATAATATATGAACAAAATATCAGGGGTTCTAGAAAACATGAACGAGTTTCACCCAAAAAAAACTCTACTAATGGTTATCGCCTCCTGTGACGTAGAAATATATACACAGAACCACATGAATATATATATATATATATATATATAAAGAGGTGGGAAGAGAGCGGAGTGGACAGAAGCGACAAGCGGGCGATCGAGGAAGTAACCGAGGGAGATTGAAAATGGCGATGGCGCGACAGGTTATGGTGACCGTGTGCCTTATGGCGTTAGTGGGGTGTGCAATGGCCGAATTTACTTGCGATATTTTACAGCGAAGGGACGAAATGTATTATTGCAACTACTACATTGAATTCGGTGATCTTATGCCCGAGTGTTGTAGTGTCGTTAAAAAACTACTTCGCTGAATCCCCCAGTGACGACCAACATTTTCGGGATGTATGCAAGTGCATTATTAAGATCGGTACCCCCAGTGGTGGATACTACCCCGCTTCAGTTCCCGCCGCTATGCCTCGTCTTTGCCAGGTCCCTAACAGAGGAGACTGCCCTTACTGATAGGTGGGTCAATTTTCCACAATATATTGTTGTGTGTTACCATTTTGGAGTGAGCGGGTTTTGTTGAGATGCAATATTAGTATTAGTGTGTGGGTTAGGCATGTTTTGTCATATGCTTTTTCTAATAAAGCCGGTGGGTTACCAGTGTCTCGTAAATATGTAATCAGCTTATGAGTATGATCTATCATGAAAATCAATGTATATGTAAATGTGCATACAGTTTTTATATTAAAAATATATTTATGTTAAAAGTATAGTATTGGAATTTTTATTTTTATTTTCAAAATAATTGAATGATGTACTACTCTTTGCAAACATATAACATCATTATACATTATATATACAGATAAATTTTTAGTTTTAAAAAATTAATTATATTTCAAAAATTTTTAAATTGGTTTAAATTTAAATATTTTTATAATTTTTTTATAATTTAATTTAAGGTATTTAATTCTTTATATTATATATATGTACAATTAAAAGTAAAAGTAAATATAAATGTAATTTACTAAAACAAAATATATTTATTTAATTATTATAATATTGTTAAATCTAAAACTTATGTGATCTATAATTTAGTAATTTATTATATTTTTAATTATTAAATTACTTTGAAAAATGAAAAATGATAGCTAAATTTTTAATTTTAGAAAATAATTTATATACTACAAAAATTTTATAATGATTTCCATTTTAACTATTTACATAAAGATTTCTAAATTTATAATTTATTGCATAATATTTTTTATATTATTTATATATACCATTAAAATTAAAAATAAAGGTTAATTATTTTTAAATATAATTTAATTAAATAATTGTTTTTTTATTATTACAATATTAATTTTTTTACATTTAAAAATTAATGTATATTTGGCAAAAATTTAATATTGTTTTAAATTTAAAAAGATTGATATAAAAATTCCTTGAATTTATAAGTTATTGAATAATATTTTTTATAATATGTATATAGAAAATTAAAATTTTAAAAAATCTCCAATTACTTTTTAAATGCAATTCAATAAAATGAAATATATTTATTTAATAATATTTAATTAATCGTTATAATAATTTTAATATTTATTTGGTTAGTATAATATGAAATAAATTAAAAATTTATTTATTTAATATTTATATAATTATTGTATATATTTTAATTTCTATAATGATTAAATTATTTTAAAAATTAATGGATAATAGATAAGATTTTGTTTTTTAAAAACAATTTATATTAGACAAAATAATGAATAGATACATTATGTGTTTGTATTATTTATTTATTATTTTAATAGAAATAATAATCAATATATACATTAGGTATGTGTTTAAATTATTAAGGGAATATTTTGGTGGGTTAAGATGTATATTTTACATTCTAGTATGAGCTAGATATGTAATTCCTTTTATCCTCAATATCAAATTGAATTTTTTTTAAAGGAAATATTTTTTTTATTTACATATTGAATTATATATCCTCAATATATGTGTAATTACTATTTTTATTTAACCAAACTAAATTATTTGTATTATAATAATCAATAGTTATATAATTATTATAATCATTTTAATATTTATTTAATTATTGTATATATTTTAATTTTTATAATGGTTATATTATTTTAAAAATTACAGATAACAGATAAGTTTTTTTTCTTAATAATTTACATTTCACAAAAATTTATAATTTTTTAAATTTAAAATATTTATATAAAACGTTTTTTAATTTGTAATTTATTGTAAAAAAAAATTTTAAACTTTGTATATATTATTAAAATTGAAAATAAAATTTATTTTAAATAAATCTAATTCAATAAAACATAATATATTTATTGAAGTATTATCAAAGTTTTAATTCTTAAATTATTTTAAAAATTAAAGGCTAATAAACTAGTTTTTAGTTTAAAAAAATTCATTTTTGTAGGTTAATTTATTGAATGATATTATTTATACTTTTTAAACGAGTTATATTTTATTATTAATTAAATCATTGTAAATAGTTAGTATATATAGATGTGGATCCCTGATTTGATAGAGGCCATCTAGCCAAAAATTGCCAAAAAGTCTCTTAGAAAAAATTATGCTATAAAAAATCACCATAGATCTACAAGGTGGGAAGGAGCACAAAAGCGAACATTACACTATCAAGGAAGAGTACTCCCTAGAAAAAACTACGAATCACAATAAATCAAGCAAGAAGTAAACCACCCTCAAGACAAGCGAGGGAGAAATCCACCTCTAAAACAAAAAAAATGAACTTGACACCTCCTCAACCTTCAACAACAATTATGAGGATTCGAATACCACACAAAATAAATCTTCATTTAGCGACAAAGCGCGATCTCCCAAACATAACACACACAGTATCCCAACGAACAAAAGAGATGAAGCGACACAAAGGAAGTTGGAAAGATCTGTAGAGAATAAAAAGAATGCTACAACACGAAAGACTAGAAGCCATACAATTAAGAATTAAGAAAAATTATAGGTCCGAGAGACCAATATTTTGTCTCGATGGAGGTTAGCCACCATCATCATCATCATCATATATATATATATATATATATATATATATATATATATATATATATATATATATATATATATATATAACTAAAAAATTAAGAAATGTAATTTTTCTTTCTCTCTTTTCTTAATAAAATATAAAAAAAAACCCTTACAAACACATTACCACCTCAACATTTTTCATTTTATTTTTTTTAAATTATATATATATATATATATATATATATATATATATATATATATATATATATATATATATATATATATTATATTAAAATTAGAAAAATATATAAAAAATTATTACTATTTATTTATTATTTTAATAGATATAATAATGAATAGATACATTATCTATGTTTTTAAATTATTAAAAGAATATTTTGTTGTGTTAAAAGGTATATTTTACATTCGAGCGTGAGAGAGATATATAATTCTTTTTATCCTCAATATCAAGTTGAAATTTTTTTCCATATAAAATAAAAAATAAATAACATGTAGTCAATAGTATTAAAAAAAATAAATATACATGTTTGTTATTTTTGTTTAAGCAAACTAAAATTATTTATATTATAATAAATTTAAATAAAATACACTAATGGAAAATTTGAATTACAAAATATGGTGTTGTTTGCGAAAAGACAAAAAAAATGTTCTTAGGAGAGTGTGAGAGATATAATCTTCTCATGAGAAAGAAACTGGTGCTCTGTTACATAGTTATGAGTCCAAATTAAAATAGTATTTGTAATATCCCTATTTTTACTTCTTTTATTAGACACTTGAAAATCATAAAGGTTAAGTGGACCTAAAGGAAACTATATGTGTGTACATATTATATTTTTTAAATTAATAAATGTCAAATTTTAATTATTGTGCAAAGACTAGATTATATTGGAGACGATTATTTGAAGTCCATGAGGATGCAATTAAATCCAAAGTCTTTCCCAAATTCTCCAAAAATCCTTGGAGAAAATAAACTAAATTTGAAATATTAGATTAGAGATAAAAACCAAAAAGATAACTCAGTAATGTGGAAATTTAATGAGAAGAAGTGAAATAAAAGTACAAAAAGGAAAAAGCTAGTTTTAAAGAGCTTTTGTGCAAAAAAACAAAAGGAAAGCATAGGCTAAAGGAAAATAGCATTGTGATTTAACTAGACTTAGTTATGGAAATATGATGAGGAAAAGAAATCTTAAATAAGCCATTCCTGGATAGACAAGACGTTGTTTACACTTTGGATGAATTGGTCTATGTTGGGGGAGCTATGGAGAGAAAGCTCAAGTTTCGGTGGAAAATAGTCTTACCGGAATTGGTATTCACATATTCTGTTGTTATGATGAGAGTTAGAGTAACTATGGTTTATGTAGAAAGATATGTGGAAATCATCTTATCTGTATTATTAAATAGTATAATAAATTTATGTTAATTGTAAGTTAGAGAGTCTGTGTTTAACATAACATACTATAATAATTATATTTTAGTTCTGTATAGTTACATAGACAAATTAATTTAGTAAAATAACAAACAAAATGTCTAAAGCCAAGTAGAAGGGTTTAAATCTGTTGTTAGGTTGAAAGGGTCTAATTATTAAATGCAAAAAATACATCAGTATAGGTGCAAAGGATATAAGAGCCATAATTAATATAATTATTCTCAAAATAATAATGAAGCAAAGATCTAAATGCAACAAGTGATAATTTTAAATCCTAAAGAAAGACCGATTGTACAAATTAAATCTAAATACCTATGTTGTACATTAACATGAAGGTTGAATATAACTATTCATTATTATTCTTGCATAAGAAATTAAATACCAATTACATATTAAAGTAATAGAGGATAGTACAAGAGAAATATTACAAATAAGTAGTCCAATACATATACTAACTACATATAAACATGAAAGTTTCTCATCATAAATAAAATTGAGAATAAAGTTGTATTAACAATGATAGGATATATCATTACAAATTGTGAGGAATTACTTGACTAGATTCCCTTTTTCTGTATAAATAATTACATAAATTATACATGAACACATATCCTTGAATTTAGTGGATTGAATTCTATGCATCATATTGATCAACTTGTAAATAGAAGAAATAATATAAAGTGTCAAAGTTGGCAGAATGAATGCCCAATTTGATTAATCGTAAAATACGAGAAGTGCAATACCTCTATAAAGATACCATATACAAGGATTAGTATATGAATATAATAAAGTAAATAATTAAATAACATATAATAACTTGATGAGCATAATTGAAATTGAAATATTACGTTATTAGACAGATGTAAGAACTGAAGTCATCTATGTTCCTACATTAGAAAATAAATGAGTGTATGAAGGTGGATGTACGTAGGAAAATACTGTAGTGACAGTATTTAAAACATAGAAATTAAATTACCTAAAATTGTGTAGACGAGGGATGTAATGAGTCTCCAATAATCTCAAAAGACGAGGAAGAGTTCCTGTACATTAAATCATTTTATTAATTGAGAGAAATTAATAAAACAATAAGTAATTCCTAAGAGAATAATGACAAAATATTTTATCAAATTAAATTATGAATAAGTAACAAACATATATTTATAAGCCATAAATCTAATTATTTAAAATAAAATAGACTTTCGTAAATTAATACAGAGTCATTACAAACATGTATATGTGTATACATAAATGGTAACTAGGATTCAAACATTAATGAAAGTAAAGACCCTATTACATAACCTCAATTAACCATTGGTTCCATACATGATGGATTTTATGGTATGACTAAAATGAATGGGTCTTTATTATAACAAAGTAAGCTAAAGAAGAGGAAAAGAAGCGCAAGTGAATTGGGACCATATATATATCATTATTAAAAAATATAAATTATGATTTATATACCTAATTGAAATTCGGTTCCCTACAGTTAAGGTTATTGTGACAAAGAGAAATTCGACCACCATAGAGGCTAAAATGATGTATATGTTCTTGAGGGTAAATGACCTTAAAAAGGGTTTTTATAATACCCAACAAAAGCTTAAAATCATAATTTATTTTTCATGGTGAAAGAAAAATGAGTATGAATGAAATATGTAGAGCATATAATTCAAGAAAACAGGGAACGTGATACGCAGAGAAATCAAAAAATTTCATAATTTAAATATATATGTTCTCTAGAATTGGCCAAGAAAGCTGAGGACTGAAATACAAATTTGATATGAAGAGGAAACTCATATTTTTTCAAGGCAAGAAAAAGAAGGCCAAAATCATATTCCCTTATTTGGAATTAAAACGAATTTTCATCTCTGACGATGAAGGAAATAATTTGTGGAAAATCCACATAATAAAACCTGCAACAAACGAGATTTAATTGAAGAAACCCCAACTTGGTATAAAATATTAAATTCATCAATAGGAATTAAATAAAATCTTTTGACAAATGAACAGTCTCAAACCCAAAGACGAGTTCCTCATAGCAATAGAATTTACAAATAAAATAAATTCCTTGTAGGAGGAAAGGAAATCATAAAAATGAATTGAGGAGTATTACACTCAACAAATTTAGCCACTGTCCTTGACATAATTACGAAAGATAGACTTTTCCTTGGTAAAACGGTGGAAAAACTATTTACACCCGTGGTAATTACATAACTACATTACCTTATGGTTGTGATGAATAGAGGGCACGAGGAATATTAAAATATGTTTAGGAAAAATAATCCCTACAATCACAGAAAGAAAACGTAATTATTTTTAGAAGGAAAAGACCAAAATTAATAAACTGAAAAATATCGAGTGATAGGAATAAATCAAACAAAGAAATTTATTTATGTGATGCAGAGAATTTAATAGTAAGTAAATGAATAGGCTGCGAGAATGGATATTGGCCTGGGTGGTGAACCAGAGCCAAAGCCTTACTCGGCATTGCAAAATGCAAGTGAAAATAGGAAAAATGGCAAGCCATCGAAAAGCTAATGAAGAAAACGGAGGCAGAGGATATGGCCTCATCCCCACCATTAATGTGGCACCCATCCGTGGTGCAAGAAATCAAAAATATCAACCATGCCATGTGACAAGTTAATGGACAAAGTACAAATCCATTGAAATGTGATAGCCTCAAACAGAGGAATAGCATTAAAGAGCTACCAAAAAATTATGATAGGAATATGATATAACCTAATACCGAGTATATCATATACGATTTAAATAAATCTAGGCATCAAAAATCGAATGTAATAAAAAAAACAAAAATCATAAGAAATACATGGACACATGTAACATTCTTGTATAGTATTCGAATTAATGATAATTTTCAGAAATCAATGTTTAATTCGAATAGGGCTCTAAGTATTATGTAATAATAGTATAGTGGAATGTCGTTGGATATTCATTATCAAGGATATCCATATATCATTAGAGTAGTAATGTTATATAAATTAGTCCTTGTGATAAGTGCTAGGTCCATACGTGGATATATAGCCTTGATTATTAATCTTCAAAGTTAGATTAACAAGGTTAAAAGAGAATTTACAACTGGTATTTGTGAGTAAGAGTATTGAAAATCATTAAAAGGGGGAATATTTAATAATAATTAGAATGTTAGAATATAATTATATATTCTAATCGGAAACTTAAATGTGATTCCTCTTAAGTTTTTTGTGTGATTAAAATTGCTACAAAATGCATAATCTTATGAATACATGGATTAATAGTAAAATAAATTACTATTATAACAGAAGTTGTGTTCATTGAAGGAATGTTACAAAAGAGAATAAAAAATAAAAGAGGAATTTTGGAATCACGAGGGATGGTCGAATTATAATTGGAAACAGAGTTTTATTTTGTTCACAAATAATCATTTCGTTATAGTAAATGTTAACGAAAAAAAGTAAACATGTGCTTAAAGATCGTAATATGTCGAAATAAAATAAATTCAATGACGAAAAAGTAGCATAAATGGTGTAAATAGAAGAATTTTTTTTTGGCTAAGTAGATTTGCCATAAATGGTATCAGATCCCATGTTGAAAACATTGTTCCTATGTGTCCCCACACATAAAAGAAAATATAAAAGCCCAAATTATGTTGTTGTAAATTATTTAAAAATTTTAGAATTTGATGCACTAATTTTTTTTTGTATACAATGGTTAAGTGTAGAAAAGTACAATTTTTATTATGAGTGATGGAGGAGGGTTGTATGTGGATATGGGGGGTGAGGGAAATCCACTAGATCAAAATGATCAATTGTTGGATCTCATTATGGATATGCAAGGAGAATTGAATGAGATGAGAACCAATAATGAACGATCGTTGCAAACCACTGAAGAGCAAGAGAGGTTGACCAAAGAATTAACGTCAAGGCCTAGTCACAAAATTGAAGACCCTAGAAAAAAGAGGAAAGAAGCTGAAACCAACTCAGAAGGATCTGAGAGTGGTGAAGGATCTAGAGAGTAGTCCAAAAATAAAAAGGAATTACAAGGAGAATTCCGGAAAATCAAACCTCCCACTTATGATGGTGAAAAGGAGGAGGATGGAGAAGCTTGGCTTATGAACATGGTTAAATACTTTCAATTCTATGAATATGGAAGTAACTTGAAATCCAAATTGGTCATTTACCAACTACAGGGTAAAGCTACCCTTTGGTGGGATGAAACCAAAATGGTACACGTGTTGGAGGAAAATACTGTTACCTGGGAATACTTTCAAATAAAATTTAAGTCTATATATATGAATGGGAGATATTATAATGACAAAGCCAAAGAATTTCATGAGATGAGATTGGGAAAACTCACCATTTATGATTTTGTCACCAAATTTACTAACTTTATTTGCTATGTGCCTTATATAAGAGAATAAAAGGCTAAATTAATATGATTTTTAAACTTCCTACCTACTATCTCTAAAGATAATAGAATTTGACAATCTAAAGACAAAGGATGGAGTTGTTCACAAAGCAAGACTATGTTATCATTAGTTCAAAGGAAAAAATGATCTGCTGAAAAATTGGAAAAAAAAAAAAAAGGGAAAAGTGACTCTAATGTCGAAAGAGTAAAACCAACATACTTGAAATTTTTTGGGAAAAACCAAAAAAAAAAAAATTAACAAAACTAGGTAAAACCAACCAGGTCAATGACAGACTAGGTCTAAAAATATGGATGCAAACAGCAGAAAGGAAGGTGTTGTAAAAATGAAAAAACCAATAAAACGTTAGGGGTGTGGAGACCCTCACATGTTACGTGATTGTCCTCATAGAATAGTTCAGAACATCGAAGTGTTAAGAGAGGCGAATACTGTGAATGACATTACGAGAAAAATTTCAAGGATGAGTGCTACACTTGAATATCACTAGGGTGAGCACCAATCAACCATGATATAAATCGAAGGTATGATTGCTAAACAACCTGTTTCTATTTTGATATATCCAGGTGCGAATTTAATCTATATAAGTCCTCAGAATGTGGAAAACTGCAAGATAACATTCGAAAATTTTCAGCAGGCATGGTTAGTTCAGTTAGCTAATGGAAAAAAAAGAAAAGTTACCCATAAACTTCAAAAAAATACTGTAAATTTAAATGTGTATGAAACTAAAATGAATCTAAACACTTTGCCTCTAGGATCATATGATGTGTTAGTGGGAATGGGCCATTTAGAGAAGAAGAAAGAAATAGCTAATTGCTTAGATAAAACAATTCATTGTATATATGGTGAGGGAAGACCTGTGATAGTGAAAGGAAAACCAAAACCCATATCAGTCAAATAAATTGTTGCATTATAGTTAAAAATAAAAGCAAGAAAAGGATGCCAAGTGTATGTTGTACAAGTGGAGGAATTGGGACATCAAAATGAGAAAGAATCTATAGAAACTTTACCAGTAATCAAAGAGTTCAAAGATGTATTTCCAAAGAAAATCCCCCATCTACCCCCTAAAACATAAATTGATTTCTCAATTGAATTGGTATCAGGAGTTACATTTGTCTGTAGAGCACCCTGCAGAATGAGTACCCCTGAATTGTTAGAGCTAAAACTTCAAGTACAAGAGTTATTAGACAGAGGATACATCACACCAAATGTGTCTCGTTGGGGAGCACCGATACTGTTTGTTAAAAATAAAGATGGCACATTCAGGATGTGCATAGATTAAAAACAACTAAATAAATTGACCATAAAAAGGAGATATCCTATGCCAAGAATAGATGACTTATTTGATCGAGTGAGAGGACCCACTATCTTCTCAAATATTGATCTAAGAATAAGATATCATACTATTAAGTCCCTATATTAATAGTTTAGTCCCTTATTATGTTAGTGTAGCCCCCCTTATTGTTATTTTTGTACCCCTATAACCCCCATATTGTTATTATTGTGCCCTTACATTATTATTGTTAGGTCGGCTAGGGTTACATTGTGGCCCCACTAGGACTACATTGTGGCCCCATGGACTCCTATATATAGAAAGGAGGTTTTGTCATTTGTATCATCCAAGAATTTTTCATTCATGTAATGTATTGGAGGTTCCCCCATCTAAGTGGCTTATTTATAAGGTGCTTATATCTCGTTTCTTCTATTTTTGGAGCTGGTTTCGCAAAATTTTGTATAAGAGCTTTGGATTGTAGTGTTTTGCTGCTCCAAACAGGTCATCGTGGAATTTTCGCTATAAATTTTTTTCTATGAAGTTTCAGATGCTAAAATTTTTTGAGTGTGAAGCCGAAATCCTGAGGTACATCCTCAAAAAATTTCAGTGTTTGGTTCACAATATTTTCGAATGTAGGATCTCTGGAAGTTAGATATTTTTGCAGGTTCCTGAATTTAACCTAAACAGGTCATCGTGGAATTTGAGCTATAAATTTGTTTCTACGAAGGTTCAAAAGTTGAAATTTTTAGAGTGTAAAGCTGAAATCACGAGGAACGCAATCGTACAATTTCAGATCTTGGTTCGCAACATTGTGGGTGATATGGTTTGTGGAAGTGAGGTCTTTTGCAGGCTCCCGAATTTCATCTCAAAGAGGTGATCGTGGTAAAATATTCATAAATTTCTCTCTAAGCATCATATTGGAATTCTGTAAAAATTTGCTAGAAGTAGACTGACTGTAGTTTCTTACCTATAAATTTTAGAGCCGAAGGAGGAAAAAGTGACACATGGAAAGTGGTACAAGTTTGCTCTACTGAACCAGTCCATAATTAGATCATTGTGGGAGATTGGGCACAACTTTGTCTTCAAGAATTCAAATCAGGCCAGATCTATGGCATTCAAAAGAGAATTTAGTGGGCTACCTTAATGCAAAATTTCAGTTATTGAAGAGGTGAAATGACAGAGATAGTTCAATTTCAATATCGAGCTCCTCAAAAGCAAGATAAATGTGTGTATCTCATTTTTAAAATTGCATAATGTTTATTTGAAAAATCAGTTTGAAGTGATTCCAAAGTCATATTTTAGATTTTTTATCAGTATTGGGCTCTATAATTCCTCCAAAAAATAATTCCATACCCATTAATCCCTCAACAATCTATATTATGACACATGAAGATGAAGAATTGCAGTATGAGATATCAAAATTACGGTACCAAGTGCAACAAATTTTGATCTTATGAAGAGCAACTGAAGATGACATAGATGGTTTAAAAGTAGAAATGGAGGGTAAGTTGGATGGTTTGAAGGATCAAATAATAGCTAATATGGATGATAAATTAGTGGAAGATCACATCGAGCATCAACAACAAGTTCTCCAACTCTCAAAGGATAACCTAACTTTGTTGCAGAATCTAATTAAACAATAAGAAGATCAACATCACATGAAAAGAAGTTATGAAATAGTCACAAAAACAAGGACTTGACAAGTATGATCAATTTCATAGTATCTCAGCAAGTGGAAGAACTTTCCTGTAGAAGATTCCACATGGGAGGATGGGAATTTTATACAGAAGCATCAAGAAATAATCAAGCATTGAGGACAACACTTGTTTGAAGGAGAGGGGCATGTTAAGTCCCTATATTAATATTATAGTTCGTTATTATGTTAGTCTAGCCCCCCTTATTTTTATTGTTGTACCCCTGTAACCCCCATATTTTTATTATTGTGCCCTTACACTATTATTGTTAGGTCGGCTAGGGTTATATTTTGGCCCCACTAGGATTACATTGTGGCCCCATGGACTCCTAGATATAGAAAGGAGGTTTTGTCATTTGTATCATGAAATAATTATTCATTCATGTAATGTATTGGATGTTGCCCCCTTGAAGTGGCTTATTTATAAGGCATTGATATATCTTTTCTTCTATTTTTGGAGATGGTTTCACAACAATCAGAATCAAAGATCGGGACATGAATAAAACAACATTGCGAACTAGATATGGAAACCATGAATTTGTAGTCCTACCCTTTGGACTTACTAATGCAGCTGCTACATTCATGTGTTTAATGAATAGTGTAACGCATAAGTGTCTAGACAAGTTTGTAATAGTGTTCATTCATGACATTTTGGTATATTCCAAAAACAAAGAAGAAAACAAAGAACATCTCATAATTTTCCTAGAAACACTAAGAGAACATAAGTTATATGCATAACTTAGCAAGTGTGAATTTTACAAGGAAAAAATTTAGTATTTGGGTCATGTGATTTCACACGATAGATTAGCAGTAGAGCCAAAGAAAATACAATCCAAAATGGAGTGACCTGTACCTATTGATGTAACATCCATAAGATCTTTCATGGGTATTGCTGGATACTACCGTAGGTTTGTGGATATATTTTCAGCCTTGGTCTATCCTATTACTTCTTTACAGAAAAAGGGAGTAAATATTGAATGGAAAACAAAGTTTAAAAATTGTTTTGAGTAGTTAAAAATTAACCTAACAACTGCCCCCATACTGAAGATTGATGATCCAAAAAAAGAATTTGTAGTATATACAGATGCTTGTGTAGAAGGATAAGGAGGAGTATTGCTACAATGAAACTCAGTCATAGCATATGAGTCAAGAAAATTGAAGAAACATGAACATAATTATACAGTATATGACATATAATTAGATGTTGTGATACATGCATTGAAGATGTGGAGACATTATTTGTTGGGAAAGAAGTTCATACTAATGATAGATCACATAAGTTTGAAATATTTCTTCACTCAACCTGATTTAAATGCTAGACAAGCTAGATGGTTATCTTTCCTTAGTGAGTTTGGTATGGAAATAAAACACATTAAAGGAAAGGAAAATAATATTGCAGATTCTTTTAGTTGGAATTCTCATAAAATTTTGAAAAAATGCTGGAAGTATTGTCAAACTTGACATAGAAGAATTGATAGAAGAAATGATGATGTAAGATTCAAACTATGTGAAATTACAAGAAAATTTGCAGAAAACTGAAATAGTGGGATATACCCAAAATTAGAAATGGTTGATTTATTAAAATAAAAAATTGTATATTCCAAATGTGACATCATTAAAACAGGAAATTTTAGATGAGTATCATAAAATACCTTTTCCAAGACATCTTAGTTATCAAAAACTGATTTCAGCATTGAAGAAGAACATGTTTTGCCTAGGTATGAAAAATTATGTGGCTGATTATCTAGCTAGATGTTTATTATGCCAGAAAGTAAAAGTGGAACACCAACATCCGCCAAGATTTTTAAACGTTTTACCTATCCCAGAATGGAAGTGGGAAATGGTTTCCGTTGATTTCATTACTGGATGTCCCATAACTGAGTATCAACATGACTCTATAATGGTGGTTGTAGACACATTGAATAAATATGCACACTTTTTACTAGTGCAATCTACTTTTGGCACAACTCAAGTAGCTAATGTATTCATGAAAGAAATTTTGAAGCTACATGACATTCAAAAAATGATTATATCAGACAGAGATGCAAAATTTACTTCAGCCTTTTAGAAAGCTCTATTTGGTGGAATGGGTAATAAATTGAACTTTATTACCACATACCATCCTCAAACAGATGGAAAAACTGAAGGGACCAATTAGATTTTGGAGACCTTATGCACATGTATGTTATGGACATACCTACAAGATGGGAAGGTTTTTCGCCATTTAATAGAATTTTCATATAATAATAGTTATCAAGCTTCAATAAAGATGAGTCCTTTTGAATAATTGTATGGAATAAAGTGCCACACATGGCTTAGCTAGAGTAAACTAGAAGGTAAGTAAATTCTTGGACCTGATGCATTGCAGGAGATGGAAAGAACTGTGAAGATAATTTAGCATAATATTAAAACAGTTCAAGAGCGACAAAAACACTATGTAGAGAAAAAGATAATTCATAGAGAATTCAAAGTGGCAGACCATGTTTAGTTTATGATTAAGCCTAAAAACAATACATTATATACAGGTATTTTTTCTAAGTTAAAACTGTACGACTGTGGAGCATTTGAAGTTCGAGAAAGAGTGGGGCCAACAACTTATAAATTGGCTCTACCTAGTCACATTAAGGTTCACAATTTTTTTCATGTTTTTTTATTGAAAAAGTATGTACATGATCTGACTCATTTAAATGATTGGAGTGTGATACACGTGGTAACAAAAGGTTAATTTCTTCGAGATCCCCTTCGTATACCGACAGAGGAAGAAATTGAGATCCGAAATAGGACGATAGCTAGGGTGAAAGTGAAATGGAGGCACTTTACACGTAAGGAAGCTACTTTGCAGTGAAAAGAGGAAATGAAAGAGAAATATCCATTTCTTTTTTAAAAGAGAACTGATATTTTTCAACACCTAGGACTGTGTTTTGTTTTAGAGGGGGAATATCTAATATCCCTATTTTTACTGCTTTTATTAGACGTTTGAAAGTTCTAAAGGTAAGTGAACCTAAAGGAAAAATATATGTCTGGACATATTATACTTTTTAAATTAATAAATGTGGAATTTTAATTATTTTGCAAGGACTAGAGTATATTGGACACAAGGATTTCAATTCCATGAGGATAGCACTAAATCCAAAGGCTTTCCCAAATTATCGAAAAATCCTTGGAGAAAATAAAATGAATTTAAAATATTAGATTGGAGATTAAAATCTAAAATATACCTCAGTAAAGTGGAAATTTACTAAGAAGGGATGAAATAAAACTAGAAAGAGGGAAAAGCTAGTTTTGAAGAGATTTTGTGGAAAAAAACAAAAGGAAAGCCTAGGCTAAAGGAAAACAACATCTTGATTTAATTGGACGTATTTATGGAAACAGGTTGAGGGGGAGAAATATTAAATATATCATTCCTGTGTAGACAAGACATTCCCTACACATTGGATGAATTGGTCTCTGGTCAAGTGGAGCAATGGAGAAAAATCTCAAGGTTGGGTGGCAAATAGTCTTACCAGAATTGGTATGCATAATTAATTTAATTTTTTTTTATGATTATGTCGTTATGACGAGATTTAGAGTAATTATGATTTATATAGAAATATATGCAGAAATAATCTTATCTATAGTATTAAATAGTATAATAAATTTATGTTAATTATAAGTTACAGTGTCTCATGTGTTTACCATAACATAATATAATAAATATAATTTAGCTCTATATAGTTACATAGAAAAATTAAATTAGTAAACCAAAAAATAAAATGTTTAAACCTAATTACGAGGGTTTAAATATACTAATACGTTGAAAGCATATAATTATTAAATGTAGATAATACATCAGTAAAGGTGGAAATGATGTAAGACCCATAATTAATATAATTATTCTGTAAATAATAATGAAATAGAAATATAGATACATCAAGAGATAATTATCAATCTAAAAGAAAGCATGACTGTACAAATTAAATCTAAATACCTTTGTTGTACATTAACAGAAAAGTTGCATATAGCTATTCACTCTTATGCTTGAATAATAAATAAAATATCAGTTACATATTGAAGTACTAGAGGATAATGTAGGAGAAATATTACAAATCAATAGACCAATACATATACTAACTACTTATAAAAATGAATGTTTATTATCATAAATAGAATTGAGCAAAACATTCTACAAACAATGATAGAATCTATCATTACAAATTGTCAGGAATTCCTTGACCAAAGTCCATTATGTTGTATAAATAATTACATAAAGTATACATGAATACATATCCTTGAATTCAGTGGATTTAATTTTATGCATGATATTGACAAAACTGTAAATAGAAGAAATAATATAAAGTGTCAAAGTTGGCAGAATGAATTCCCAATTTGATGACTGGCTAGACACGAGAAGTGAAATACCTGTACAAAGATACCATATAGAAGGATTAGTATATGAATATAATAAAATAAATAATTAAATAACATACAAGAACTTGACTAGGGTAATTGAAATAGAAATATTACCTTATTAGACAGATGTAAGCAGTGAAGTCATCTATGTTCACACATAAGAAAAAAATTGAATGTATGAAGGTAGATGTACCGAGGAAAATATTTTAGTGGCAGTATTTAAAAGATAAAAATTAAATTACCTGAAATCGGGAAAATGACGGATGTAATGAGAATCTCCAATGGTCTCCAAAGAGGAAGATTTCATGTACAATAAATTATTTTATTAATTGAGGGAAATTAATAAAATGATAAGTAATTCCTAGGAGAATAGTGTCATAATCTTTTATCAAATTAAATTATGAATAACTAATAGATATATATTTATAAGCCATAAGGGTAATTCTTTAAAATAAAATAGGCTTCTGTAAATTAATACAGAGTCATTACAAACATGTATTTGTGTATACATAAATGGTAATTTGGATTCAAACTGTAATGAAATTAAAGACCCTATTACATAAGCTCAATTAACCATTGGCTCCATCCATGATGGATTTTATGGTATGACTAAAATAAATGGGTCTGTAGTATAACAAGGTAAGCTAAACCACGGGAAAAGCAGAGGATGTCAGTTGGGAATATATATACTTCTTTATCGATGAAGAAAAATTATGAATTATATACATAATTGAAATTTAGTTCCCTATAGTTAGGGTTACTGTGACAAATTTTCATCTTTGTGGATGAAGAAAATAACTTGGGGAAAATAAATTTAATAAACCCTACAACATACGATATTTAATTGAAGAAATCCTATTTGGTATAAATTATTCAATTAATCAATAGGAACGAAATGAAATCGTTCAACGAATGAACTATCTCAAACCCAAAGAGGATTTCCTCGTAGAAATAGAGTTCGTAAATCCAATAACTTCCTCACAGGAAGAAAGGAAATGATAAAAATGAATTGAGGAGCAGTACGCTCAATAAATTTAGCCATTTCAATTGACATAATTACTAGAGATAGAATTTTTCTTCATTAAACAGTGGAAAATCTATTTACACACCTCGTAATTACATAATTGTGTTACCTGAGAGTTTTGATGAATAGAGGGCATGAGGAAGATTAAAATAAATTTAGTCAAAAGAATCCATGCAATCACAGAAATAAAAAGTAATTAGTTTTAGAAGGAATAAACCTAGATTAATAAAATGAAAATCAGCTAGTGGCAGGAATAAATCAAACGAAGAAATTTATTTACCTAATGCATAACATGTAAGAGTAAGTAAATGAACAAGATACGAGAATGCATACTCGCGTGGGTGGTGAACCAGATCCAAAGCCCTACCTGGAATTTCCAAATGTGAGTGAAAATTGGAAAAATGACAAGCCATCAAAAGCCTAACGAAGAAAATGGAGGGACAAGATACAAACTCATCCCCACCATTAACGTGGCATCAATCTCAGGTGCAAGAAATCAAAAATATCAACCAGGCCATGTGACAAGTTAGTGGACAAAGTACGAATCCATTAAAATGTGATGGCCTCGAACAAAGGAATTACATTAAAGATTTTCCATAAATTTATGATAGGGATACGATATAATCCCAATGCTTATTTTCAAATATCAAAACAAGATATTTTAACCTTAGCCGAGTATATCATATATTATTTAAATAAATTTAGGCATTGAAACTCAAACATAATAAACCAAAGAAACATCATAAGAAATACATGAACACATGTAAAACTTTTCCATAGTATTAAAATTAATGATAAGGTTGAGAAATCAAATTTTATTTCGAATAGGGCTCTAAGGATTATGCAATAGTAGTAAGGTGGAATTTCGTTGGATATTCATTATCAACAATATCCATATATCATTAGAGTAGTAATTTTATATAAATTATTCGTTGGGCTAAGTGCTAGGTCCATACATGGATATATAGCCTTGATTATTAATCTTAAAATTTATACTAAAAAGGTTAAAACAGACTTTACAGGCGGTATTTATGAGTAAGAGTACCGAAAATTATTAAAAGGGGAAATATTTGATAATAAGTAGAATGTTAGAATATAATTATATATTCTAATAGAAAAATTTACCGCGATTATTCTTAAGGTTGTTATTTTATTAACATTGCTAGAAAATGCATAATATTATGAAGACATAGATTAATAGTAAAATAAATTACTCCTATAACAAAAGTTATGTTTATTGAAGGAATGTCACAAAAGACAATAAAAAATAAAACAGAAATTGTGGAATCATGAGAGTTGGTCAAATTATAATTGGAAATAGAGTTTTAATTTGTTCACAAATAATCATGTCGTTATAGTAAATGGTAACGACAGAAAGTACACATGTGTTGAAATATCATAATATGTTGCAATTAAATAAAGTCAGTGACAACAAAGTAGCATAAATGGTGTAAATAGTTTTTCTTTTTGGGGTAAGTAGAGCTATTACAGTATTGGTCGATATAAAGGTATATATTACATACACTATTCATATAAGAACAAAAAATGACATGGAAAATGACGATTTAACAGAGGATGAGTGGGCCTTTATTTGGAATATAGCAAGCCTAGTTGAGTTGTTGCATTTCCTAGTGGTGCTTGATCTAGTTTTGTTGAGCTTGATGCCTTTCATCCTTGTAATTTTAAGCCTTTCCCTTATTATAATTATCCTTCTACTAAACATAGAGGAAGGGATCATCAAAGCCTTCAAAAATACATGTAGGGTGCTCCCACTCAACAAACATATTCTCATTGTAGGTGTTTTATTAGTTATGTGATGTCTCTCCCTCTGTTTGGAACTCAACATCTCTATGGATATCCATGTTTTGTGCTAGTTTTTCTTATTTTTGGGCACTATGGATGCAAGCAAGAATTTGTTTTCTTTTTCTAAGACTATGGGTGAGCAATATTGGAGGGTATGTGTCCTTGATGAGTAGAATCAACAAATTTTATCTTGTCAGAGGAATTTGAGGAAAGTAAGGGGAGGAGCGAAAAATGAATAGATTCCAAAAATTCATGCACATATGGACAAGATAAGAATTGATTTCATAACTTGTCATTCTATTGTCCCCCTAAATTTCTAGTGTTCCTAGAGATGTCTTCCTAGCATGTTAAGGATGATTTAGTGGCCATCTCTAATATTCCTTCACCCTTGTGCCTCCATGTTAGTGACTAAGAAATGGATGTTATCCAATTATTCTACCACCTCTAATTTCTTTTCCCCTTTAACATACCATGATTATACGTTTTAAAAATCCTTTGGTTCTAACCTAAAACTACTACGACTAGCCAAGCCCATTTTTATTTAAAAACTCTATGATTTTAACACGTTTCAAAAATTCCTGAGAGGTTGAAAAGTAGAGTGAAAATTTTTATGATATGGTAAATATTTGTTGCTATTCATCAAATAATGTTTTTTTACTTATTGTTATTTTTTGAAATACAATAGGAGCCACTAGATGGTTATTTAGGCTAAAATTAGTTATGATCTGGGAAAGGATAGTGAAACAAAAGAATAAAAAATCCTCCATCCTACAAGGAAATCATACTACTTGAATGATCATTATTGTAGATAAATTTCATGGGTTGAATACGTTTTAGTAAAAGATATTGTGGGAGAGAGGAAATTTGGAAATAAAAATGAGGTTATGGTGCAAAATAAATATTGGACCCATATAGATAAATATTTAAAAACCTCTTTAACAAGACTCTACTAGGCATTAAGGATATGGAATTGTGAAAAAATCTTATTTGTTTCCTAGTATAAAATGATTCGTGAACTCAAGGTCAATTACTAGGATAATAGTTCATCAATAGGGAAGAGTCTGGTAACTCATTTTGTATTTTTAAAAATATATATAAGTATTTGGGTTATTTTTTATTTTTTTTTTATTATATGAGTCTCAATATTTACTTCCTATTGTAAAGATAGGAATCACATGAAAACAATAATTTATTAATTATGGGTCTTTTGAAGAAAGAAGGTTTATGATGTAACATAACTGGTTATGTGGATTATTATTCTTATAAACCCAAGGGATTATTAATGTTATAAATAGAGGGGATCAATAAAGGTAAGGCATTATTAATATTATAAACCTAAGCCATTAATATTAAAAAAAAATATTAATAAACCCAAGGAATCAATAAAGAGAGGAAACTAATATTAAAAACCCAAAATATTAATAAACGATTAATAAAAAAATAAAAATAAACATATTTGACCATGAACCATTTTCATATTGAGACAACCCTTATTGCACTGCAACATTCCACGATGTTTGATTTCCATATTGACAAAATATTTGTTACTAGGTGATGTTGGACCATGGTTGACCATTATTATAGCCATAAGGGATTTATATTAATCCCAAGGTTTAATACTATAAAACCTATGGTTTATTTATATCTTTAGAGTATGAAACCTTATATCAATAAACCCAAAGGATTGCTATTATAAACCAAAGGAAATAATAAACCTAATGAATTAATACTACAAAGCCAAGGATTTATAAACCTAAGGGAATGATGTTAAACATAAGAGATTAATATTATAAACCCTTAAGTATATAGATCCTTAGATAAATACTATAAAATGTGAAATAAACATGGTTGACCATTCTTGATTTAAACATTGAGATAATTTTTCTCACAATGCGATGTTGCACCAAGGATGACCATAGCTAGCCATGGTTGATATTCATATTGAGAAAATATTTGTCACAATGTGACATTTGACCATCATAGAAAATGATCGACAACAGTTGATGATGATTGAAAATGGTTGAACATGATTTATTTTTATATTCAGACAATCTTTGTCATAATGTGACAATGCACTATCGATTAATAATAAACTATACGACTAATACTTAAACCTCAATATTGGGATTTAATAAACACAAGGGAATAAAAAACCTAAAAAATTAATATAGGATACGAATCAATATTTTAAACTCAAGATATTAATAAATATAATACATTAAATGATAAGCCTCCCATCATTACTATTCCTTGGCCTAACCTGGCATGGATTTGGGGACGGTTTTTTAGGTACTTTGTCTATGGGTTTTTTGTTGCCAAGTTCTTTCGGGACGAGTTGTTTTATCTTTGGATGCATGATCTAGGTGGATATTGGTGGAAACCCACCTTTTCCATTTGAACCCACACCATTAGTTCTTTTATTTTTTCACTTTCACCAAAGCTTACTATTTTTAGCAAGTTGTCGGTTCCTGAACTTTCAGACCCATTTGGAGGCCCTAATGAGCCACGTGGATATTGGTTTCCATCCACGTATTCCATTTGAACCCCCACCATTGGTTCTTTTATTTTTTCAGTTTCGGCATAGCTTACTATTTTTAGAATTTGTTTGAGTCCTCAACTTCTGGAGCTATTTTGAGGCACTAAACAACATTTTTTGGTCTAACCGAGAGCAACATGGGTCCGTGGACCGATGTTTCTCCAACCAAAAGTTTTACTCCTTGGACAGATATTTCTAACGAGGTATTATGCATGTCAAATGGAGATCATATGCCAAAGTTAGGTCCCTGAGAAGTTGAAACACCAATTTACTCAAACGGGGCCCATAGTTTTCGCACTTCATCTCCTACGGTTAGGTTTTTGGATGTTTATGGTTTTTGCATTGTTTAAAAAAAATAAATAGGCCTTTGAGCCTCATTGTAACATAGTTCATAGGCATGTAGCCACCACACCTCTTCTTAGAGATAAGCTACCATCGCCCTAGCTAGTTTACTTCCATTCTGTGTGTAAACATATTGAAGTTATTTGATATTAATGAAATGAATTATTATTTCTGCTACATCTCTGTTTATGTATATTTTTGTATTTTATTGCATTATTGGTATCACAACATGTCTTCTCTTTCTTTTTTTTTCATTGCATGTACCCAAGGAGGTTAGGGTATAAGGAGTTAGCGCTCAATCTGGTTGAACCAATGCAAGATCAACCTCGCAAACCCTGATGACACCCCGTGGTGGAAGATAAGAAATATGAGGGAGAAAGAGATCCTATAAAAACATTTCTCAAGGAGGCCCTTGCGAAACATAACCACTAACATAGCATCACATCAACCAAGAATAGGATCACAATTCCAGATTGAGACATAACCATAAACATAGGATCACATAAACCAAGAATAGCTCAAAGCTCAAGCATGAGATTTTTTAAACCAAATAAAAACAAATTATATATAGCTATTACAAATGCATTATACCTTATCCTTATAAATTGAAATTGAAACTTGAACAATCCTTCCAACCCCTTAGCTTATAAGATTTGTTTGGATTTTCTTCATAAATAGCCATCAAGCATGAATTTGAGCAATATCCCTTGCATTCACCACAAAAAAGCTCATACATTGTTGAGATCAATAGGACAAGAGGTGTAAATATGATACATAATGACTAAAGTTAGAAGATATATTTACGGAACCTCTTGAATCACTAAATTTTAAATATGTGATATTGTAGAAAATTATTTTCTGCATCCAAAAATAATATTATTCTATTTTATTATCATTTACAATACATATAATATTGTTTAAGTATATTATCATTTACAATGTATATATATATATATATATATATACTTCACCTATCATCTATTTTATTTGGAATCATTGACTCCTCTGCTTTGACTTGGTTGCATTCATTCCATAGACCCTTCACTCGAGCATACCCAACACGTAGGAATTACATAACCATTAGAAAGCTAGCTTTGGAGAATCTAGGTGCAATCCTATAAAGAAAACAATTTAGAGAACTCAAAGAATATCTTCAACCAATCATTTTCATAGAAAAAAACTCTCGAGACCCTCCTCTGCCACATAGCAGAATCTTCAAATTCTTTTTCAATTCCTCATAAGTCTAGGAGCAAAATAGGTTAAGGTTCCTCTGACTACTATTTCTATAATGCTTGCAAACTAAAGTTTAAAATGAGAAATTGATGGAAAACCAATATTCTTATATTTCCCACATATAAAAATAAGAAAACAAACTCAAAAATCAATTTCTATAGAGAATGAGAGAAATCCATAAGTATGGATAAATATATTTTATTCCAAAAACCAACCCCTCCAATCCTTTTCTTCTCTATGAAATTTTACAAATTTTACATATATATCATTTCATATTGAGCCATATCCATAAACATAGGATCGCATCAACCAAGAATAATAGCTCAAATGATGATATTTTTAAACGCAAATTATATCTAGTAACTACAAATGGATTCTACCTTATCCTTAGAAATTGAAATTGATAGCTGAAGGATCCTTCCAACCCCTTAGATTGTAATATTTTTTTGGATTTATGAATCAAGCATGACTTTGACCAATATCCCTTGCATTAGCCACTAAATTGACTAAACTCCACAAATAAGTGAGGCATTGTAGAGATAAAACTCCACATATAAGTGACGCATTGTAGAGATCAATAGGGCAGGAGGTGAAAATATGATGCATTAATGACTAAAGTTAGAAGATATATTTACCAAGCCTCTTGAATAAATAGATTTTAAATATGTTATATTGTAGAGAATTATTTTCTCCATCCAAAAATAATATTGTTCTACGATATTATCATTTCCAATATATGTTCATTATCTATATAACTATATATATATATATATATATATATATATATATATATATATATATTCTAATTTTCATATAAAATATAAATATTATTTATTATAATTATATTTAGTTTAAGTATTATTTATTTATAAAGTTTAAATAAAAAATTATTTTATAACATGAAAGAAATTGTGGAGATACGTAAGTATTTTTATATTACTCTTCATTTTTTAATATTAATTATAAATTCCATATAGTAAAAATTTTGAAATATTTTTTTATGTATTTTAATGTACAATAAAATAAATATTTATTTGGATAATGGATGATCAATCAGTTTGCAAAATTTTCTAATAAAATAGGTTTTGGTTAAGATATGTGGGCGGGAAATAGTTGTACAAATAATATATGAACAAAGTAGTAGGGTTATAGAAAATATGAATGACCTTCACCTCAAAAAACTCTCCAAACGGTTATTGCCTGGTGTGACATAGTAATCTATGTATAAAGAGGTGCGAAGAGAGGGGAGTGGACAGAAGTGACAATCAGGCAATCGAGGAAGCAGTGTTAGCAGTAGATATTTGGTTACCATGGGAGATTGAAAATGGCGATGGAACGATAGGTTATGGGGAGCGTGTGGCTTATGGCATTAGTGGGGAGTGCAATGGCCAAATTTTCTTTGATATATTATAGCGAAGGTATGAAATGTATCATTGAAACTGTTCAGCATTGGAAAATGTATGAATTCACCATGTATTTCTTTAATTTTTTTTCATTTGAACACAACTATTTTATTCTAGAAAGGTGATATATTGAAGGATTATGATATAATTGCAAAGATTAATGTTTATTGTGAAAATTGGCTAAAATATTGTCTTTTATTCTCAACAGGAAACAAATGAAGTGGGAAACCACCATTTGAAAGGCAAAGCTAAAACAAGAGTAACTGCTCTTCCTCCAGCAAAGGGTCGTATCCAGGCAAGAAGGGTGAAATCAGAATGCACAGGTAAAGTAAGGCTGGGAACAACACAGCTACAGCCTAAGAAGACCAAGTGTTAGATAAAAGGAGAAAAGGGAGTGAATCCCTCAGGATCTTTCAATCCTGAGGGATCGTTGTTCAAAGTCTATTGTTGTTTCTTGTATTGTCCACTGAATTGTTATAAAAGGAATTTCTTGTAGAAATCAAAGAACAAGAATGATTATTATTGAAACTCCCTTTGTAACTCTGTAATTTCTCATTGACTCTCGTGATTAGCGAGCGACTGTTGTAACGCTATTATTATCTATTAATACATGATCTAGTTGTTGTTCCATTTCTTGATTCTGGAGTAACCCAGCAGTGTTTCACTGGTGGCTAAGGGCCCGGCCTAGGTGGATATATCTATTGTTTGTATTATTATCTTTCAATTATTATTGTGTTGCCATTCCTTTTCTGATTGAACTATAATCGTAATATTTGTATAACTTGTCTTGTTATGCTTCAACAGAGCCACGTTGTTCAGTAATTGTTCTCCCATTGTAGTCGTTATTCCCATCTATTTTCTGTTCCAATTCAGTTTGATGTTCTGTTCAGTTTTTTGTTCAATAAGATATGTTGTTCAATAGAGTTTTGTTGTTCAATCCGATTAGATAGAAGTGTTGTTCAATTCCAGTAGTTAGAGTTTGTTGTTCCTTTATATTATTGATCAATTTTAGAATGTTGTTCATTTCAGTTAATTATTTTAATTCAGTTCTGCAAAGAATTGGTTTTTCTTTTGAGAGCTTGCCTAGTTTACTTTCATTAGCAGTAATAGTGATTTAGTTCAATTTCCATTTCCATTTAATTGTTTTAATGCAAGATCATAAACTGTAAAGGACATCTGGTTATTTCTACCTTCATTCTCAGATTCATTGTCTTGTTTTCATTTGATTTCAATTGCATTAGTTGCTAAAGGAAAGAGTTATCATTACTGCATCCTTGACTGATGATTGCAGAGTGAATGATTAGATTTCAGAGTATTTAATTTCATGTCATTGTAGTTATATTTCATTTCCAAGCATCCATTTACTCTTGTATTTACAACACTGTACTACATATTCCAAAGCATTAGTCTTAGAATGAATTGCAGCCTCAGACAGAGTACACTCTTGAAATAAAAATTCATTCATGGATTAATAATGAATGTAGGATAAATAGGCGTTTAAAAGACACCTTCTATACCCCAAAATTTTGGCGCCGTTGCCAGGGAGAATATATGTCATTTAGAAAGAGTGATGCATATTTGATTTCTTTCTATTAGGGAAGAACTAGGTATTAAAAATGGAATGTAAGAACTTGTGTACCGAGCAAGGAACATACTTATTCATTGGCCCGCTTCACAGCAGAATTGAGTAAAAAGTTTTAGGTACGAAGGAATTCTTGTGTTTTTTTTAATGAAAAGAAAACCTAAACAGAAAAAAATTCCTTCTAAACTCTAAAAACCTAAGGGACCGGTGACCCTTGGGCGAACAACTTTCTTCGACGAAATCCTAAAGAAATTCGAATCTCAACCATCAGTAGGACCTAGAAAAGTTACTTCTAGACAACCTACTAGTTCCCTTCAGGCCACAGAATTACCATCTGTAGCCTTTGTTGAGGTACATAGCCAAACAGAAGGAATTGAGAAAGATTCTCAAGAAATTGAAAACTCTCGCCTAATTTCTCTACAAGAAGGGAACTCTAGTAATCTCTGCGAAGGAGGAGGGGAAACAAGGGAAACAAAGGAACCAAAATCTCCTTTTGAATTAATCCAAATACTGAGCAGTCCAGATAAGGAAAGTGCTATCAACATCATTCAAAACAAAGCTAAAGGACTTGAATCTCCTCAGATAGTAGGTCAGGAAGGAACACTCATTATTCCATATCAAGGGAGTGCTTTAAAAGTCATTCCTATTCCTTCTAGTGCGTCTAAGAATAATTCCCCAAAAATCACAGAAGGATATTGGCACATATTTGAGCAAATGGCCCAGAACCAGAATTAGTAAACCCCTCAAACTTCCACACTGCAATATCCCATTGTGGACACTGTAGTTAATGCACCTATGAAGGCCATTCCCCTCCAACATATTCCTACATTTTATGGTTTAACATCAGAAGATCTAGATGCATTTCTGTTTGAATTTGATGTATTATGCCGAGGGTATGACTATACCACCTACCCCCAAAAGCTAAAATTATTTCCCTTCACACTAAAAGGAGCAGCATTACGATGGTTTATGGGGTTAGGTGGAGGTGTTATAAATGATTGGGATCAAATGAAAGTTGTGTTTCTAAAGAAATATCAAGATTATTGTAGGTCTAGGGGATTAAAATATGAAATATTTCAGATGACAGCAAAACCCAATGAAACACTTGAGAAATATGTAGAATGCTTTCAATACAACCTCCAGAGATCACCTTATGCATATCCACCCTTACGTGATAATGTGTTAAAAGCTACATTACTTAAAGGGATGAAGGAACAATGGGTTGAAACATTAGACATCATGGGAAAAGGTGATATATATCAGGAAAATTTTGCTAACATTATTGATTTATGTATCAGGAGTTCGAGAGGGAGCACAAGGCTAAAGTCAGCAGAATGGGATATGATCAAAAGGGATAGTAAGATCTCTGGTGAAAGTATAACCCATGCAGAAATTGGAAATCTACTAGAATATTTTAAAAAGGATATTCTAGGGACTCTGACAATGCAATTCAACATTATCAAAGCCAAACAAAAGCAGGCAGAAGCAGAAAAAAATCTGGAAATATTATGCCCTAAATGCAAAAATAAACACAACCATAAAGAGTGCTCATTGGATATAGTCAAATTTTGTGCTATCTACACAAAATATCACTTCATAGAAGGTTTCCCCTCGCTCCCTGGATTGAAAGCAGTTTACAAGGAGGCGGAGGAAGAATCAGAATTGGTATGCCTACTCAATCAGCATCGACAATGGCAACCACGACAAACAAGTATGCCAATTCATCCATCCTCTTCTTTTCAGTCTCCTTAGTATAGTGCTCAGTAATATAATGGAATGTGGAAAAATCAGCCACCTTTCCCCAATTGGTCACAATAGCCATTTCCTACATCACCATGGCCAAATCAAACAAATGAAACCAATTGTACAAAATTTCCTTACTGTCCACCATTTTGGAAAAATAATACTTATCCAACACAATGGTCCTCGTCCACCTCGCAGAGTCGGACCTGGCAGTTGAACTGGAAAATACCGATAAATCATCCAGCTGGAGTGATTCCCCTACCTCAGCCTACACTGCCAGTACCTTATACATTTCCACAAAACCCCTAGACCAACTTGAGACCACAACTCCCAGCCCAACCCAACCCAAACCCTAATAATAGGTCAGTTCAGTTTGTTCAAATAATGGAACCACCCGAACTAGAAACTGAATTAAGGGAGTGAAATGACCTTCAACTAATATCTGGGCACATAATAAAAATAGAGGGAGACAAAAATGTTCAAGTTGAATAACCGTTACCTGCAGAAAAAACAATGCACAAGGAGAATTTGGTTAAACAACAATCACAGGAGCAAACAACCACCTCTTCTCCACCATTCCCAGAATGATTAATCATACCTCAGCCAATAGAATATCCTGATTTTGATGTTCTGGGAGAACTGAAAAATTTGTGTATAAAAATCCCTCTCCTCCAAGCTATCCAAGACATCCCTATTTATGCAAAAACCATCAAAGAACTATGTATAAGGAAGCCCAAGAGGAGAACAACAACTAACCCAACTATCCAAGTAGTAGGCACTCTATCTGACTTATTATCGGGAATGGAAGCACCTATAATGTATGAGGACCCAGGAAATCATATAGTGACAGTAAAAATAGATGGAAAATCATTTCTAAATACCCTATTTATTTGGGAGCTGTAATTAATATTCTAAGAACTACCACTTGTCAAAAACTTGGCATTACATCATTAGATCCAACAACAACCTTATGGGAATTGGTTGACCGATCGGTAGTCAAGCCAGAAGGAAAATTACATGATGTAATGGTATCTATAGACTCCTAGGAATTACCTGCTGAATTCCTGATTATCAACCCCAAAAACTGGCTAGATGCACACCCGTTGATCCTAGGTAGACCTTGGCTGGCAACTGCCGATGCTTACATCAGCTGCCGATAGGGCATCATGACTATAACTAGAGGGAACTATGTCAAGAATTTAGCTTTATATCCCCCAACCCAGCCAAGCCTATCAATAATAGAAACATGGAAACAACATGTATCACACCTCATGGAAAACATTAGATCACCATTAACCATAGAAGATGCCCTCGACTTTAAATACCAAACAGAGGATGACATTATTAACAGTTTCATCAATAAGCAAAAAATCAAATCCCATTTGCAATGTCACATGATCAAAGCAGCATTTGATAATCAAGAAGAATAATATCCCCTGAAAGACATTCATGACCAACCAATACCCACCACTTATGTTTACAATAGAAAAATTATAGAAATTGAGCCAGGAAAAACCTTAAACATTAACAAAAATTTGACTGTTGAACAAGAAAAGAAGACGGTACAATTACTGAAAAAATATAAGGGAGCTTTTGCATGGGATTATCTAGAAATGAGGGGAATTGACCCCCAGCTATGCACACACCACATTTATATAGAAAAATATGCTAGACCCATTCGCCAACCCCAACGAATATTAAACCCTCATCTTAAAGACATTGTGAAAACTGAATTACAAAAACTATTGGATGCCAACTTTATATACCCAATATATGATAGTAATTGGGTCTCTCCATTAGTAGTGGTGCCAAAGAAGAATGGAAAGTGGAGGATATGTGTAGAATACAGAGATCTAAAAAAAAAACCCAGAAATACCACTTTCCCCTTCCTTTTATTGACCATGTACTAGACACATTAGCAGGAAAGAAATTATTTTCTTTCCTAGATGGCTTCAGTGGATACAATCAAATTCAGATTGCCCCTGAATACCAAGACAAAACTACTTTTACCTGTCCTTGTGGGACATTCTCTTACAGAGTTTTACCCTTTGGCCTATGCAATGCCCCTGCTACATTTAAGAGGGCCATTCTCAACATATTTTTAGATTTAATAAATGAAGGGCTCTAAGTATATATGGATTATTTCACACCTTACGAAATGATTTTGAGCCAGCATTAGAAACTTTGGAAAAGGTGTTAAAAATATGTATTGACACCAGGCTCTGCTTAAGCCATGAAAAATGTCACATGATGATGACCGAGGGACTCATCTTAGGTCATTATATCTCAGCAGCTGGAATTCAGGTAGATCCAGCTAAAATTCAGATAATTTTGTTAATACCCACTGCTACCACACAAACAAAGGTACGTAGCTTTCTCGGATTTTCTGGTTATTATAGAGGATTTATAGAGCATTATTCTCGAGTAGATGTAGCTTTGTATGCACTAACAGGGAATTTTGATTTTAATTGGACAGATAAATGTGACCATGCTTTTGAGGATCTCAAAAATCTTCTATCAACAGCCCGAGTGCTAAGGGGCCCAAATTGGGATTTTCCAT
This sequence comes from Pinus albicaulis, assembly GCA_034641835.2. Taxonomy (NCBI): domain Eukaryota; kingdom Viridiplantae; phylum Streptophyta; class Pinopsida; order Pinales; family Pinaceae; genus Pinus; species Pinus albicaulis. Next base: position 235,831 of record JAXQQM020091451.1, on the reverse strand, counting down.
TTCAAATTTCATGTGATGCCTAAAACAAAACTATTGGAGAAATCCTTGGGCAGCAAGAAGATAGAAAACCATATGCAATCTATTATACTATCAAAAATATATCTCCTGCCGAATTAAACTATAATGTGACTAAGAAATAATCTTTAGCCATAATACATGTTGTAAATAAATTTAGACATTATATAATTGGGTATCCTGTAGTTTTATATATAGATCACTCCGCCATAAAATTCTTAGCAAATAAACCTGTTACAAATGGTCGAGTAACAAGATGGTTGATTCTATTGCAGGAATTCAACATCACAATAAAGGATCGACCTAGAAAAGAGAACTCTGTAGCTGATTTTATGTCACGGATGCCAAAACCAACAGATGCAACAACAGTTGAGGATCACTTCCTAGATGAACATTTGTTCTTTGTTACTGCTAGAACCCCATGGTATGCTAATATTGCAAATTATTTAGCAATAGGTAAATTACCTAAGCATCTAACACCCAATGAACGAAAACAGATAGTACACCGTAGTACCTGATTCTCTTGGATTGGGGGATACCTGTTTCATACAGGAGAGGATATGCACATCAGGAGATGCGTCCGAGAGGACGAAATATTTAATATTTTGAAATCATTCCATGATGGGCCCTATGGCGGACATTTTGTAGATCCAAGGACTGGTCAAAAAGTTTTATAAATAGGCTATTACTGGCCTACAATTTTTAAAGATGCTAAAAAATTCGTATAAGCCTGTGATAGTTTCCAAAGGGAAATTCGGCCTAGAAAGTCTGAAGAAATGCCTTTGAATCCATAGTTATTAATCAAGCCATCCAAACGTTGGCCGCTCGATTTTGTTGGTCCTATCAACCCACCATCAAATCAAAAAACATACATACTAGTTGCAACAGAGTATGTTACTAAATGGGTTGAGGCAGAAGCACTTTCAAGAGCTATAGAGGACTTTTTAATACACTTCCTTTTCCACATATTTGTGCGATACGGCCTCCCAAGGGATGTAATTATAGATGGAGGACCGCAATTTATATGTTAAAAAATCGGTGCAACATTAGAAAATTACCACATTCATCCCAAAATCACAACCCAGGTAGAGAGCATGAATAAAGTGATAGAATATATACTTACAAAAATAGTTGCATCACATAGACGTGATAGGGCTTATATATTACCGGAAGCCTTGTGGGCATACCAAACAACATGGAGAAATACCACTGGGTATTCACCATATCAATTGGTATTTGGAAAAAAACCCATATTTCCAATATAATTTGAAATTCATACATTAAGAACAGCCCAACAGGTAGGTTTAGACTTAAATGAAGTCCAGATCAAAATATTACAACAAATCAATGAGTTATATGAAATTAGGCTCTCAGCTCTTCAGCACACTGCATTAATTCAACAACAGAGAGAAAAATTGCACGACACCCTCATTAAATAGAAAATCTTCCACGAAGGATATTGGGCACTCCTATATGACTCCAAGTTTCAAGATTTCCAAGGGAAACTCTAGACACGATGGCTTGGACCCTATGAGATACAAAAATTGCATGACAATGGAACCATCACATTAACTACCATTGATGGATCTAGACACTCTTTCAAAGTAAATGGTTATCGAGTACAACTTTACCATAAACCACTTAATCGGGAATCCTTTTACCAACAATTACGGGAAGATTCTACCATGGATATTCTTGCTGAGGGAGATAACTCATCCTCAGTACCCATTCATTGAATAATTCTTTTACTTTGAAACCTGTACATAAGCTTTTTTTTTTTACTTTTCTTGTTTTTTTTGTATAGATTTTATTTCTCAAGATGTTCCTTTTAAGGAGCGGTTGTTGTTCCTTTTAAGGAACAACAATAGTTCCTCTTAAGAAATAGTGTGTTTTTGTGCTAATTTTTGTTGTTCCTTTCCAAAGGAACAATATTTTTGCCGTGTGTATTTGTTGTTCTTTTTCCCGTGTGTATTTTTTGTTCCTTTAAAAAGGAACAAAAGTTTTTTCCGTGTGTATTTGTTGTTCCTTTAAAAAGGAATAATAATTTTTTCTAGTTGTTTTTTCTATTCCTTTCCAAAGGAACAACAGTTCTTCCACTTGTTTTTGTTGTTCCTTTCAAAAGGAACATCATTTTTCCTCGCTTGTTTTTTTTTGTTCCTTTCCAAAGTAACAACACTTTTCGCATATTGTTTTTGCTGTTCCTTTGGAAAGGAACAATAGTCTTGCCGCCTCATTTTACTGTCCCTTTCCAAAGGAACAACATTTCTTTCACTTATCTTTGTTGTTCCTTTCCAAAGGAACAACAGTTTTCGCTGATTGTTTTTGATGTTCCTTTTGAAAGGAACAACATTTCCATTAATTTTTTTTTGCTATTCCTTTCCAAAGGAAAAAAAATTTGGCTGATTGTCTTTATTGTTCCTTTCGAAAGGAAAAAAAATTGCGCAAATTTTGTTTGTTGTCCCTTTTAAGGAACAAAAACTATTCAATTTAAGAAACAACACTTTTTGAGTGCATTTTTCTTGGTTTAGATACATTTTGAGGATTTTTGGTGAATTCCTCATGATCGTTTTAGAAAGGCAGACATATGACTTATATAAGAACACACAAATTAGAGGTTACTGGAATCAGCAAATCAAGAGAAATTGTCATTTTTAAGAAATTGTTTTGTAGTGATAAGAAAAAAAGGAAAGGACACAACCATCTATATCACTTTGTTGTCTTTATTTTCACTAAAATTAATATGATCGGTTATCTTTATCATGTTGGTTCTTCCCTAAATCTTTATAACTCTCTTTGATTTTTATTTATTGAATAAGAATAAGGGCATACTTTCTCTATTGATATGTTCAGACTTCTTCCATCATCCCTACTCTTAAGGAGTGTTGGGCCATCCTCTATACATAAATAGGGAAGTGCCACATGAAAACCAAAAAAAAAAAAGAGAAAAAATCTCTATATGATTACCAATAATACTATTATATGGCAGATGGAGGATAGGGGGTCTCATCAAGAGCCAGCCTACCATGATCATAAGGAAGTAGTAAAATGACATTCCCACTATGGCCGCCACACCAGGGATATGATCCAATGGAAAATTCAGAAAAAAATAAAAAGTCCTTGGAACAGGAGCCCTCATCATGAGCCGGCATGTCCAGCTTTCACTCCTTCCTGGTGAATGGAATTGTGACTCATCTATTTCCCAAGCTAGCACGGTGGCCTCCATCATGACATCACACAACACTTCCCTAGACATAAATAAAGGATAATGGTTCCAAGGGTGAGAAAGCAACTTTGTCAAGGTTATAGACACTTGTGGGAAATAGAGCTCTACTGATGGCATTGGAGTCATATTTTTCACAAATCAATAGAAAATTTAAAACCTTTTCTTATATCTTTATCTAATATCAAATGAGAGTATGCTCCTAAAACCTTTTGTTTCGAACCTATAATGCATGAAATTTATTTATAAATTGATCATAATATTTCATGTGGGTAATGACCGCATAAGTACTTTTTTCACATCAATTGTCCTTTTCCTTATGTTCGAAATCATTACATAATGTTTCCATATATATTCACAATTTAATGATATGCATCGATTTCAGTAATGTGATAATTTGTTGATCATATCATAACTATGTATGCCTTTTACTTCTGTACCATTGCTACATAGTACACTGTTCTTCTATTTCGACGTTCAAGGATGACCTATTATCTTTCATGGGGGGTGAGGATGCCCTTTAATTCTTGCATACAGTTCAAATCCCTGTGTTCATCAAATCCTTGGAAATAGAAAGATTTTAACGGTATTGTGCTGATATACACAAAGTGTTGTTCCATTAAATTTATGTGTATTTGTGAAGAATTAACAGTGTGCAAACAAGATGGGAGGACAAGCAATACGTAGTGAGCCACAAGTGCTTGTAGTTTCCAACGCTGCACGAGAAATTATGGAGAAATTAGGATGGTTTAGCTACCTCACACGACTGCAGCAATCACATGAAACGGTAGCCATTGAATTCTTGTAGAACTTACAAGAAGGTTATTCCATGGTTAGAGGCAGGAAAATAGTAGTAATAGACACAATAATCGCCGAGGTATCTGGTCTACCAGTGGAAGGACCCATATGGACCCATCAAAAAAGTGAAACTTCAAGAAGCCATGAACCTTTTTTGGGATGAAGGGTAGACCTTGGTCCTCAAAGGAAAAGGAGTTCAACCGGAAAATTTGGGAGAACCATGGATAGAACTGGCGAAAGTAGTATAGAGCTACATCACATGTGATGGGAGAAAGGATGTGGTAAGACCTCGCCACCTTAAGTTATTAGTAGTATTAAAGCAAAAATGTACTGTAAACTTGCCTGCATATATAAATTTCTTATTGCATGATGTTGCTTGGAGTATAAGAAAGTCTCATCATATAGCCACGGTGGTGAGCCATCACTGTTTAATCTGATTGATAGTGAGTTATAGTCTTTCCCAGTAGCAGACTAGTTGGGAAGAATTGATATTCTCAATTAGCGGAGGAACAGCTCTACCTGCCCCAAAATGTAAAAGAGTTACTAGCACAGCAATAGAACCTTTATAGCACAGACAGTCCTCCAGGATTAGGAGAAGTAGGTGAATGATAGCAAGTCTTCAGGGTAGCAGTAGAAAACCCTTAGAATTTCCCAGTTCGGAAGATGAATAACCCCTGCAACTCGAAGAAGGAAGTCATCACACTGATGAAGAATAATAATATCAGCATGAACAAGAAATCCACCACACCAGCGGAGAAGAAGGGGGTCACCACAATAGTGGAGAAGAAGGAAGTTATCACACTGATGAAGAAGAAGGAAATCACCACACCAGTGAAGAGGAAGAAAGTAATCACACCAGTGAAAATGAAGGAAAGGAAGCAGAGCCTCCCGAAACCTCTATTGCAAGCCCACCACAGAGTCCATTACAGGAGGACCAATTGGCCCAAATTTTGGCCAATATGATTGAATATATACAACCTCACAGTCCACTTAACCTCAACATTGAGATAGAAAAATTGCAAGAACAAGTTGTTATCAACAAAGATATGGCCAAAGAAATACCCGATGAAGGAAACCCTTATGGAACAGCAGAACCAACTAGGGTTACTTCCCCTGAGAAATGCGGCCAGGAGAATGTGAACACTGAAGAAGTAGTCCAAACTAAAAACCCTCAGGGAACAGAAGAACCAACTATGGTTACTCCCCCCGAGGAATGTGGCCAGGAGCATGTGAACACTAAAGAAATATTCCAAGCAGAAAGCATAGAGGCAAGCCTAGGCGAAGGCACGACCGATGGAGAAAAAACCCTAGCTGAGCAACCAAGTACAGAAAAAGGAACAGATGTTCCTTCCAAGAAGAAGAAGAAGACAAATGAACTTGGGAAGCTGTGGAGGGAATGGAAAAAACTCCAAAAGCTAGTAAAACAACTTAGGTAGAGGATTAGGGTGCTAAAATAGGGGAAAGTCTCTAAAAGAACCTTGAAAATGAAGAATGCAGTGATCTAAACAGAACCCCACAATACAAGGGACATGGAGACTCAAACTAAGCCCACAATCATTCATGATAAAAAGGAACACCAGGCAGTTTCTATGGATGCAGTTGCTCAAACTGGGAATGCACAGGTCTGTGAAAAAGATGTTCAGACCGAGGCACTATCCTCCAACATTATGGCTAACAAAGAGACACAGACTGTAGGCATTCAACATTGTAATAAGGACACCCAGGCCGATTTCCAACATAAAAACATTTTATTAATAGACCCTACTATAGCAAAACTCCAAGAAGAGCTGGCACTGGCTCCATAGGCTAGAGAAAATCTTGAAGAAGAAATTGTTCCCAAAAAGAAATATCAACAGTGACAGCAACAATTAAAAGACATCGGTGCATCAGAGGTTAAATCCTACGATAAGTGTCAGAAGGCAGAAGAGAAAGTTCAAGAGGTAAGGAGTACATTAAAAATGGTCTGGAATCAAATGGATACTCTCTACTCCTTATACACATATGTTCTAGCATGTAGATTCCCTGCCATAAATTATGCTTTATTTTTAGTAGAAAGATATTTACAGTTAAAAATTAAAGCTGTTAGGGCAGGAAAAAATATAGAATTAAACACTATAGATGATTTTATAAGTTGCTGCAAACTATATGGAGTAAAATTCCAGTGTCTGCTCTGTGAGTTCTATTTGCACAATTTTATATTAGCTGGGGAAATGGAGACAAATCCTAGCCCTTTTGTGGGAGATATCCAATTTCAAGCATTTATTTCATTTGTTGTCAACCAACTAAAATGGCTTAGGGCCTATAATACTTTTTAGAGGCAAGAAAACGAATTAGACCTTTGGGTTAGGAGTGAACCAAGACACCCATTACAACTATGGGCTAGGCAGAAGAGTCTAATGACAAAGGAGGGTGTGATCCATACATTGGGACCCGTGCAAAAAGAAATTGTCTTGGATGGGGTAGAATATTTTCTATCTATCAGAGACCAGGCCTATATAGCAGCTAAATTCTGATGGAATATTTCCAATTGGAATGTTTAGGACAGAGAGCCATTTAATTATAGAAATTTTGGATTAGCTACTGACCACTTGATTCTCTATAGTAACCTCATCCTGAGGGAAGGCCCATACTGGCTAGGTTTTAGGTTTTGATGTCCCATTATATGGTATCCTGCAACAGACTATAAAGCCAAATATGAATTACCTGAAGGACAGATAGGGCACATCTTTGAAGCTTTAGCTGCAAATCATGGTTTTAGACCTCTTAATGAAAAACCCTCTCCACCCTATTCCCTAACTGCTTTACATGTAAACTATGGTTTTCGTGAGGACATGAAAAGGGGTAACCAAGGGGGTGTGTTGAGCATTGTTAAAGGTATGAATTGACCATTTATTTCTTTAGTTTTTTTCCTTTGAACACAACTCTTTTATTCTAGAAAGGTGATATATTGAAGGATTATGATATAATTGAAAAAATTAATTTTTATTGTGAAAATTAGCTAAAATATTGTATTTTATTCTCAACAAGAAACAAATGAAGTGGGAAACCACCATTCTAAAGGCAAAGCTAAAATAGAAGTAACTTTTGTTCCTCCAGCAAAGGGCCGTATCTAGGTAAGAAGGGTGAAATCAGAACACACAGCTAAAGTAAGGCTGGGAACAGCATAGCTACAGCCTAAGAATACCAAGTTTTAGCTAAAAGGAGAAAAGGGAGTGAATCCTGAGGGATCGTTGTTCGAAGTCTATCGTTTTTTCTTTTATTGTCCGTCGAATTGTTATAAAAGGTAGTGCCTGCAGAAATAGAAGAACAAGAATGATTATTATTGAAACTCCCTTTGTAACTCTGTAATTTCTCATTTGACTCTCGTGATCAGCGTGCAACTATTGTAATGCTATTATTCTCGATTAATACATGATCTTGTTTCCGTCCCATTTCTTGATTCTGGAGTAACCATGCGATGTTTCACTGGTGGCTAAGGGCCCGACCCTGGTGGATGTATCTGCTATTTGTATTATTATCTTTCAATTATTTTTTTGTCATGGTTTGCATTTTTTTTCATTACATCTTTTAAGTTTAATGGTCTACTGTTTAATTGCTTTATAATATCGGTGTGTTATATTGGTGAATTGCGTTGTCGTTCCTTTTCAGATTTAACTAGAATTGTAATCTCTGTATAAATTTTCTTGTTATGCTTCAACAGAGCCACGCTATTCAGTAGTTGCTGTCCCATTGCAGTCGTTGTTCCCATATATTTGTTGTTCCAATTTAGCTTTTTGTTTCGTTAAGTTTGATGTTCAATAAGATTTGATGTTGAATAGATTTTTGTTGCTCAAACCGACTAGATAGAAGTGTTGTTCAATTCCAGTAGTTAGATTTTGTTGTTCCTTTCTATTATTGATCAATTTTAGATTGTTGTTCATTTCAGTTAATTATTTTAATTCATCTCTAGAAAGAATTCGTTTTTATTTTGAGAGCTTTCCTATTTTACTTTCATCAGCAGTAATAGTGATTTAGTTCAATTTCCATTTCCATTTAATTGTTTTAATGGAAGATCATAAACTGTAAAGGACATATGGTTATTTCTACCTTCGTTCTCAGATTGATTGTCTTGCTTTCATTTTATTTAAATTTCATCAGTTGCTAAAGGAAAGAGTTATCATTACTGCATCCTTGAATGATGATTGCAAAGTGAATAATTGGATTTCAGAGTATTTAATTTCATGGCATGGTAGTTAGATTTCATTTCCAAGCATCTGTTTACTCTTGTATTTACAACATTGTACTACATATTGCAAAGCATTAATCTTAAAATGAATTGCAGCCTCAAACAGAGTACACTCTTGAAATAAAAAATCGTTCCCGGATTGATAATTAATGTAGGATAAATAGGTGTTTAAAAGACACCTTCTATACCTCAACAACAACTACTACATTGAATTTGGTGATCTTATGCCCGAGCGTTGTACTGTAGTTAAAAACTACTAATGATAGGCCCAAATGATTATTAATATCAAAATTACTAATGATAAGCACAAGGGATTGATAAGAACAAGTGATTATTAATATTATTAATCAAAATTACTGATAAAACCAAGAGTTTAAGATTATAAATCCAATCAAGTAGTAAACCTGAGAGATAAATATTATAAACATGAAGGATTAGCAAACCCAAGGAATAAAATTCGAAAATAGGGTATTAATATTAAACCTTAGGACTAATATTTAATACTTAGTATTGGGGTTTAATAAACTGAAGGGATTATTAATATTATAAATAGAGGGGATCAATAAACATTAGGCATTATTAATACTATAAACCTAAGGCATTAATATTATATATAAAAAAAAATTAATAAACCCAAGTAATCAATAAATAGAGAAAACTAATATTGAAAACCAAAAATGTTAATGAACGATTAATAAACCAAAAAAAATGAACATACTTGACCATGGCCCTTTTTCACATTGAAACAAATTTTGTCGGAATGTGACGTTCCACCATGCCTGATTTTCATATTGACCAAATATTGTCACTAGGTGATGTTGGACCACGATTGACCATTTTTATAACCATAATGGATTTATATTAAAGGAAAGATTTAATATTATAAAACCTATGAATTATTTATATCGTTGGAGTATGAACCCTTATATCAATAAACCCAAAGGATTGATATTACAAACCGAAGGAAATAATAAAACCAAGGAATTACTACTAAAAAACCAAGGGTTTATAAACCTAAGGGAATGATAATAAACTTGAGAGATTAATATATAAACCCTTAAGTATATAAGCCCTTTCATAAATACTATAAACCGTGAAATAAACACGGTTGACCATGCTTGATTTAAACATTGTGATAATATTTGTCACAATGCGATGTTGCACCAATGATGACCATAGTTGGCCATGGTGTATTTTCTTATTGAGAAAATCTTTGTCACAATGTCATATTTGACCTTTGTAGACCATGATCGGCTATGGTTGATGATGATTTACAATGGTTGGCCATGGTTTATTTTCATATTGAGAAAATATTTTTCATAATGTGACATTGCGCCACCGATTAATATTAAACTATAGGAGTAATATGTAACCATTAATACACGGATAAAATAAACCCAATGGAATAAAATACCCAGAAAATTAATAAAGGCTAGTAATTAATATTTTAAACTCAAGAGATTAATAAATTCAAAGGATTAAATGATTAAGCTAGCATCACTATTATGCCTTGGCCTCACCTGGCATGGATTTGGGGATGGTTTGTTTAATGTTTTGTTTATGGTTTTTGTGCCACTGAGTTCTTTCAGGACGAGTTTTTATTTTATATTTGGGTGTGATGGGGCAGAACTGCTCCTTTCCTACCCCTTTATGGGTTCTAGGAACTTCACCCCTTAAGTCACCCACCTTTGCGTTTGGTCATGTCTCATCTATGGCTTCTGGACATGGTCTGTCATGATGGTAGGTACTACAATAAAATCTATGTGTCAAATTATGGTTTGTGATGCTTATAGGTTTTTAAAAATGGTGATGGGCTCTCTCTTTAGTTCGGGTGGAGACATTCCTAATCCGTGGAAAGGATGAGAGAAATCCACTGACATCCATTTTTTAGAATTATGGTTTTTTGTTACTATTATTACAGGTGCGTAGGGTGGTGGTGACATCTCGATTCCGAGCATCTCTAGGCTCAGCCTACCACCTCTGCGAAATCATTTTGTGAATATTCCCATCTCAACATATTGTAACTTTAAAGTCATTGCTCAATAAATGAAATTGAGAAATAGAAGCCCTACCTCGAGGGGTTGTGGAAAGAAACATAGAGGCACCACATCAGCATGGAAACTGGGCTCTTGTGAAGCTAAACCGATGGGAAAAAATCTTGTATCCAACATCATAAACAACCCATCTACAAGATAACATGAGGGAAAAATGAGGAAATCAGTAATTTAATTGAGGAGTGGGAAGAGGATATGAATCATCAAGTGGGAATAATGGAAATCGATGTTGAGGATTTGTATACTGTAGTTTGAGATCATAGTCAGACTTGTGGTCATGTAGTGTAACACCCCCAATTCATGTGATTGCATTTTAAAGTTAGATACTTGAACTTTACATCCTAAGGGGAGTGGACCCCAAAGGATAATTATTTTGTGAATGCAATTAAACATTTAATTGAGGAAATGAATAAATTATTGTGGTGCAAATTGACCAAAAATGAGATGATGAGATCACTTGCTAAATCTGTGAGGATGGATGAGGCAAATATTTCCCCACAATCTTTCAAAAATCCTTGGAAGATAGTAAGTTTTAAATTTAGATTTTTGAGGAAAAATATGAATTTCCCCAATGATGAGGAAAGTAGTTGGGAAGAGGTAAAAAGCTGGAAAAGTTGAGGAAAAGCATAAAATAGCTTTAAAGAATCCCTAAATGGGAAGCCTAGGAAAACAGGAGGGAAAGCATCCTGAGATTCTAGACGCAGAATTAGAAACATGCTTTGGGGAACAATAGCTTAAATAAGCTGCTCTTGTACAGATTAGAGGTTAATCTGCTGCAGGAGGTGATCTTAGCTCGGGGGTGAGTTTTGGGAGACAGAAGGACTCTAAGGTTGGGAGGTTGGTCTACTACACTAGTGGTATGTCTCTGAGAAAAAAAATTGTCTTCTTGTTTATTATGGTATGAATTGGCTACATATAAAACACAAAATTTGTCTCTAAAATATTATATTCATTAGTCTACATTTAACAGAATGAAATCACCAGGCCGTAACCTGGTCATGCTGTATAGTTGTAGAGGCAAATCCTGTAAAGTGGATTTCCACAGAATGTTTAAACCCAGGGTTGAGTTAAATCTGAGGAAACCTTGTTCTTTTAGGAAACATTGTGATTTTTTTTTTAATTTGCTTCTATTTCCTAGCATAATTTTTATAACAGCTACTATAGAGAGAAATGAAATTCACTATATTATAGCAGAACCATAGCAGGATATAAATTAAAACTTATACTGTTTAGGAAAGAATAGAGGGAGAGATTCAATAAACTGATCTCAGGTTCAGCCAAGAAATTCTGTTATAATTGAAGAAAATTAAATGGTTTAAATCAACTAGGTTGTGCATGAGTCACTTGGTCTAGGGGAGGAAAGGAGTACCTATTTATAAACAAAATGTACTAGAAAATATGGTCTCCTGAAAACTACTCTAATATCATATCACTGAAATTGATTTCATATACGATATAAATTATGAGTAAGGAGTTGAGAACTACAGTAGCACAGAGTTAAATTATTGCAACAGTATGTACAATACATTTATATAAACACTATTACCATTAATCAAGAGGAAAAAGGGAATGGGTTCTAATCCCATAACCAGCCTTCAAAAACATTTATTACCATGTACACAGGCATACAAGAGCTAAGTAACTAGATATAATAAAACTAGAAGAAACTGAAGAATAGAAAGTTATGCAGACAATTTTGGAAAACAAGAGAATATAAGTTCTAGACTTCCGTAAATATTAACCTAAGTTTAGGAGAAAAAAATGGACTCATAAATTCTAGCATGCCATTCATCTGCCTAGACAAGTTCAATATGACCATGAACAGAGAAACTGTCATTATGACACAATAAGATTAATATACAACAGAAGAAGAGATAGAAACTATATAAAATCTTCCTGAAAATTCTGATGGACTGGAACCATAATAGTGTTACCAACATCCTTTTTCTGTGCTGACGAGCACAATAAACAAAGTCAAAATTCATGGTGTATACATATAGAAAAAAAAATTACACACGATTTATACAATCCCGGTAAAATTATACTGTGGCATAGTATATTGAAATTCAACCTAACAGCATAGGGAATATATATATGTCCCATAATGTCAAAATACATAAGGAGCCTATCAGGCTGGGGTGTAAAACTTGCAACCCCTATTTCAACAGAACCAATCTAAACAAGCGCCCTTCTGCGCCATAGCATAGGAGGTCGATATTATATTTCGACGCCCATGAAAACGACGCAACAGGAGAGGAGAAATAAATCCCATAAGAATACCGACCTGGACGGCCAAGAGGTCCACGTTAGCAACCCTAACGATTGAAAATATTACGTGCTGCATTTACAAGTATGCCATAACCATTCGTTTACCTGTAACGACAAATGCAAACAAAACAAAAGGGAATTAGTCAACTTGTAATAGCGTAGGGAAACAAGTGAAGGACGAAAATAATCATGAGGTTAAAACAATACCTGTGGAACGTAAGGTCCAGATATGTAGAGCCCTGAAATCAAATTTGTATACAGAGAGGGATTAATACGCAACATCTTCGAAGGGAATAGGGAGAAAGTTACAAATTAAAGTAGAGATGACATGCAACAGAACCTACCTCATAAAAATCCACGAAATGGTAGACGTCTGCTTGAAAGAATGCGAAGCCCACTACACCAGAGGCATAAAATGAATTAGTATCATCCTATGAACCCGCAAGAGTAGGGTTGACGATAACCCTAAAAGTGGAACTTAATCACAATTGGCGCTGAGAGTATGACTCGCATAGCCTGAAACAAGAGGCATTTCCCTTACTAAAGATTGAATGCATACTCAAAACCAGCGTGTGACCAGAGTTGAACAACGTCCTGAAATCATTTAAGCATACAATAAAGTTAAATTGAACGCTGAGGTAATTACCTGAGATCTTATGGATAAAATGGAAGCGCCATGGTTTTCTCTGCAATAGAGAATCACAAACCCTCGGCCGAATGTAGAATTTTGCAGACGCAGAGGTGCACAACGAATTGAAGAATGTAGAAACCCGACTCAGCTCTACCCTAAAGACTTATATAATTCTTCGATAACCGCCTTAACCCTAACTAGAAACGATCACCATCGTCCACTTGGCAGAATCGTGGAAGCCAAGCCATGGATCGAGAGTAGCAGTGGTGATTTAAGACCATCATATCACATTTATGGAGTATAAATCTGAATTTAAGTCGATATGTCCTGTACCTATATTGGCATGGTTTCTGTACATCCCGTGAGTCGAGCTAGCACATCGATGTGGATTCACCAAACAAGCTAGCGAAGGGGTATGGGGAACTATACAAACTGTCCAGCACTCAGTTATTCATTATGATGCCTGACGTGGATGCAAGTGATCACGCGGCGATGCACAAAGCAACTAAAATCCATTTTGACCATACGCTTTATGTGTATATTGATTTCAATGCAAAGTACAATATTTGAAGTCGATTTGGAAATCTTATGTAACGTGATGTGTGTCATGTCAACCAGCGTATATGGGTGTTAATGCCAAATGCATGGAAAACAATCAATTCCCAATACTATGTCAAATCATATAAACACAAAAACAAAATCATTTCCCTCAAGTCTATACCAAGACACATGGCGGAGGAATCGTAACTATGGTATGGAAAGGTCGAACTTGCATTTGATCAAAGGATCATTTAAATCATGTTTTATTATACGTGCCATAGGGTTTACTATTATATTCAATAATTCGATAAATGAAATAGGTGACCCTTAAGACAAAGGTGAATTCGCAAGGGTAGGCGAGACTGTGTAAAGGTCAAAGACATGAAAAATATGTTCACCCTTGAAATGAAAATAACATAAGGTAAGAGGTAGGAGTAGAGGATTTAATTGCGACAGCATATGATGATGAAAAGCATCATGATAAAAAGGTGAAATGTCATAATAAACCTATACTTAAACAGTCTGAGCTCATGAAGAAAATTTTTTTTTGGGTGTGAAAGTTAGAGGTGTGACAAATGGTATCAAAGCCCAAGTTATAAAACTGGGCTGGTGACTTTGTGCTCACGATTGCTGTGTACTCACTGTGTAATTTTATTGCTGTAGCAAAAGTTTTGTTTTGTTGTTTTTTCTGTTCACTGACCTGTGCTATGTAGTGTACAGTGGGGGTGATAGAATGGAAGAAGGTGGCGAAATTTATGTGGATCTACATGGTGAACCAGATCCCAATGCGGCCAAGATGGCTATGTTGCGAAATTTGCAACAAGAATTGGTTGAGATAAAAAGCCAGAATGACAGATTGTCATTAGCCAGTGAGGAGCAAGAAAAGCTCATCAGGGAATTAACCTCACGGAATAGCCAAGAAGGCGAAGGTTCCGGGAAGAGGAAAACTGATGAATCTGATGAGGAAGATGCTATTCGACATCGGAATAAGCAGAAAAAGGAATTACAAGGGGAATTCTGAAAAATCAAACCTCCCTCCTATGATGGGGAAAAGGAGGAGGATGCTGAAGCCTGGTTGCTGAATATGATTAAGTATTTCCAGGTTTATGAATATGAAACCAATCTGAAGGCCAGATTAGCTGTCTACCAGCTACAAGGTAAGGCTACCTTGTGGTGGGAGGAGACAAAGATGGTGCATGCCATAGATGAAAAGACAGTTACTTGGGAAGATTTCCAGGCTAAATTCAAGAATCGCTACGTGAATGAGCGGTACTATGATGACAAAGCAAAATAATTTCATGAGCTTAGATTGGGATAGCTCACTATCGATGAGTTTTTTACTAAATTTACCAATCTATTAAGATATGTACCTTACATAAGGGAAGAAAAGGCAAAGGTACAGAGGTTTCTGAATTGTTTGCCTATGGTATACAAAGAGAAAATTGAGTTTGACAACCCAAAAACAATGGACGAAGCTGTTAGAAAAGCTAGATTGTGTTACCAACAGTTCAAAGGAAAAACTGACCAAGGAAAAAGTTGGGTAAGTAAGAATGAATTCAAAGGGAGAAAACAGAAACCAGCCTATTTGAAGAATTTTGGCAGAGATCATCAGCGGAAAAGATTTGGAAAACCCAAAGAAATTCAAACTGCACAGTCTCAAGTGGCATCGAAACCAATAGAGGGAGACAGTAAAAAGGAGGGAACAGTCAGAATGAAGGAGCCCTTGAAATGTTGGGGCTGTGGAGAACCCCATCTTTTGAGGGACTGCCCTCATCGAAATGTTCATATGCTCATGAGGGATCGGGAAGCGACAACAGTAAATGATATAGCCAGAAATATACCAACTATTAGTGCAGCCCTGGAAAATCGGCAAGCAGAACATCAAGCAACCATGGTGGAAATGGAGGGTAAGATTTCTGACCTACCTGTTTCTGTTCTGATTGATCCAGGTGCTTCTTTGAGTTACATTAGTCCAAATATTGTAGAAAAATGTAACTTAAAAACTGAAAAATTTCAATAGTCATGGTTGGTACAGCTGGCCACTGGAACAAAAAGAAAGGTAACACATAAACTGCCCAGAATAGAAATCCAATTAAATGAGTTTCGAACAGAAGTGAATTTGAACATTTTACCCTTAGGGTCATATGATCTATTGATAGGAATGGACTGGATGGAAAAGAAGAAAGCTTTGATGAATTTTTGGGATAAGACTTTGCACTGTGTAGATGAGGAAGGGAAACCTTTCATTCTAAAAGGGAAACAAAAACCTATTTCTGTCAGACAAATTTCAGCATTGCAATTAAAAATAATAGCTAGAAAAGGATATCAGGTTTATGCAGTGCATGTGGAAAAAACAGAACAGAAAACTGAAGAAGAATTACTGGATGCTGTACCAGTAATAAGAGAATTCAAGGAATTTTTTCCAAAGGAAATCCCTCATCTTCCCCCCAAAAGAGAGATTGATTTCTCAATCGATCTGGTGCCCGGAGCAACACCTGTGTCACGAGCACCTTATCGAACGAGTCCTCCTGGACTTATGGAATTGAAAATGCAATTGCAAGAACTACTAGATAAAGGGTATATCAGACCAAGTGTGTCTCCTTGGGGAGCACCAATGCTGTTCATGAAAAAGAAAGATGGAACTTTCGGGATGTGCATTGATTATAGGCAACTGAATAAGTTGACCATTAAAAATAGATATCCTTTGCCTAGAATTGATGATCTTTTTGATCAGGTGAGAGGAGCTTCAATATTCTCAAAAATTGACTTAAGAACTGGTTACCACCAGCTCAAAATTAAAGAGGAAGACATCAGCAAAACGGCCTTTCGAACCAGGTATGGCCACTACGAATTTGTAGTCCTACCTTTTGGTTTGACAAACGCCCCTGCCACATTCATGTGCCTAATGAACAGTGTGTTAAACAAGAATTTGGATAAATTTTTCCTTGTGTTCATAGATGATATTTTAGTTTACTCAAACAGTGAAGAGGAACACAAAGAACACCTGAGGATAGTATTGCAAACTCTAAAGGAAAATCAGCTATATGCTAAATTTAGCAAATGTGAGTTCTGTAAGGACAAGATCCAATACTTGGGTCATATTATTTCGGAACAAGGCCTTGCTGTTGACCCGGAGAAGATAAAGGCTATAAAAGAATGGCCCGTGCCCGCTGATGTTTCAGCAGTTAGATCATTCATGGGGATTGCTGGCTATTATCGCAGATTTGTGGAGAGATTTTCTGCCATAGCCCATCCCATTACTTCCTTACAGAGGAAAGGTGTCAAGTTTGAATGGACTGAAAAATGCCAAAACAGTTTCGACAAATTAAAACTGAAACTTACTACAGCCCCTATACTGAAGATTGCAGATCCTGATAAGGAATTTGTGGTATGTACGGATGCATGTACAGAAGGATTGGGAGGAGTTCTTTTGTAGAAAAACTCAGTGATTGCCTATGAATCCAGGAAACCGAAGATACATGAATAGAATTATAGTGCTTATGATTTAGAGTTAGCCGCTGTTATTCATGCTTTGAAAATGTGGTGACACTATATTCTTGGGAAAAAAATTACATCGATGACCGATCATATTAGTCTCAAATATTTCTTTTCTCAAACTGAATTGAATGCCAGACAAGCCGATGGCTGTCCTTTTTAAGTGAGTTTGACATGCACATAAAACATATTAGAGGGAAGGAGAATAAGGTTGCTGATCCATTGAGCAGAAATGCTTGTCAGCATATCAATAACATTGGAAGTAGTGCTCAGATTGATGTATAAGAATTGGTGCATAAAGCAGCCAATCAAGACCCAAATTATGAAACACTTTTGGTGAAATTACAGAAACAGGAGAAAACTAATTTCACCCAAAACCAAAAAGGGTTGATTTGTTATAAGAACAGATTGTATATCCCCAATGTAGAGACTCTAAAAAGAGAAATTCTGGATGAGTACCACAAACAACCCTATGGAGGCCATCCAGGGTATCAGAAAATGTTAACAGCCCTAAAAAAGAAGTTGTTCTGGCCAGAAATGAAGAGAGATGTAGCAGAATATTTAAGCAGATGCATGGAATGTCAGTTAGTTAAGGTGGAACATCAGCATCCTGCCGGCCTTCTGAATCCTTTGCCCATTGCAGAATGGAAGTGGGACATCGTTTCCATGGACTTAATTACAGGATTACCCAAAACCAAATACCAGCATGACTCGATAATGGTGGTAGTAGACACTTTAACCAAAGCTGCTCACTTTATACCAGTGAAATCCACCTTTGGAATAGCTCAAGTGGCGAATGTGTTCCTAAAGGAGATCATAAGACTCCATGGAGTTCCTAAGGTGATTGTGTTGGATAGGGATGCTAAGTTTACAGCAGCCTTTTGGAGGGGATTGTTTGCAGGAATGGGTACTAAATTGAATTTTAACACTGCCTACCACCCTCAGACTGATGGTCAAACAGAAAGAACTAATCAAATTTTGGAGGACATGCTGAGAATGTATGTGATGGATAGACCCTCAAAGTGGGAAGATTTCTTACATTTAGCTGAATTTGCCTATAATAACAGCTATCAATCCTCCATCAAAATGAGTCTGTTTGAGGCACTGTATAGAAGGGAGTGTCGTACTCCTTTGAGCTGGAGTCAGCCAGAAGACAAACTAATGTTGGGACCAGATGCTTTACAAGAAATGGAAGGAATTGTCAAACAGATACAAAAGAACATCAAGACAGCACAAGATCGCCAGAAGAGTTATGCAGATCAGAAAAAAGTGCATAGAGAATTTAAAGTTGGGGAGCATGTATATTTGCGTATTAAACCCAAAAAGAGCACCCTCTATGCTGGGAGTTGTACAAAATTGGCACCCAGATACTGTGGTCCCTTTGAAATACTAGAAAGGGTGGGACCAGTGGCTTACAAGCTGGCCTTACCCCCCCATGTTAGAGTTCATGATGTCGTTCATGTTTCATTGTTAAAAAGATATGTGCATGATGCTTCTCACATAGTTGATTGGAATGTTGTACAGGTGGAACCAGAAGGGGAGTTTCTGCCAGAACCGCTTCAAATATTGGAGCGGGAAGAAATTCAATTGAGAAGCAGAATGGTAGCAAGAGTAAAGGTGCAGTGGAAGCACTTTACTGCTGAAGAAGCTACCTGGGAACGAGAAACTGAAATGATGGAAAAATATCCATTTTTATTTGCAAAATAAACTCTAGTAGTTGAATAACAACACCGAGAACGGTGTTTATTTTCAGAGGGGGAATATGTAACACCCCCAATTCATGTGATTGCATTTTAAAGTTAGATACTTGAAATTTACATCCTAAGGGGAGTGGACCCCAAAAGATAATTATTTTTTGAATGTAATTAAACATTTAATTGAGGAAATGAATAAATTATGGTGGTGCAAATTGACCAAAAATGAGATGATGAGATCACTTTCTAAATCTATGAGGATGGATGAGGCAATATTTCCCCACAATCTTTCAAAAATCCTTGGAAGATAGTAAGTTTTAAATTTAGATTTTTGAGGAAAAATTTGAATTTCCCCAATGATGAGGAAAGTAGTTGGGAAGAGGTAAAAAGCTAGAAAAGCTGAGGAAAAGCATAAAACAGCTTTAAATAATCCCTAAATGGGAAGCCTAGGCAAACAGGAGGGAAAGCATCCTGAGATTCTGGATGCAGAATTAGAAACATGCTTTGGAGAACAATAGCTTAAATAAGCTGCTCTTGTACAGATTAGAGGTTAATCTACTGCAGGAGGTGATCTTAGCTCGGGGGTGAGTTCTGGGAGATAGAAAGACTCTAAGGTTGGGAGGTTGGTCTACTGCACTAGTGGTATGTCTCTGAGAAAAAAAAATTGTCTTCTTGTTTATTATGGTATGAATTGGCTACATATAAAACACAAAATTTGTCTCTAAAATGTTATATTCATTAGTATACATTTAACAGAATGAAATCACCAGGCCGTAACCTGGTCATCCTGTATAGTTGTAGAGGCAAATCCTGTAAAGTGGAATTCCAAAGAGTGTTTAAACCCAGGGTTGAGTTAAATCTGAGGAAACTTTGTTCTTTCAGGAAACATTGTGAATTTGTTTTTAATTTGCTTCTGTTTCCTAGCATAATTTTTATAACAGCTACTATAGAGAGAAATGAAATTCACTATAGTATACCAGAACCATAGCAGGATATAAATTAAAACTTATACTGTTTAGGAAAGAACAGAGGGAGAGATTCAATAAACTAATCTCAGGTTCAGCCAAGAAATTCTGTTATAATTCCATAAAATTAAATGGTTTAAATCAACCAGGTTGTGCATGAGTCACTTGGTCTAGGGGAGGAAAGGAGTACCTATTTATAAAAAAAATGTACTAGAAACTATGGTCTCCTGAAAACTACTCTAATATCATATCACTGAAATTGATTTCATATATGGTATAAATTATGAGTAAGCAGTTGAGAACTACAGTAGCACAGAGTTAAATTATTGCAACAGTATGTACAATACATTTATATAAACATTATTTCCATTAATCAAGAGGAAAAAGGGAATGGGTTCTAATCCCATAACCAGCCTTAAAAAACATTTATTACCATGTACACAGGCATACAAGAGCTGGGTAACTAGATATAATAAAACTAGAAGAAACTGAAGAATAGAAAGTTATGCAAACAATTATGGAAAACAGGAGAATATAATTTCTAGACTTCCGTAAATATTAACCTAAGTTTAGGAGAAAAAAATGTACTCATAAATTCCAGCATGCCGTTCATCTGCCTAGACAAGTTCAATATGACCATGAACAAAGAAACTATCATTATGACACAATAAGATTAATATACAACATAAGAAGAGATAGAAACTATATAAAATCTTCCTGAAAATTCTGATGGACTGGAACCATAATAGTGTTACCAAAATCCTTTTTCTATGCTGATGAGCACACTAAACAAAGTCAAAATTCATGGTGTATACATATAGAAAAAAAAATTACACACGATTTATACAGTCCCGGTAAAATTATACTGTGGCATAGTATATTGAAATTCAACCTAACAGCATAGGGAATATATATATGTCCCATAATGTCAAAATACATAAGGAGCCTATCAGGCTGGGGTGTAAAACTTGCAACCCCTATTTCAACAGAACCAATCTAAACAAGCGCCCTTCTGCGCCACAGCATAGGAGGTCGATATTATTTTTCGACACCCATGAAAACGACGCAACAGGAGAGGAGCAATAAATCCCATAAGAATACCGACCTAGACGGCCAAGAGGTCCACGTTAGCAACCCTAACGATTGAAAATATTACGTGCTGCGTTTACAAGTATGCCATAACCATTCGTTTACCTATAACGACAAATGCAAACAAAACAAAAGGGAATTAGTCAACTTGTAATAGCGTAGGGAAACAAGTGAAGGACGAAAATAATCATGAGGTTAAAACAATACCTGTGGAACGTAAGGTCCAGATACATAGAGCCCTGAAATCAAATTTGTATACAGAGAGGGATTAATACGCAACATCTTCGAAGGGAATAGGGAGAAAGTTACAAATTAAAGCAAAGACAAGATGCACCAGAACCTACCTCATAAAAATCCACGAAATGGTAGACGTCTGCTTGAAAGAATGCAAAGCCCACTACACTAGAGGCATAAAACGAATTAATATCATCCTATGAACCCGCAAGAGTAGGGTTGATGATAACCCTGAAAGTGGAACTCAATCACAATTGGTGCTGAGAGTATGACTCGCATAGCCTGAAACAAGAGGCATTTCCCTTACTAAATATTGAATGCATACTCAGAACCAGCGTGTGACCAGAGTTGAACAACGTCCTGAAATCATTTAAGCATACAATAAAGTTAAATTGAACGCTGAGGTAATTACCTGAGATATTGTGGATAAAACGGAAGCGCCATGGTTTTCTCTGCAACAGAGAATCACAAACCCTCGGCCGAATGTAGAATTTTGCAGACGTAGAGGTGCACAACGAATTGAAGAATGCAGAAACCCAACTCAGCTATACCCTAAAGACTTATATAATTCTTCGATAACCGCCTTAACCCTAACTAGAAACGATCACCATCATCCACTTGGGAGAATCGTGGAAGCCAAGCCACGGATCGAGAGTATCTGTGGTGATTTAAGACCATCGTATCACATTTATGGAGTATAAATCCGAATTTAAGTCGATATGTCCTGTACCTATATTGGCATGGTTGTTGTACATCCCGTGAGTCGAGTTAGCACATCGACGTGGATTCACCAGACAAGCTAGCGAAGGGGTATGGTGAACTACACAAACTATAGAGCACTCAGTTATTCATTATGACGCCTGACGTGGATGCAAGTGATCACGCGGCGATGCACAAAGCAACTAAAATCCATTTTGACCATACGCTTTACGTGTATATTGATTTCAATGCAAAGTACAATATCTGAAGTCGATTTGGAAATCTTATGTAACGTGATGTGTGTCATGTCAACCAGCATATATGGGTGTTAATGCCAAACGCATGGAAAACAATCAATTCCCAATACTATGTCGAATCATATAAACACAAAAACAAAATCATTTCCCTCAAGTCTATACCAAGGCACATGGCGGAGGAATCGTAACTATGGTATGGAAAGGTCGAACTTGCATTTGATCAAAGGATCATTTAAATCATGTTTTATTATACGTGCCATAGGGTTTACTATTATATTCAATAAATCGATAAATGAAATAGGTGACCCTTAAGACAAAGGTGAATTCGCAAGGGTAGGCGAGACTGTGTAAAGGTCAAAGACATGAAAAATATGTTCACGCTTGAAATGCAAATAACATAAGGTAAGAGGTAGGAGTAGAGGATTTAATTGCGATAGCATATGATGATGAAAAGCATCATGATAAAAAGGTGAAATGTCATAATAAACCTATACTTAAACAGTCTGAGTTCATGAAGAAATTTTTTTTTTGGGTGTGAAAGTTAGAGGTGTGACATGTAGCTTAGTTCAAGCACACCCTTTCTTATATTGGTTCATGAAACAAATATTTGGCAAGGCTCTGAAGCAGATTTTTGTGGGCATGGCTACAATAGTGTAAGGGTTTATTGAATATAAATAGGATTTCCAAAAGCTCCAGTTTCAGTTGCTGAAGCACGATGGACACCTTCGGTGAATTGAAAATTATCTCCCTTTCATTTTCTCTAAGACAAAGATCTCGGGTCTCACATCTCCTAGATTTGAGCCACAATTTTTTTTGTTTGATTCTTTCCTTTGATTTAAATTATACATGTATATAACTCCATATTAAAAATATTATACAACTACCATCCTTCTAATTTACTTTGTCTCTTTCTTTTCACATACTAACTTAAAGTAACCTTGGGAATTATTTCTTGATTACATGATATTTGTGGCTTAACTTAATAATACAATGCATAAGTTATGGTAAATATCGTAATTCTCCTAGGCCATGTAAATGTCTAGATTAATTCTCGTGAACAAAGCAAGATAACACAACCTTTATAATTGACGACGATTAATAATCTCTATTCCAACTTTCAAATACAAGAGGACCTAATACTATATAATTTAACCTAAAATTGGTCTTATATGGTTTTGTTAGATTACTCAAGTGCATCATTTGCATGTAAAACCATATTCCTGATGCATTAAAGTTATGAAATTATATATAGCTATCGTTTACCCCTCCCAAGTACCTATAATTTAAATACCCTCCAATGGTAGCATGTGATGGGCACATCAATATGTTGTGTTGTGTTTTGATAAGTGATAGGATGAAAATTTATGTAACCTTGACATCAATGTATGTTTAAGACAAAAATAGCACGAAAGGATGGTGACTTGTGAAAATATATATTATGATTAAGATAGTCGCACGTAAATAATTAATTGTCCCTACAAACAAGTGCAAGCTTTAGGATGTGTCATTTTAGGAAGAACCATGCCACAAAGTTATGAAGATTTAATATTAGTGGGTAAATGCTATCATAATGATTGTAATGGATTTAAGCTAGATATTTTTTATTTAAATGAAATTAATTTTAATATTTTAACATAATTATTATGGGATGGACTCCATTATGATAAATTGAGTGAGAGGTGAACACCATCACGAGTGTTTAATAATAAAATTAAACCTTTTCTCATTTTCACCCTATGAGGTTTCCACGGTATATCGATGTTCAATGATGTGATTGATTATTGTGTTAGTTTTATGATTATAATTCCTTGTGTGATGTGATGTTCATAATGACAACTATGTGATTAATTAATATTTTTAAAGGAATCAAGAAATGGTGAGATGTTACATCATACAGTTTGTGTCAATATAATACAAAAATGGTTTTCAATGGTTATGAAACTTACTATTCCTAAACTAAAGTTACTATATGTACTAATGAAAATTCTATCTAATGGTGAATGAGGAATCTGGAATAATGATTTGAATAGTTTCTATGCAGTTTTCATGTGAGGTTATCGAGGAATGATACACACACAAACACTCATAGAGAGAGAGAGAGAGAGAGAGAGAGAGAGAGAGAGAGAGAGAGAGAGATGGGGGAAGAGGAAGGGAGGTAGGATAGAAAGTAAGAGAGAGGCATAGAGTGATGGGGGAAGAGAAAGGGAGGTAGGAGAGAAAGGGCTAGGGAGGAATGATCAGAGAGACAAGGAAATATGGATGGAGTTGGAGGGGGGGAGAGGGAGTGAAGAATAAATATATAGGGAGTGAGAAGTGGAGAGTGAGAGGGAGTGACAAGGGAGAGATTGAGAGAGAGAGTGTGTATGTTTTGGGGTGAGATAAAGAAAAAATGAGATAAAAGGAGAGAGGGAGACATATACTAACAGAGTTGGAGAGAGAGAGAGAGAGAGGATGTGAAAGAGTGGAGCGAGGAATGGAAAGAGAGATGTAGTGGGGGAAGAGTGAGAGGGAGGTATGAAGAATGAAATAGAGAGATAAAGATGGAGAGAGAGAGATAGGGAGTGATAAAGAATATGGAAAGATAGGGGGAGATGATAGTAGGTGGATAGAGAGATAGAAGTGGGGGAGAGAGAGAGACGAGGAGTATAGAGATATATATGGAAGGTGAATTGATGGAAGAAGAGATAGATCAAGGGAGGGAGGGCGGGAGGGAAAGAGAGATTGATATATATCGAGTGAGAGAGTATGTGTGTTTACGGGGTTGAGATGGAGAGACAAATAAGGAGAGAAAGAGGGATATATAGATATACATGGAAGGGGGAGAGAGGGAATAAGATTTGTTGCACTAAACATAGAATAGGCGACGGCTCCTCCCTCTACAGTTTCTCTTGTGTTTCAAAACTAAAGTTTAAACATATATATAATTTAAAAATTTACCCATATATATAAACATAAGATTGGATTGACCAAGAATAACTCAATTATACATGATGAGCTTATTTAAACCAAATAAAAACAAATTATATATAGCTATTACAAATGGATTCTACCTTATCCTTAGAAATTGAAATTGAGAGGTGATGGGTCCAACCCCTTCACCTGAAATATTTTTTGGATTTTCATTATAAATAGCCACGAAGCATGAATTTTACCAATATCCCTTGCATTAGAAACCAAATGGGTTATGATCCTACATCAAGCTGCCAAAGAAAAAAAAATTCATGGGCTAAGCTTAGTATAATCAAATCTTTCCCTTTGTAAACTATCTTGAGTTTTCCAAGTTGCTTCAGATATAGGAGAATTCTTCAATTTGATTAGAAACTCTGAGTATTCCTTACCTATGGTTTTTTTATAAACCCCTTTGTTTTCTTGTGTTCTTGTAGATGGAATTTTTGTTTTACATTGAACTTTTGGTTTTGAGATTTCCTCTTGTTCTTCTTGTTGACTTGTATCACCTGCTTGATATTTATACAAGTCGACTACATTGAAGATTGGAGATATAACAATCCATGCTGGTAACTCTAATTCGTAAGCAGTGGCTGAAAATTTGTTATAAATCTTACTAGGACCAATTTTTTTGTATTTGAGTTTATTGTATTCTCATGTTGGAAATCTCTCCTTCCTTAGATGAGCCATTACTAAGTCACCAACCTCAAAATTCACCTCTCTTCTTAGAAAATTTTGTCTTTTCTTGTACTTGTTCTTATTTTATTGAAGTTTTTGTTTCACTCTATTATGCTTGATTGGAACAACATCTGCAAAATATTCACCTTCAACACTCCTTAACTCCCTAGGTTTTTTATTTAATTCACTCCTCTTGCATTCATATCATAAATTATCTGAAAGAGACTCATTCTAGTGATTTTATTGAAAGAGCCATTATACACATATTCTTCTTGAGCTAATACATTATCCCCTTCTTTTATATGTTCTCCTACTAAACTTCTCAGAATATTTCCCATGCTTCTATTAACATCTTTAGTCTACCCATGTCTCTATGGATGATAAGCAGAACTGAAATTCAATTTTGTGCCCAATTTCTTCCATAATGTTGTCAAAAAGTGTCCTAAAATTATGGTATCTCACTCACACACAATGTTGGTAGGAAAACCATGTAATATGAAAAATTCTTTGGAAAATAAATTAGCAATATTCACAACATCACTAGTCTTATGGCATGGAATGAAATGTGCCATTTTTAAAATCCATCCACTACTACAAAAATAGAATCTTGACCTCTTTACATTCTTGTAAATCCTAATATGAAATCTATACTCATAGAATTCTAAGGTCTAGATGGAATAGGTAGTGGTGTATACAAACCAGTGTTTTGACTTCTCCCTTTGGAATATTGACAAATTTTACATATACTCACAAATATTTTTAGATCTCTCCTCATCTTTAGCAAATAGTAGAAGTGTTATAATGGTTTTAAAGTTTTATGATAACCAATATGATCTCATAAACCTCCACTATGTTTTTACTTAATGAAATTTTCCCACATGGAGCAAATTGGGATGATTAGTTGACTATTTTTAAATAACAGTCCTTCTTGTACAATGTATTCTGCCCACTTGGTTATGTTCACGGTTTGGTGATTTATGCACTCTTCATATCACACTTTGAAATCTGCATGTTCCTTGTACAAGTCTTTCATATATTCAAATCCCAAAATTTGAATTTTTCCTTCGTGAATAGCCAAATTCTTCATGCTAAGGGCCTGTACAATTCTATTTTGTTGTGGGCTTATGGACTTCAATACAAATATGAAACCTTCTAGATAATCGACCCATTTGGAATGTTTTTGACTCAACTTGGGTTGCTGCATTATATATTTCAAATCATGGTTGTGATTATATAAAATAAACTCATGTGACATCAAATAATTTCTCCATTTCTTAAGCATTTGAACCACAACATAGAATTCTTTCTCATATGAAGAATATTTTTTTGTGAACTTATTAAATTTCTCAATGAAATAAGCCATAGGTTTGTCTTCTTGAATAAAAACTACCCCTATTTCTGTTCCACTTGCATCACATTTCAATTTAAAAGGTTTCTTAAAGTGTGATAATGTCAAAATAGGCTTTTCTGTGCTCTTTTTCTTGAAAAAATGTTTTTTTTTGGTCCATTTAAAGGGTTCTTTTTCCTTTTTAATTGTCTCAATGATTGTTTCATTGATTCCACTAAAATTTATTATGAACTTCTTGTATAATATTTTCAATCCATGGAACCTTCTAACTTAAGTGAAACTTTTAAGTGTAGGAAAATTAACAATTTCCTTAAACCTTTTTAAAATTCACAAACAATTTTTGTTGTTGCAGTTTCTTAAAAGCATTCCTCAAATGCACTTTATGTTCTTTTTTAGACTCATTATACACTAATATGTCAATAAGGTATAATATGAAAAATTCCCCTATCAACACCCTTAAAATTTCATTCAATAAGTCTCATAAAAGTATTTGGTGAATTCCAGAGATGAAATGCCATAGCCAACTATTCTTACAACCCCTCATTGGTTTTCAAAGCAATTTTCCATTCATCCCTTTCTCTTATCATGATTTGATGGTAACCACTTTTAAAATATATTTTATAAAAATATATTGCTCCACTAAGACAATCCATGAAATCATTAATTATCGGTAAAAGAAATCAATACTTGATAGTAATCTTGTCTATTTCTCTAGAATCTCTACACATTCTCTAGCTTCCATATTTCTTTGGAGCCAGTACACTAGCTATTGCACATGGACTTAAGCTCTCACTCACAAGTCCTTTATCCAACAACTTGTGCACTTGTTTCCTAATTTTTTCATTCTCTTTTAGAGTCATTCTGTATGATGCTTTGTTTGGAAAACTTGATCCAAGTATCAAATATATGTGATGACTTATACTTCTTATAAGTGGTAACTCATTAGGAAAATTATCCATGTCAATATCAAAGTATTCATTCAACAACCTTTGAATTTATTTTCGAAAAACATCAATGGTATTTGTCCTAAGAACTACACTAGGTTTGCAAACTAAAGAAACCTTTACCTTATTTTCCTCCATTTGATGAAGATATTATTTCCCACTCATGAGAAAGGATTTTGGACTGTGAATTATTAATGTGGTTCCTTCCTCCACAGGCAGCAAGATGTGATCTATACCATCATGATAGAACTCATATACATTTCTCATCCCATCATGCATATCTCCACTATCATATTGCGAAGGTATTCCACGGAAAATATGACATACATCCATTGGCATCACATCACAGAAAATTTTATCCTTGTATTTTTTGAATTGAAACTTTATCTCACATTGTTCATTTATCAAGAGCTCATGACCTTTATGCAACTAAACTAGGATACCATATAAGGAGTAGGATGCTTAATGGTATTCAACTTCAATTTCTCCACCATTTATGTAGAGACAATATTATCTATACTTCCACTGTTGATGATCATCTCACAGCATTTTCCTCCAACTTTCAAAATTGTCTTGAACAAAGTATTTATTTGTGCTAGTTATACAACTTCATTCTCTTTCTTAATCAACATTTTGTTGATCACAGTAGGTTCTGTTGTTTCATGTACACCTTCTGCTTCTACTGTGTTCTCGCTTCCTCTTTTTTTACAGTAGAAACAACTCCATTTCTTTGTCTCGTGCCTTCATTTTCTAGACACTCAAAATATCTATGTCCTAGCTTCCCATGTAAGAAGCATTTGAACTCTCTTCCTCTACTTTTTCCTATTCATCATTTGTAAAAACTTCCTCTTCCTCTAGTATGACTAATTTTTTGTGTCTACTAATTTGAGCTCCTCTAGTATGACTGATTTTTGGTGTCTACTAATTTGAGATCTTGTTTCTATCTATTACTCTTGGTGTTGTAGATCTCCCTCTACCACCTTCACTTCCTCTTGCTCTAAGAGTAATTTTCCCTCTCAAATATTGCTTCCTGGTAATTTTTTCCTCAACTTTTAAGTCCACTTAATAACCTTCATCTAACATTTTAGAAGCTAACATGTTCATTTCATCTTGTATGTCCATTCTCAATCCATTAATGTACCTTGTTGTCTTTTGCGCTGTGTCTTGAACCTATCTAGCTCTTATACTAACCTTGCATAACTATTATGTGTATTATGTCATTGTCATCAACCTTTGCCTAAGATTTTGCATCTCTATATATAATGTAAGCTCATAGTCACTTGGAAAGAAAAAATCTCAAAGTTTTGAAACCATCATTTTCCAATTTTTGATGCGGTTCTTACCTCATTTTCTCCTTTCCCCTTATACTCCATCCCACCATAGAGATGCATGCCTCTTAAATATGGTGAAAACAAACTTTAAGTTCCTCTCTCCTTGGATTTATTCCATCTCATTGATCCAATCAATCACCTCTTCAAGGTCTAAAGTTCCAGTGTAGGATGGGACTTTAGGTTTAAGATTTGAAGTAGATCCTAGAAAATATTTCAAAAATATGAGTTCAAGTGTAGGTGCTTCCTCCTCTTCATGATATTCCTCCTCATAAGATTCACTAAGATCTCCTTGATGAACCCTTTCAATCTCAATTGTTGCAAGTCTTTCTTCCAATAATCATATAGCTTTCATTATTGCAATTTGTGTACCTTGTGGTCTACCTCTACCACTTCCTCTTCTTACCCTCAAAGACATTTTTAATCTTGATATTATTATCTTGAATGTATTTTTAGGGTTTTATTCTCCTATTTGTACGTGCTATTATACGACAAATGAGGCAAGTTCCCTTCCTAGAACTGCATCTTCAACAGAAATTGATAATCTAGTAAAATATTGAACTAGATATTCTAGTTATGGATCTATTTCTTGTGTTTCATGTTCATATTCAAACATTCACACATTATGTTATGAAGAATATTTTTTTTTATATTGGAACATAAACTTACACCTATCATCTATTTGATCTGGAATCATGGACTCCTCTGCTTTGACTTGGTTGCATTCACACCATACACCCTTCACTGGAGCATACCGAACACTAAGGAATTACATAACTATTAGAAAGCTATCTTTCGAAAATCTAGCTGAAATCCTATAAAAAAAAATTTACCAAGCATTTTCATAGAAAAAAACAAGGGATGCCCTCCTCTGCCACATAGCATAATCTTCAAATTCTTTTTCAATTTCTAGGAAATTGAGGAGAAAAATAGGTTACAGTTCCTCCCAGTACTATTTGTCTAGTGTTTACAAACTAATGTTTAAAATGACAAATTTATGCAAAAAGAATATTCTTAAATTTCCCAGATATACAAGTAAGAAAAGAAACTCACAAATTAATTTCTATGGAGAATGAGAGGAATCCATAGGTATGGAGAAACATATTTTATTCCAAAAGCAAACCCTTCCAATCCTTTTCTTCTCTATAAAATTTTACAAATTTTACATATAGATCATTTCACATTTATCCTTAAACATAGGATCATATAAACCAAGAATAGTAGCTTAAATGATGAGATTTTTAAACACAAATTATCTCTAACTATTACAAATGCATTCGACCTTATCCTTAGAAATTGAAATTGATAGCTGAAGGATCCTTCCAACCACTTACCTTGTAAGATTTTTTTGTATTTTCTTCATAGATATCCATCAAGCATGACTTTGAGAAATATCCCTTGCATTAGACACTAAATTGACTATGCTATTGCTTCAATGAGTGAAGAAACTCCACAAAGAAG
This sequence comes from Pinus albicaulis, assembly GCA_034641835.2. Taxonomy (NCBI): domain Eukaryota; kingdom Viridiplantae; phylum Streptophyta; class Pinopsida; order Pinales; family Pinaceae; genus Pinus; species Pinus albicaulis. The sequence continues at coordinate 204,942 of JAXQQM020091451.1, read as the reverse complement.
TGAGGCATTGTAGAGATCAAAATCCATAAAGAAGAGAGGCATTGTAGAGATCAATAGGGCAGGAGGTGTAAATATGATACATTAATGAATAAACTTAGAAGATATATTTACCAAGCCTCTTGAGTCAGTAGATTTTAAATATGTGAAATTGTAGAGAATTAATTTCTCCATCCAAAACTAATATTTTTTTACTATATTATCATTTACAATATATTTTTATTAAGATATTACATTAATATAAAGTATTAAATAATATTATTATATAATAATATTAATATACATATATTAATATACAACAATATTAATATATAATATTACATACTCCTTAGCAGAATGGATAACATAGTAGAGTGGCCTAGAGAAAAAATAAAACTTTGGTTGAATGTTCTCATAACATAATTAAAGATAAGAATATTCCTAATGGTTTTAGCCATAAATAAATAACTACTCCTATGTATAATAATAGGATACCCCTTACAAAAAAATTAGAGAATAAATCCCTTTATGAGGCATTTTATGACAACAAACCAATAGTTATTCTCTTGAGAATTTTTGGGAGCAAGGCATTTTCCAATATTTGAAAGGAAGATAGAAGAATTATTGATGTAAAGGAAATTAAATGCATATTTATTGCTTATTATCTTGGTTAAAAAACTTATAAAATGTATGATGTCATTTTTCATAATTTCTTTTGCAAGAAAAAATGTTATATTTCATGAATGTGTAGAAGAACTTCAAATACAAGGAGAATGCACTGTATAGAAACTGTTTAAAAACAAATTAAATATTCATAAGAATAAGATGACTACATGTTGATGTTTAAGATTATGATTAAATTTAAGTGACATGTAGCCATAAGGCAAGATGAAAGAGTGGTGCAACAACAATGAGTGACTCAGGTTCCCTTCCTAGAACCAAATCGTAAGTAGAAATTGATAATCACCTTAGAGATTGAACAATATTTTCAAGTCTTAGATTTATTTCCTCTGTTTCATGTACATATTCATACATTCACGGATTCGTTTAAAAAAAAAATATTTAAATTGGAATATAAACTTAGGACTACCATGATTTGAATGAATCAAGGGCTAATGTCTCAAACTATATGGAATCATTAGCTCCTCTAATTTTACTTGGTTGCATTCCATAGACCCTTCACTCATCATACCCAAGGGTGGAATGAAATGACCATTAGACATATAGAAATTTAGAAATCAATTTCTATATAGAATGAGAGGAATCCACATGTATGGAAAAATATATTTTACTCCAAAAACAAACCCATTGAGTCTTGTTCTTCTGTATTTTCTCCTCGCATAGTAACTGGAAATTTTACAAATCTTACATATATATCATTTCCAGATTTAAGCATATCAATAAACATAGGATCATATTAACTAATAATAGCTCAAATATTAATAATAAGCTTATTTAAAATAAATGAAAACAAATTATATCTAGCTATTACAAATAGATTCTACCTTATCCTTAGAAATTGAAATTCTTCATAAATACCCATGAAGGATGATTTTGACTTACATACCTTGCATTAGCCAAGAAATTGACTATGCTCCTACATAAAACTGACAAGGACAAACCTTTTAATGGGCTCCTTTCTAATAGCTCATTATAATCAACTCCTTCCCTTTGTAAACCAGCTTCACTTTTCCATGTTGCTTCAGATATAGGGGAATTCTTCCATTTGATTAGAAACTCCCAATATTCTTTACCTCTATTTTTTTTTTATAAACTATTTTTTCCAGTATCATTTCAGGTTATTGTGTTGTTGTAGATATCATTTGTGCCATCGATTGAAATTTTGGTTCTAAGATGTCCTCTGGTTCTGCTTTCTAACTTGTCTCACCTTCTTGATATTTATAGAAGTCTATAAAATTGAATATTGGAAATATAAGAATATGTGTTCGTAACTCTAATTAGTAAGCATTGGCAGAAAATTCCTTTAACATTTTACAAGGACCAAGTTTTTTGTATTTCAGTTTATTTTATTCTCTTGTTGGAAATATTTCCTTCCTCAAATGAGGCATTACTAAATAACCAACCTTAAATTCACCTCTCTTCTTGTCAATTTTTCTCTTTTTTTGTACTTTTTCTTGCTCTCTTCAAGCTTTTGTTTCATTGTATTTAGTATGTTTTGCATAGCTTCTACACAATATTCACCTTCAATGCTCCTTAACTCTCCCTTGGCCAAATTTTTGATTTCGTTCACTCCTCTTGGATTCATACCATACATTGTGTGAAAAGGAGTCATTCATGTGCTTCTATTGAAATTCATTATATGCATATTCTACTTGAGCTAATACATTATCCCATTGTTGTGGATGTTATTCTATCAAGCTCCTATTAACCACTTAAGTCTCACCATGTGTTTGTGGATGATATGCAGAACTAAAAGGCAATTTTATGCCCAATTTCTTCATTAATGTCCTCCAAAAGAATCCTAGTATCTTTTTCAGAGATAGGAAAACCATGTAATCCCACAATTTATTTGAAACACAAATTAGGAATATTCAGAGCATCACTAGTCTTATCGCATGGAATGAAATGTGCCATTTTTTAAAATCCAATCACCATTACAAAAATACAATCACGAACTCTTTACGTTCTTGGAAGTCCTAAGATGAAATAAATACCTATAGAATCCTAAGGTCTCAATGGAATAGGTAGTGGTGTTTACAAACCAATTTTTTGACTTCTTCCTTTAGCATATTGACAAACCTTACATCTCCTCACAAATGTGTTTACATCTCTCCTCATATTTGGAAAGTAGTAGAAGTATTGTAGTTCTCCTAAAGTTTTAGCATAACCAAAGTGACCTACTAAACCTCCACTATGTTTTTCATTAAGGATATTTTCCCTCATGGAACAAGTTGGGATGGATAGTTGACTATTTTTAATTAACAGTCCTTCTGGTGCCATGTGTTATAGCCAGTTGCTAGTGTTCACAGTTTTATGATTTATGCAGGCTTCATATACCTCTTTAAAATATGCATCCTCCTCTTAGAAGCCTTTCATAAATTCAAATCCCAATATTTGAATTTTTCCTTCCTCGATAGCAAAATTCTTCATGTTAAGCCCATCTGCAATTATATTTTGTTGTCCACTTATGTGCTCCAATACAAATGTTAAACCTTGTAGATAATCCAACCATATGGCATGCTTTTGACTGAACTTGGGTTGGTGCATTATATATTGTAAACCATGGTTCTTAGTATATAAAAAAAAATTCCCATAACATCAAATAATGCCTCGATTTCTTAAGATTATGAATAACAAGATAAAATTCCTTATCATATAAATAATATTTATGTGTGGACTCATTAAGTTTCTGAGTGAAATAAGCTACAAGTTTTTCTTCTAAATCAAAACAACCCCTATTTCTATTCCACTTGCATCAAATTTCACTTGAAAATGTTTCTTAAAGTGTTGTAATATCAAAATAGGCTTTTCTGTGATATGTTTCTTAAAAAACATTTTTTTTTTTTTTTTGCCCATTTAAAGGGTTGTTTGTTCTTTTTAATGGTATCAATGATTGGTGCATTGATTCCATGGAAAGTTGTAACTTTAGTGACTCTTTTAGGTGTAAGAAAATTAACAATTTCTTGAAGATTTTTAGGTTCCATTTTTAATCCTTCTTTCACTTTTTAGAAAATAACACTTCTTAAAATTCACAAACAAAATTTCTTGCTAGAGTTTCTGAAGAAAAATAGTGAAATTAACTAGATATTCTTATTTTGACTCACTCTACACTAATATGTAAACAAGATATACTATGACAAATTTCCCCATAAACTTCTTTAGAATTTCATTCATAAGTCTCATAAAAGTACTTGGAGAATTATAGAGGCCAAATGACATCACAAACCATTGATACAGTCCCTCATTGGTTTTAAAAGGAGTTTTGCATCCATCCCTTTATCTTATCCCAATTTAATGGTATCCATTTTTTACATATTTTTTAGAAAATATATTTCTCCACAAAGAAAATTCATCAAATCATTACTTCTGGGTAAAGGAAATCCCTAATTCATAGCAATATTGTTTATTACTAAGAAATCTATACACCTTCTCCATAGTCCATATTTCTTTGGAGTAAGTACAATAGCCACTTGACATGGACTTAAACTCTTAGTGACTAGTCCTTTATCTAACAACTACTGCAAGTGTTTCCTAATTTCCTCGTTCTCTTTTGGAGTCATTCTGTATACAGCTTTTCTTGGAAAACTTAATCAAAGTATCAAGTCTTTGTGATATACTTATATTTATTACACTTGGTAACTCATTAGGAAAATTATTCACAGTAATATCACATTGTTCATTCAACAACCTTTGAATTTCTTCATGAAAATCATCAATTATATTTTTCCTTCAAACTAAAAAAAAAATTACCTTATTTTAGTTAGTTTGCTCAAGATATTACTTTCCACTCATTAGAAAGGATTTGACTTTAGAGTGCAAACCTTTGATGTTCTCCCTTCCTTCATAGGCAACAAACTGTGATCAATACCATCGTGAAGGAACTTATATACATTTATCATCCCATCATGCATAGCTCCCCTATCATATTTCCAAGGTCTTCCAAGAAAAATATGACATACATCCATTGGCATCACATCACACAAAATTTTATCTTTGTATTTTCCCAATTGTAAATATATTTCACACTATTCATTTATCAATATCTTATGAACTTTTTGCAATGAGTATACGTTATAAGGCATACAAGGCATACGATGCTTAATGGTATTCAGCTTCAATTTCTCCACCACTTCTGTAGAGACAATATTATATATACTTAGTGTGGATGATCATCTCACAACATTTTCCTCCAACTTTGCAAACTATCTTAAACAAAGTATTTCTTTGTATTGGTTCTACAACTTACTTCTCTAGTTGAATCAACACTTTTTCGATCACCAAGAAGTCTTTGGTTCCAGGTACAAATTTTGTTTCTACTTCTGTTTCTACTATTCCTTCTTTGTCTTATACTATAGGAGCAACAACTGCATTTATTTGTCTAGGGTCTTCATTTTCTAGACACTCAAAATATCTATGTCCTAGCTTTCCACACTTGAATAATATGAACTACCTCCCTCTACCTCTGCATGTTCTTCCTTTGGAAAAACTTCCCCTTCCTCTAGTATCACTCCTTGTTGGTGTGTGCTATTTTGAGTTGTTTCTATTAGCTTCTACTCTGGGTGTTGTAGATCTTGCTCTACGGCCTTGACTTCTCTTCCTGTAACAGTACTTTTTCCTCTCACAGATTGCTTCCTAATAAGTTTTTTATAATTTTTTAATTCCATTTGATAACCTTCATCTACTTTTTTAGGATATAACATGTTGATTTCCTCCTATATGTCCATTCTCAATCCATTAATGTAGCTTGTAGTGTTCTCTTCTCTATCTTGAATTGGTCCAGCTTTTATACTAACCTTAGAACTCTTTTGTGTATTCTCTTATTTTCATCAACCTTTTCCTAAGGTCTCTCTATATAAGGTAATCTCATAGTCACTAGGAAAGAACTTTTTTCTATGTTTTGAAACCATCATGTTCCATTTTTTGATGGGTTTCTTACATGATTTTATCTTGTACTACATTCCACCATAGAGATGCATGCCCCTACAATCTGGTGACAACTAAGTTTACCTCCCTCTCTCCGTCCATTTATTCAAAGTCAAAGAGTTTGTTCATCTCATTGATCCAATCAATCAGCTCTAAATTCCTATACCATGGGACTTGAGGTTTAAGCTTTGAAGAACATCCTATCAGAGATTTCAGAAGGCATAGGTTCCTCCTCCTCTTCATGATCTTCTTCCTAATCAGGTTCACCGAGATCTCCTTCAGAAACCCTTTTAGCCTCCCTTGTTGCAAGTATTTCCCCCAACCTTGGTGTAGATTTCATTGCTGAAATTGGTATGCCTCCTGTTCTACTCCTACCCTAAAAGACATTTTTGATCCTCATATTATGCTCTTAAAGGTTTAGGTGTTTCTTCTTCTAATTTTACATCCTCTCATACCACAAATTAGGTAGGTTACCTTCATGATTGAGCTAAATTTTCAAGTTCTCTATTTATTTATTCTTTTTCATGTTCATCCTCAAAAATTCATATATTTTGTACTTAAAAATATTTTTTTTGAATTGGAACATAAACTTAAAAGTATCATCTATTTAAGCCGAAATCACTCACTTCTCTGCTTTCACTTGGTTGCATTCATTCCATAGACCCTTCACTGTAGCATACCCAACAAGCAGGAATGACATAACCATTAGAAATAACGATTTGGCTAATCTAGAATCAATCCTATAAAAGTAGTTTAGAGAACTCAATGAATCTCTTCAACCAAGAATTTTATCACAAAAAAAACTAGCTAGTCACACATTAGACCCCTTATGCAAAAAATGTAGATAGAAAAATCTTCAAATTCATTTTCATTTGCTCAGAAATGGAGCCCCAAAATAGGTGACATTCCTCCCTGTATTATTTCTCTAGTGTTTGGAAACTAAAGTTTAAAATGAGGAATTGATGCAAATCCAATATTCTTATATTTTCCACAAACACATATTAGAAAAAAAAACTCAGCCTAGTCAACTAAGAATAGCTCAAATATTAAGGATGATATGTTTTAAACCAAATAAAAACAAATTATATCTAGCTATTACAAACGGATTCTACCTTATCCTTAAAAATTGAAATTTACACCACAAGGATCCAACCCCATGGCTTGTAAGATATTTTTGGATTTTCTTCATAAATATTAGTGAAGCATGACTTTGACCAATATCCCTTACATTAGCCACAAAATTGACTATGCTTCTACATCAATGAGTGAAGAAACACCACAAAGAAGTGAGGCATCGTAGAGATCAATAGGACACCAGGTTTAAATATGATGCATTAATGACTAAAATTAGAAGATATATTTACCAAGCCTCTTTCTAAAAGATATTTACAAAGATATATTAGAATGTGAGGTTTGGTGCAATCCTATAAAAAAAAAAAATTACAGAAATCAACTAATATATTCAACCAAGCATTTTCTCAGTGTAAACATGATGCATTAATGACTAAAGTTAGAAGATATATTTACCAAGATTCTTGGTAAAAGATATTTACCAACATATATTAGAAATCTAGGTTTGGTGCAATCCTATAAAAAAGAGTTTAGAGAAATCAACTAATATCTTCAACCAAGCATTTTCTAGGAAAAAAACTAGCTAGTCACACATTTGTCCCCCTTCTATAGTAGAATTTTCAAATTCTTTTTCATTTGCTCTAGATTTCTCTTGTGTTTGCAAATTAAAGTTTTAAATGATAAATTGATGCAAAACCAATATTCTTATAATTTTGAACAAAGTCAGAAATCAATTTCTATAGAGAATGAGAGGCATCCACAAGTATGGAGAAATATATTTTATTCCTAAAACAAACCCCTCTTTTTCTTCTGTATTCTTACGTCGAAATTTTAGTAATTTCCAGATTGAGATTTAACCATAAACATAGGATCACATCAGCCAAGAATAGCTCAAATCTCAAGCATGATATTTTTTAAACCAAATAAAAACAAATTATATCTAGCTATTATAAATGCATTCTACCTTATCCATCTAAATTGAAATTGACACTTGAACGATCCTTCCAACCCCTTAGATTATAATTTTTTTTGGATTTTCTTCATAAATAGCCATGAAGCATGATTTTGAGCAATATCCCCTGCATTAGCCAAGATCCATAGGACAAAAGGTCTAAATATGATACATAATGAGTAAAGTTAGAAGATATATTTAAGGAACCTCTTGAATCACTAAATTTTAAATATGTGATATTGTAGAAAATTATTTTCTCCATCCAAAAATAATATTATTCTATTTTATTATCATTTACAATATATATATATATATATATATATATATATATATTCTAATTTTAATATCTAATATAAAATACTATTTATTATAATTATATTTAATTTAAGTAATATTTATTTATAAAATTTAAATAAAAAAATATTTTATAACATATAAAAATTGTGGAGATAAGTAAGTTTTTTTATATTACTGTTTATTTTTTAATATTAATTATAAATTACATCTAGTACAAATTTTGAAATATTTGTTTGTGTATTTTAATGTACAATAAAATAAATATTTGTTTGGATGATGAATTATAAATTCCATATAGTCAGAATTTTGAAATATTTGTTTGTTTATTTTAATGTACAATAAAATAATTATTTGTTTGGATGATGGGTGATCAATCTGTTTGCAAATTTTTCTAATAAGATACGTTTCGGTTATGATATGATTTATCGCGAGTGGGTGGGAAATAGCAGGGTTCTAGAAAACATGAACGACTTTCACCTCAAAAAACTCTGCTAATGGTTATCGCCTTCTGTGGCATAGGAATATATACATAGTACCACATGAATATATACATAAAGAGGTGGGAAGAGAGGGGAGTGGACAGAAGCGACAAGCGGGCAATCGAAGAAGTAACCGAGGGAGATTGAAAGTAGCGATGGCGCGACAGGTTATGGTGAGCGTGTGCCTTATGGCGTTAGTGGGGAGTGCAATGGTCCCTAACAGAGGAGACTGCCCTTACTGATAGGTGGGTCAATTTTCCACAATATATTGTTGTGTGTTACCATATTGGAGTGAGCGGGTTTTGTTAAGATGCAATATTAGTATTAGTGTGTGGGTTAGGCATGTTTTGTCATATGCTTTTTCTAATAAAGCCGGTGGGCTACTAGTGTCTCATAAATGTGTAATCAGCTTATGAGTATGACTATCCTCAAAATCAAAATCAATGTATATGTAAATGTGCATACAGTTTTTATATTAAAATATATTTATGTTTAAGAGTATAGTATTGGAATTTTTATTTTTTTTTCAAAAAAAATTGAATGATGTACTATTCTTTACAAACATATAATATTATTAGATAAATTTTTAGTTTTAAAAAAAAAATTGTATTTCAAAAAAATTTATATTATTTTAAATTTAAAATATTTCTATCCTTTTTTTATAATTTAATTTAATGTATTTAATTCTTTATACTATATATATACAATTAAAAGTAAAAGTAAATATAAATGTAATTTACTAAAACAAAATATATTTATTTCATTATTATCATATTGTTAAATCTAAAAATGTTGTGATCTATAATTTATGAATTTATTATATTTTTAATAATTAAATTACTTTGAAAAATAAAGAATGATAGCTAAACTTTTAGTTTTAGAAAATAATTTATATACTACAAAATATTATAATGATTTCAATTTCAAGTATTTACATAAAGATTTCTCAATTTATAATTTTTTGCATAATACTTTTTATATTATTTATATATACCATTAAAATTAAAAATAAAGGTTCATTCATTTTAAATGTAATTTAATTAAATAATTGTTTTATTATTACAATATTTTTAATTGTTAAATTATTTTAAAAATAATGAAGTAGATAAATTTGCTACATTTAAAAAGTAATGTGTATTTGGCAAAATTTGACATTGTTTTAAATTTAAAAAATTGGCATAAAAATTTCTTGAATTTATAAGTTATTGAATAATATCTTTTATAATATGTATATAGAAAATTAAAATTTTAAAAAAACTTCAATTACTTTTAAATGTAATTCAATAAAATAAAATATATTTATTTAATAATATTTAATTAATCATTATAATAATTTTACTATTTATTTAGTTAGTATAATATCAAATAAAATAAAATTTATTTATTGAATATTTATATAATTATGGTAATAATTTTAATATTTATTTAATTATTGTATATATTCTAATTTCTATAATGATTAAATTATTTTAAAAAATAATGGATAATAGATAAGCTTTTGTTTTTAAAACCAATTTATATTGGACAAAATAATAAATAGATACATTATATATTTTTATTATTTATTTATTGTTTTAATAGACATAATAATCAATATATACATTGGGTATCTGTTCAAATTATTAAGGGAATATTTTGGTGGGTTAAGATGTATATTTTACATTCTAGTATGAGCTAGATACGTAATTCCTTTTATCCTCAAATCAAATTGAATTTTTTTTAAACAAATAATTTTTATTGACATATTGAATTACATATCTTCCATAGATATGTAATTACTATTTTTCTTTAAACAAACTAAATTATTTTATTATAATAATCAATAGTTATATAATTATTATAATCATTTTAATATTTATTTAATTATTATATATATTTTAATTTTTATAATAGTTAATTATTTTAAAAAATAATAAATAATAGATAAGCTTTTGTTTTAAAAGATAATTTATATTTCACAAAATTTTATATTGTCTTAAATTTCAAATATTTATATAAAAGTTTTTTGAATTTATAATTTATTGTATAACATTTTCTTTACTATTTATATACACAACTAAAATCAAAATAAAAATAGACTTCAATAATGTGATAGCCTCATTAAAGTTAACTAGTATTAACTAGTTAAAGACAATTTGTTTATTTTATTTTCTGGCAAGAAAGACTTAAATTATTATTGTTTATAAAACAAATTATTTTTGCTGAATTATTAAATTAGGAGGAACTAATTAATGAAAAGAAAATCTTTTTAAGCTGTTGGTAAAATGTTTCCAAGATTAGGAGGTGGTTGGGTATAGTTGGAAAACAGTTACTTACTCTCAAGATAAAGTTGAATCCCAGAGGAGGAGTAGGGGTTCTGTGAAAAATTGGTCAAGGGGAGTATTTTCTAGAGCTGGTGGTGACCAGTTGAAGATAACTCACAACAACCCTTGTGAAACCAAAAAATTTCTGAGTTTGACTCGATTGGCCATCCAGAGGTTATAGCAGAAAGAGAAATCTAATCCACTATTAACCCATAGCACCGTCCAGATTTTGGAGCTAGGTGGAAAGTGGAGGACATAATAGCCTCCCTTGAATGCTTGGGAGGACCACAACTTGAATCTGTTTAATTCAGATAAGTATTACTGTGAAATCTTAAATTAGTTTGATACTGAATTTGAAAGATTGAACATAGTGACATTTATGGTTAAATATTGTTCTGTTGGTTTTATTTTATGTTATATACTTCGATTTATTTACATATTGATCTAAGTTAGGAAATGAGTTTATGCAGGGAATAATATTCCTCCCTGGAAATATGTAGAACAGTACTAAATATTTTCTTTATGCTAAAATTTTCTCTGTTTCTATTACTAGATAGAATTAAATCAAGAAAATAGCTATACCTTATTTTTCGTGAAGGATAAAAGAGTAAAGATGGATTGTGCATAGCAAAAGAAGAAACCAGTAAATTAATATAGATAGACAAACAATATCTTATATGGAATATTAGTAAAAGAGGCGCAAGTATAATCTGTATGTTATTTATACTACTGTAATAATAGCAGAAAACAATTTTCCATCATAACACTGGAAGAATAGCGTTGGAAATGGGACAATGTTTGTTAGAAAATGCAAATAAGTTACTGTTATAAAGACCATAAAACACTAAAGAAGGGAACATGGGTCTCGACAGACTGTCGACCCTAGTTCTGGGTGTAAACCCTGAACTTGGATGCATTGTCTGCGGCCAGTCCCAGCTATACATAGACTCTAAACTATGGTGGTCCAGTCACTGTCGCAGGAAGTAAAGTATTTTTTTATTGCAAAAGAAGTGAAGACATAAGAATACCCAGGTAGTGAACATTTGAATGAAAACGAGGGAGTGAATCCATTAAGACAGTAGGAGGACTTAGCATGAAACCTCTTCTACATAAAAAGGTGAATTGCAGAAGATAAAATATATGAGTAACCTTACAGTTCGTACATAGCAAAGAATGTAAACAACGGTGAACTGATTTATGGAAATTTTATAATGAACTGTAGCATAAAATAGAATCTATTTACATGCATAAATTTATGTCGCAAGTAAAACTTGAGAGACATTCATATAGATAAACTTAACAAGTATTGATGGAATACGTTAATAAAAGAGTAGTGTAAATGTTCAGAATTTCAAAACTACAATTCACGGCCTCGGCCCCAAAAGTATTAATAACAAGAATTTACTCAGAATGCTTAACATAATTGTGAATGCCGTTAACAGTATATATAACAAAATCTTTGGTGAAACCCTAATAATCCTTTCACATATTAAGATACAAAAGCTACAGAGTTTATAAACCCGAGGTCGGGATTCAAACCCCGAGTCCTCTTTTACAAGTGCCATATAAACTATGGACTAAAATCTCCATTCATATAAGCAAAGTACATGTTGGAAAGGGGTGTAACATTAGCCGTGGCATGATGGAATGCTGATGAAAATCGCTGCCATGGTTTCGGTTAGAAGTTTACTAACCCGAGACAAAACAAAACCCTAATGACAGGAAAGTTTGTAAGCTAGAATAATCTATAAATAGAGTTCTAAAACAAGTCTTAATCAAATGATGATGAGCATAGGTTAATTACCTGTTGGAAGGAACGACTATCGTCAGACCTGCAAGTTAAAATATGCTATGAGTTACTCTCATATTGTATCCAAAGCCCTATAACTAGTTCTGTAATGGGCAAAATAACTAATATCCAGAGTAAATCATAAACCGAAAGGGGTTACCTTATAAGTTTGATTTGCGCCATAACTAACCTGTAATTGTAGACCCTAGTGCAGAGTAGAGTGTCATTCCTCTCTACAAGTATTAACCCCAGAAAGAAGACGAAACCCTGAAAAATAAGATGCGAAGCAGCTAAAAAAAAAATTCAAAAACGAAACTATTGAGAACTTGCATAGCTTGGTTATCAAGGCGAAAGATTAAGGGTCACAACACAGAGCTTACCCTTTAAAGAATTGCGATGGAGAACTCAAGGAGAGGCTAAGCTCTGCAAACGCACCATGGAGATATGGAAACAGCTGATAGACTAGCTAACTGACAGAGGTCACCAAGATTTTTCCCTCGTAAATTATGCAGCATCCGAGACGAGGGTAACAACTTTCAAAGCTATTAAAGGCCCAGTACTGATATTCATAAATGGAGTTGAAAAACAACGCTATGGCAGGAATATTAATAGGCTAAGTGGCATGATACATATCTCAAAAATCCATTTACCATAAGTTAACTATGGAGAGCAGATCCGAAAATCAGTATAACAAGACTTCAACTTTAATGTTTGGACTGTTGATTTAATATATGATGTTTTAATATTTGTTTGTATAATATTTGTATTAATTCATACCCAGAGCAATGAACTCATTATTATATGATTCGTGTGATTATTATATAGAGGATCCATATTGTTATTGCAAATAATTACCAAGGCCGAAAACAAACTAAAGTATTCTCAAGGTTTGTAATGATTATTAAACAAACTCAGAATCTTATCATCGATACATTAGTTATAAAAATTGTGTGATGAATATATATATGTACCCTTTTAATATGATAAGTAAATTTTTTTTTTATGGATGAAAGTGACAAGTGGTATCAGAGCCGATTGCTACACTGGGATCCTAAGGGTCTACTAACAGTGAAGTTGTGTATGTGAATAATGCACACAGAGAGAGATAACCAGTGACAATGAGAAGACTTATAGCATCACAATCGCAACCAGAGGAAATTCAAGCACTAATAGTCATGAATCTAGAAATGTGGGTTCATTTAAGTGTAGAACAACATCAAAAGACTAGTCGGTTGCTCGAAGAATAGCAGCACCAAACTGGCTTTTTGTTGAACACATTGTAGCAGTTACAAGAGGAAATGTTAAGACTCAGAAAGGATAATGAGTGATTATTGCAAGATCAAGAGAAAATTTTAAAGAGTTTATCAGACAAACAAAATCAGGAGATGGGACATCCCAGTGCTGAAGAAGAATTATCAATAGAACAAGAAGATCAGCAAACTAGAAACAACACTATAGGGAGAGCTGAAAACAGTCCCTGCCAGAAAAGAAAAAACAAGAATTATAATGAGGTGGAGTCGGGCAATTTTTCTGACCAGCAAGGCAATAAGAGACAGAAAGTGAAATTGCAGGGGGATTTTTGCAAAATTAAACCACCAACTTTTGATGGTGAGGCCGAGGAGGTAGCTGAAGCCTGGTTAATTAACATAAATAAGTACTTCCAGGTGTATGAATATAGTAGAAATTTGAAGGCCAGATTGGCTATATACCAGTTACGGGAAAAGGCCACCCTGTGGTGGGAAGAAGTGAAAAATGTACGTAGTATTGATGAACAAGACATTACTTGGGAGTTGTTTCACCAGTATTTCAAACACCAGTATTTGACAGAAAGGTTTTATGATGATAAGGCTAAGGAATTCCATGATTTACGGTTGGGGCAGATGACCATGGACGATTATGTCACTAGATTCACATCCCTGCTACACTATGTTCCTTATCTCCGAGAGGAAAAGGAAAAAGTGCAGAGGTTTCTGAGTAGTATACCTACTCATATGAGAGAATGGATAGAATTTGTTAATCCTCAGACCATGGATTAAGCCATCCGTAAAGCTCGGATGTGCTATCAGCAATCCAAGGCCAAAGGTGAAGGATGAAAAGGCTGGCAGCCAAAGAAAAACCAGAAAAATAATTCCAATTTTAAAATCAGTAAAAGTGGAAATTCTAAAGGCGCAACACGGAACTCCGTGAGTAAGAAACTTGGTAGAAATCACCAAAAAACTAAATGGCTAGGGGAAGAGAAGCCCACAAAGGCATCTAGCAAGCCAGAGCAGGGACAGACCATAAAACCTCCTTTGCAATGATGGGGCTGTGGAGAATCTCATTATTATAAAAACTATCCACAGCGAAATAAAAGTGAAACTGTAGCAAATCTGCAATAGAAATCTACGGTAGGGGACATGGCGCATAACATACCCTGCATCAATGCAGCCTTGGAAGATTGGTAGGCTGATTTTCAGCCCACAATGATCGAACTACAAGGTACTTTACTATCTAAAACTATTTCAATTTTGGTAGATTCTAGAGCAAGTTTGAGTAAGTCCCAAGTTAGTGGAAATGTGTAAATTGAAGGAACAGAAATTTAAGAACTCCTGGCTAGTATAACTAGCTACTGGGGCAAAACTAAAAGTAACAAGAAAAGTTCCTAACTATGTGATGGAAGTGGCAGAACAACAGTTACAAGTAGATCTAAATATCTTACCACTAGGATATTACGATGTATTATTGGGTATAGACGGGTTGGAAAGACACTGGACTCTAGTGGACTACAAAGAAAAGATTATTTACTTCATAATGCAAGATGGCACGCGTAAAGAGATTCAAGGAATTAAAAATCCTGTGCAATTACACCCAATAACAGCATCCCAAATGGGAAAGTGTATCAGAAAAGGATGTCAACTGTATGCAATTCAAGTAGGATATGCAGACTCCAAGGAAAAGGCTCCAATAATGGACGATATTCCTGTGGTACAAGAATTGCTCGATGTATTTCCAGAAAACATTCTTGGTTTGCCACCCAAGAGGGATATTGACTTCACCATTGAATTGCTGCCAGGAGCCTCTCCGGTGTCAAGAGCTCCTTATAGAATGAGCGTGCCAGAACTAATAGAACTAAAGATACAACTACAAGAACTGTTAGACAAAGATTATATCCATCCAAGTGTGTCTCCATGGGGAGCACCAGTCCTATTTGTTAAAAAGAAAGACAGAACCTTACGCATGTGTATGGATTACAAGCAGCTTAATAAGCTGACTGTTAAGAACAAATACCCCTTACCAAGAATCGATGACTTATTCGATCAGATAAGAGGGGCTAAGGTGTTTTAGAAGATAGATTTAAGATCTGGATATCATCATATTCGGATAAAAGATGAAGATATTTGCAAAATAGCATTCCAGACCCGTTATGGGAATTATGAATTAATAGTGCTACCCTTCGGATTGAAAAATGTGCCAGCAACCTTTATGAGGTTGATGCATGGCATTTTTCATCAATATTTGGATAAATTTGTACTTATTTTCATAGATGAAATATTGATATATTCAAAAAGCGAGGAGGAACATAACGAACATTTGAGGGTAGTTTTGGAAATGCTAAGAAAGCATCAACTTTATGCTAATTTTAGCAAGTGTGATTTCTTTAAAACATAAATCCAATATCTAGGACATGTTATATCAGTTGAAGGAATAGTTGTTGATCTAGAAAATATCAAAACTATTATGGAATGGCGAGTACCTCAGAATGTGGCTGACATTAGATCGTTTATGTGTCTAGATGGATATTATAGAAGGTTTATAGAAGGATTTTCTAAAATTTATTTTCATATTACATCCTTTCAGAAGAAAGAAAATCCTTTCAAATGGACTATAGCACCAGTAGTGAAGGTAGCTAACCCTGAAAAAGACTATGAAGTTTGTACTGATGCCAGCAAAGAAGGAGTAGGAGCAATATTAACTCAAGAAGGTAAAGTAATAGCCTACGAGTTTAGAAAACTGAAAGATCATGAACAGAAATATTATGCATATGATCTGGAGCTTACAGCCGTGGTGCATGCTCTCTAGGTGTGGAGGCATTACCTGCTGGGTAAGAGATTTGTACTTAAAACAGACCATATCAGCTTGACTAATTATTTTAAGCAAGCAGATTTAAATTCTAGATAGACAAGATGGAATGCCTTTCTAAGTGAATTTGACATGGACATACAACATGTTAAGGGAAAGGAAAATCAAGTTGCAGATGCGTTGAGCAGAAAACTGCACGGTATTTATGCATTATATTATAATCAGCTAGAAAGCCAACTTTTGGAATAGCTAAAAGAAGAAGTATTGAAAGATACGGAATGTAAATTCTTGTGGCAGCAAATGGAAGAAGATAAGAAGCAAGGCAAGACATCCGAGTATGGAAATAATGAAGGTTAGGTGTTGACTTTTCGAGGAAGAATTTATGTGCCTAATCGTATAACTCTAAAGGACTTAATAATGAATGAATTCCACCGCAGCAATTACGCTGGTCATCCGGGATATCATAAAATTCTTACGGCAATAATAAAGGTATATTATTGGCCACGTATGCGTAAGAATGTTGTTGAGTATCTAAGAAAATGTTTGGAATGTCAACAGGTAACGTGGAGCACCAGCATCCTGTAGCACTATTGCAGCCCATACCCATACCTAAATGGAAGTGGGAGGTTATCTCCTTATATTTCATCACGGGATTACCCTGAAAAAAAAAAAGACAGAATGACTCAATCATGGTAGTGGTAGACAGATTAAGAAAATATGCACATTTTATACCTGTACAGTCTACGTAGAAGACAATACAGATTGCTGACATATTTATGAAAGAAATCTTCAGGTTGCATGGTATACCAAAAACTGTGATTTCAGACCAGGATGTTAAGTTCACATCCGCATTTTGGAAAACTTTGTTTTCTAGTCTGGGAACAAAAATACACTTCAGTACCGCCTATCACCCCTAAACTGATGGGCAAATGGAGCGGGTAAACCAAGTATTGGAAGACATGCTACGCATGTATTGGATGCAGTAGCCAACCAAGTGGGAGGATTACTTGCACCTTGTTGAGTTTGCTTATAACAATGGGTATCACGAATCTCTGAAAATGAGTCCCTTCGAGGCATTGTATGGTAGGAAATGTCATACACCTATAAACTAGAGCAGTCCTGAAAAAAATTTATTGCTGGGACCTGAAATGTTGTCTGAAATGGAAGCTGAGGTAAAAGGAATAAGGCAGAATTTGAAGGTTGCGCAAGATCGAAAAAATATTTATGCAGATAAGAAAAGGTCTTACCATGAATTTGTAGTAGGGGACCATGTTTATGTGAGAGATACGAGTACCATGAGATGGACATCTTGTGCCAAACTATCTCCCCGGTACTATGGACCTTTCCAAATAATGGAAAGGGTGGGATGAGTAGCCTATAGGTTGGCCTGACCCAGCCATATTTAAGTTCAAAATGTGTTCCATGTGTATTTGATAAAGAGATATGTACATGATGAAAAACATGTGATTCATTGGCAAAATATTTAGGTATGAAAAAGATAAAAAAATCCTAACTTGAAGTTCTGAATAAAATTGATGCATACTGACTTGAAACACTTTTGTTTTTCAGGTAGAACTGGACGAAGAGTTTCTGGTAGAGCCGCAATGCATACTTGATCGAAGAGAAATTGAACTCCGCAAATGAGTAGTTATCTAGGTAAAAGTGTAATGGAAACACTTCGGACTGGATGAAGCTACTTGGGAGGACGAGAAATTTATGCAGGAAGTTTACACAGAGCTCTTTGCAGAGCTAGGTTGAAACACCAAGGATGGTGTTACTTCCAGGGGGGAGTTGTGATAGCCTCATTAAAGTTAACTAGTATTAACTAGTTAAAGACAATTTTCTTATTTTATTTTCTGGCAAGAAAGACTTAAATTATTATTGCTTATAAAACAAATTATGTTTGCTGAATTATTAAATTAAGAGGAACTAATTAATGAAAATCAAATCTTTTTAAGCTGTTGGTAAAATGTTTCCCAGAATAGGAGGTGGTTGGGGACAATTGGAAAACAGTTACCTACTCCTCTGAGGATAAAGCTTAATCCCAAAGGAGGAGTAGGGGTTTTGTGAAAAATTGGTCAAGTGGAGTATTTTGTAGAGCTGGTGCTAACCAGTTGAAGATAACTCACATCAACCCTTGTGAAACCAAAAAATTTCTGAGTTTGACTGGATTGGCCATCCAGAGGTCATAGCAGAAAGAGAAATCTATTCCACTATTAACCCGTGGCACCGTCCAGATTCTGGAGCTAGGGGGCAAGTGGAGGACGTAATAGCCTCCCTTGAATCATTGGGAGGACCACATCTTGAATCTATTTAATTCAGATAAGTATTACTGTGAAATCTTAAATTAGTCTGATACTGAATTTGAAAGATTGAACACAGTGACATTTATGGTTAAATATTGTTCTGTTGTTTTTCTTTTAAGTTATATACTTAGATTGATTTACATATTTATCTAAGGCAGGAAATGAGTTTATGCATGGAATAATGTTCCTCCCTGGAAATATGTAGAACAATAATAAATATTTTATTTATGCTAAAATTTTCTCTGTTGCTATTACTAGATAGAATTAAATCAAGAAAACAATTATACCCTGTTTGTCAGGAAGGATTAAAGAGTAAATATGGATTGTGCATAGCAAAAGAAGAAACCAGTAAATTACTGTAGATAGACAAACACTATCTTATATGGAATATAAGTAAAAGAGGTGCAAGTATAATCTATATGTTATTTATACTACTGTAATAATAGCAGGAAACAGTTTTCCTTCATAACAGTGAAAGAATAGCATTGGAAATGGGACAATGCTTGTTAGAAAATGCAAATAAGTTACTGTTATAAAGACCAGAAAACGCTAAAGAAGGGAACATGGGTCTCGACGGACTGTCGACCCTAGTTCTGGGTGTAAACCCTGAACTTGGATGCATTGTGTGCAGTGAGTCCCAGCTATACACGGACTCTAAACTATGGTGGTCCGGTCACCGTCGCAGGCAGTAAAGTATTTTTTTATTACAAAAGAAGTGAAGACATAATAATACCCATGTAGTGAAAATTTGAATGAGAACGAGGGAGTGAATCCCTTAAGACAGTAGGAAGACTTACCATGAAACCTCTTCTACAGAAAAAGGTAAATTGCAGAAGATAAAAGATATGAGTAACCTTACAATTCTTACATAGAAAAGAATGTAAATAACAGTGAACTGATTTATGGAAATTTTATAATGAAATGTAGCATAAAATAGAATCTATTTACATGCATAAAATTATGTCGCAAGTAAAACTTGAGAGACATTGATATATATCAACTTAACAAGTATTGATGGAATACATTAATAAAAAATTATCGTAAATGTTTATAATTTCAGAACTACAATTCACGGCCTCGGCCCCAAAAGTATTAATAACAAGAATTTACTAAAAATGCTTAATTGAATTGTGAATGGCATTAACAGTATATATAACACAATCTGTGGTGAAACACTAAGAACCCTTTCACATATTAAGATACAAAAGCTACAGAGTTTATAAACCCTAGGTCGGGATTCAAACCCCGAGTCCTCTTTTACAAGTGCCATATAAGCTATGGGCTACAATCTCCCTTCATATAAGTGAAGTACATGTTGGAAACGGGTGTAACATTAGCCATGGCATGATGGAATGCTGATGAAAATCACTCGCAGGGTTTCGGTTAGAAGTTCACTAACCTGAGACAAAACAAAACCCTGATGAGAGGAAAGTTCATAAGCTAGAATAATATATAAATAGAGTTCTAAAACAAGGCTTAATCGAATGATGATGAGCATAGGTTAATTACCTGTTGGAAGGAATGACTATCGTCGGACCTGCAAGTTAAAATATGCTATGAGTTACTCTTATATCGTATCCAAAGCCCTGTAACTAGTTATGTAAGAGGAAAAATAATTAATATCTAGTGTAAATCATAAACCAAAAGGGGGTTACCTTATAAGTTTGATTTGTGCCATAAATAGCCTGTAATCATAGACCCTAGTGAAGAATAGAGTGCCATTCTTGTCTGCAAGTGCTAACCTAGAAAGAAGACGAAACCTTGAAAGATAATATGTGAAGCAGCTCAAAAAATAAAAATCACAAACGAAAGTATTGAGAACTAGTATAGCATGGCTATCAAAGCGAAAGATTAAGGGTCACAACATAGATCTTACCCTTTAAAGAATTGCGATGGAGAACTCAAGGAGAGGCCGAGCTCTACAAACGCGCCATGGAGATATGGAAACAGCTAATAGACTAGCTAACTGATAGAGGTCAGTGGGATTTTTCCCTCATAAATTATGCAGCATCCGAGGCAAGGGTAACAGCTGTCAAATCTAATAAAGGCCCAGTACTACTATTAATAAATAGATTTGACAAACAACGCTATGGTGGGAAGCTTAATAGGCCAAGTTGCGTGATACATATCTCAAAAATCCATTTACCATAAGTTAACGATGGAGAGCAGATCCGAAAATCAATATAACAAGACTTCAACTTTAATGTTTGGACTGTTGATTTAATATCTGATGTTTTAGTATTTGTTCATATAATATTTGTATTAATTCGTACCCAGAGCAATGATCTCATTAGTATATGATTGGTGTGATTATTATATAGAGGATCCATATTGTTATTGCAAATAATTACCAAGGCCGAAAACAAACTAAAGTATTCTCAAGGTTTGTAACGATTATTAAGCAAAATCTAAATCTTATCATCGATACATTAGTTATAAACATTGTGTGATGAATTTATGTATGTACCTTTTTAATATGATATGTAATTTTTTTTTCCTGGATGTAAATAATTTATGGATGAAAGTGACAAATAACTTTTAAATATAATTCAATAAAATAAAATATATGTATTTAATATTTAATTAATAATTGTAAGATTCTGTAAAACATATAATTATTCTGTAAAACATATTATTGAAATTATAATTCAATAGGATAAAATATATTCATTTAATTAGTTATTGTAATATTTTTTTTTTAATAATTTACATTTCAAAAAATTTTATAATTTTTTAAATTTAAAATATTTATATAAAGTTTTTTTTAATTTATAATTGATTGTATACTTTTTTTTTAAACTATGTATATATTATTAAAATTCAAAATAAACTTTATTTTAAATAAATCTAATTCAATAAAATATAATATATTTATTGAAGTGTTATTAAAGTTTTAATTCTTAAATTATTTTAAAAATTAATGGCTAATAAACTAGTTTTTAGTTTAAAAAAATCATTTTTGTAGGTTAATTTATTGAATGATATTATTTATACATTTAAACAGAGTTATATTTTATTATTAATTAAATCATTGTATATATATATATATATATATATATATATATATATATATATATATATATATATATTGAAAATAATATTTAAAGCTAAAACATTAAGAAATGTAAAATTTCTTTCTGTGGTTTCTTAATAAAATATAAAAAACTAACCCTTATAAACACATTACCACCTCAAATTTTTTGATTTGATTTTTTTTTAAATTATATACATACATATATATATATATATATATATATATATATATATATATATATATATATATATATATATATATATATATATATATATATATATATATATATATATATATATATATGTCACAACTACATGCTAACAACATTACAACAGTAAAAAAAAAATTCTTTTATTTTGTCCATACCAAAAATTATACTTATACATGAATGATTATGGTCAGATTTTAAATCCTCGGCACTTATCAACCATGTTATATTGAAAATGGAAATATTAAATAGATCACTCACATTAAATTTCCAGTGGGCGGCTTGGTATCTCTAGCTGTATATTTATGCATCTTATACGGATGATAAACTATGCGTACAACCCAAGTCATTTATATACCTCGGATATGATGCGTTCCACTTGGCATGAGTTATATAAATCTACAGTGATGGTTGCCAACTCCACTTGGGAAAGTTGTACTGTGCATTTATTTTTAAGGGACAGCTGTCATAATTATCTTTGGGTTTCCCAGGATTTGTTATGGGTCTATCTGATACTATTGACTCGGATCTAAGAGTCATTTGTGGCATTTTGCTGGGTGGGAGCTCCAGTTCGGCCCCTCTGTCGCCGAAACCCTTTGGTAACTCCATCCTTGTTTCTCTTAAATCCATCTACTATGTTTTGCTTAGCCCTCATTGTGGGATGAATCTCCTGATCAAGGATGAAAATGTTTCTGCAGCTGTTTGACAGAGGTGCCATCGTTTTATTCCTCGAAAGTGGGTTTCGTGAGCGTGCCCAGCTGATGGGATTTTAGCATCATTACTCTGTTGGAAAGTTCACAAGTGTAGCTGCTCAGGTAAGGCTGAACTGCCCCTTTGATTTTTCTGTTAACCCTTTTTTCCGTTGCTTGGCTTGTGGTAAGGGTATCCTCATGAAACAGTTTGGCAGTTCACGGAGACATTTTTCCTATCTCTGCTACCTAGTAAGAAAAAACATGGTAGTCGCCCAATCTAAGAGGCTTAACTCCATATTTTGTTTAACATTCACAAGCAATGGCAAGGGAATCTCCTCGGTTCTCAGGTTCATACCCTAGCTGAGCTTTTCATTTTATATGGGTTTTCAGCGTTTATGTTTTTGGGGAGAATCCATAATACTTACCCTCGATGTTTAGTTTTTCGTTCACTGTAGGTTTGTGGCAACCTTTAAAGTTAGTTCTAGACCTCATGCACATGGCCATGACTTATTTTCTTCCCAACTCTTGTTAACACAGGTACCACATTCGCCAATGGGAGTTGAAATCTTTGGTTCCTCTCTCGCATTTTCCAAATTTCTATCGCTACATAGATTTACGTTTGGTTTTTCTCTGATAGTGAGAATAGAAGAAAAAATTCATCAGACTCTGTAATGATTAATTCCCTTTTTGAACCATTCGCCTTGCAAATGGTTATAAGATGTATCTGAAGGGTTAACCCCTTGGGTCTTTCCCAAATATTTAAAGAGAAAATAGGGTTATTTGCTTACTGTACTGTTAACGTTGTTTTTATTAGTACAATTTTTCTCGGTTTCTAATGTTGAAAGTAATATATTTCTGTATTGAATTTTTGTCTTACGAATGTACTCTTCCGATTAAGGAAAGTTTCATTTTCTTGGCAATGGTATAATCCTTGGAAGTTTATTACCTGTATGAATGAAACTCAGTCCACGTACCGAGTGTTTAGATTTACTCGCTTATCTCTGGTATTTATTTTTGTTTCACTTCCTGTGTACAGAGTTTCTTTCGGTACTTACTTTCCACCATAGCATTACACCGTTGTTTTATTGGTCTTATTAGTTTATATAAATTGGTGACTGGACCCCCATTGTGTAAGTCCGTGTAGAGCTTCCTGATTATATTTAGAACAATTTGTCCAAGGAGAGGGTTTCTCCCCGACCTAGGCTCCAAGTTCAAATTTCCTATTTCAACGATAGCATGTAAAGGAAAACAAAGGGTATATTCTATAGTTAAGCACCCTTAACAGAGGATGCTATGTATATCGTTTATAAATGAATTATTGTTAGAATTTATCCTTCATTTTTAATCGTATTATGTCTGCACAATATATATTAGATAGTTATTTATCTTCTTGTACCGAAATAAATTTCACTGCAAACCCTCTCAAGGTTTAATTTATTTTCTACAGTCTAAACATTTAAGCTGTACTTCTCAACAGTAACTCATTTCTTTTTCTTTGCATCAAAGTATAACCACTTTTATTTTTTTTTATGCATGATAGTTTTCCAATCTGTAACATAAGTTGAAAGTAACAGTATATATAGTCAAATCAGCATGATAGTTTTGCAATATGTACCATAAATTTAAAATAACAGTCTATACAGTCAAATCTTTCATTTTTAATACAAATAACACAGCCTACCAAATAAACTTATTACTTATCTGGAGATTGTCTTTCTCAAGATGTGGTTCTCCCAACCTTCAAGGGAGGCTATTACATCCTCCACTTGCCCCCTAGCTCCAGAATCTGGACGGTGCCCCGGGTTAACGGTGGATTGTCTCACTCTCTACTTTGACCTCTGGATGGCTAATCTAGTCAAAATCAGAGAAAAAATTGGTTTTACAAGGGTTGTAGTGAGATATTTTCAACTGATCCCAAACCAACTCTAGAAAATACTCCCCTTTAACATTTTTCACAGAACCCCTACTCCTCCCCTGGGATTCAAATTTATCCTCAGAGGAGTAGGTAATTGTCTTTCCAACTGTCCCCAACCACCTCCTATTCTTGCAAACATTTATTTACCATCATATTTATGTATATTTCATATTAAAATATTTCTCCTTTAAATTTGATTAACTGCTTCTTAATTAATAAGTCTGAAACTAAAATGGTTTTGCTAAATTAACAATAATTATTTAAGTTTTTCTTGCCAGATAAAAGAAACTAAACAAATTGTCTTTAACTAGTTAATACTAGTTAAGTCTAATGAAGCTGTCACAACTTCCCCCCTAGAAGTAACATCGTCCTCGGTGTTTCAGCCTAGCTCTGTAAAGAGCTCCGGGTAAGCTTCCCGCATAAACTTCTCGTCCTCCCAAGTAGCATCTTCCGGTCCGAATTGCTTCCATTGCACTTTTATGTGGATGACTACTCGTTTGCGGAGTTCGATTTCTCTTTGGTCAAGTATGCATTGCAGCTCAACCAGAAACTCTCTGTCCAGTTCTACTTGAAAAACAAAATGTTTTCAAGTCATTACTCATCAATTTTGTTTAGAACTTCAAGTTAGGATTTTATCTCTATCCTACCTGAATATTTTGCTGATGAATTACATGTTTTTCATCATGAACATATCGCTTTAGTAAGGACACATGGAACACATTGTGAACTTGAATGTGGCTGGGTAAGGCCAACCGATAAGCCACTTGTCCTACCCTTTCCAAAACTTGGAAAGGTCCACAGTATCTGGGAGATAATTTAGCACAAGAGGTCCATCTCAGGGTACAACTCTTGGGTTTAATTCTTACGTAAACATGATCTACTACTGCAAACTCAAGATAAGAACTTTTCTTATCTACATAAATCTTTTGCCAGTCTTGAGCGACCTTTAGGTTCTTCCTTATTATTTTTACTTCAGCTTCCATTTCTGAACATCTCAGGTCCCAACAATAACTTTGTCTCAGGATTGCTCCAATTTATAGGTGTACGACATTGCCTACCATATAATGCCTCAAAGGGACTCATTTTTAGGGATTCCTGATACCCGCTATTATACACAAACTCAACTAGGTGCAAATAATCCTCCCACTTGGTTGGCTGCTGTATCACATACATGTGCAGCATGTCTTCCAGTACTTGGTTGACCCGCTCTATTTTCCCATCAGCCTGAGGGTGATAGGCGGTGCTAAAATGTATTTGTGTTCCCAGACCAGAAAACAAGGCTTTCCAGAATGTGGATGTGAACTTAACATCTCGGTCTAAAATCACAGTCTTAGGTATGCCATGCAACCTGAAGATTTCCTTCATAAATATATTAGCAATCTACATTGTCTTGTATATAGACTATACAGGTATGAAATATGCAGATTTGCTTAATATTTCTACCACTACCATGATGGAGTCATGTTGTCTTTTTTTCCGTGGTAAACCCATGATGAAATCTGGGAAGATAACCTCCCACTTCCACTCAAGTATAGGTATGGGCTGCATTAATCCTACAGGATGTTGGTGCTCCACCTTTACCTGTTAGCATTCCAAACATTTTCTTAAATATTCAGCTATATCTTTACACATGCCTCACCAATAATATACCTTTCTTATTGCAGTAAGAATTTTCTAATATCCCGGATGACCAGTGTATTTGTTGCGATCGAATTCATTTAGTATTAATTATTTCAGAGTTATACGATTAGGCACATATATTCTTCCTCAGAAAGTCAACACCTGATCCTCATTTCTTCCATACTCAGATGACTTTCCTTGCTTCCTATCTTCCTCAATTTGTTGTCATAGGAATTTATATTCCGGATCTTTCTGTGCCTCTTCCTTTAATTGTTCCAAGAATTGGTTTTCTAGTTGATTATAATACAATGCATAAATGCCATGTAGTTTCCCACTAAACGCATCAGCTACTAGATTCTCCTTTCCCTTCACGTGGTGTATATCCATATCAAATTCACTTAGAAAAGAATTCCATCTTGCTTGTCTAGAATTCAAATCTTCTTGCTTAAAATAATTAGTTAAGCTGCTATGGTCTATTTTAACTACAAACCTTTTACCCAGCAGGTAATGTCTCCATACCCGGAGAACATGTACCACTTCTGTCAGCTCCAAATCATAAGCAGAATATTTTTGTTAATGGTCCTTTAGTTTTCTAGACTCATATGCCACCACTTTGCCTTCCTGGGTCAATATGGCTCCAACACCCTCTTTGCTTGCATCAGTACAAACCTCATAATATTTAGCAGGGTCTGCAACCCTTAAAACCGGTGTTGTAGTTAAGAGTTGCTTCAGCTTTTCAAAGCTGTCCTGGCACTCATTTGTCCATTTGAAAAGCTTTCCCTTCTTCTGCAAAGATGTAATAGGGAAAGCAATTTTAGAAAATCCTTCTATAAATCTTCTATAATGCCCTACTAATCCCATAAATGATCTAATATCGGCCACATTCTGGGGTACTCGCCATTCCATGATATTTTTTATCCTTTTTGGATTAAAAAAAATTCCCTCGGCTGAGATAACATGCCCTAGATATTAGATTTTTGTTTTAAAGAAGTCGCATTTACTGAACTTGGCATAAAGCTGATGCTTTCTTAACATCTCCAAAAATATCCTCAAATGATCTTTCTGTTCCTCCTCACTTTTAGAATATATCAATATGTCATCTATGAAAATAAGTACAAAGTTATCCAAAAATTGATGAAAGATGCCATGCATCAACCTCATAAAGGTTGCTGGTGCATTCATCAATCGAAAGAGTAGCACCACAAATTCATAGTGTCCATAGAGAGTATGAAATGTTGTCTTACAAATATCTTCATCTTTAATCAAAATCTAATGATATCCAGATCTTAAGTCTATCTTAGAGAACACCTTAGCCCCTCTTACTTGATCGAACATGTCATCTATTTTTGGTAAGGGGTATTTATTCTTGACAGTTAGCTTATTAAGCTGCCTGTAATCCATGCACATATGTAAGGTTCCATCTTTATTTTTAACAAATAGGACTGGTGCTCCGCATGGGGACACACTTGGATGGATATAACCTTTGTCCAGCAGTTCTTGTAGCTGCATTTTTAGTTCAGTTTGTTCTGGCATGCTCATCCTGTAAGGAGCTCTCGACACCGAGGAGGCTCCTGGCAACAATTCTATGGTGAAGTCAATATCCCTTTTAGGTGGCAAACAAGGAATGTTTTCTGGAAAAACATCCAGAAATTCATGTACTACTGGAATCTCTTCCATCATTGGTGCCTTTTCCTTGGAGTCTATATACCCCACCTGAATTGCATACAGCTAGCATCCTTTTCTAATGCACTTACCCATCTAGGATGTTTTGATTGGTCATAGTTGTACTGGCTTTTTAATTCCTTGAATCTCTTTTCATGTGCTATCTTGCATTCTATAATAAATGATATTTTCCTTGCATTCCACTAAGGTCCAATGTCTTTCCAACCAGTACATACCCAATAACACATCATAAGATCCCAGTGGTAAGATATTTAAATCTACTTGTAACTGTTGTTCTGCCACTTCCAACATACAGTTAGGAACTTTTGCAGTTACCTTTCATTTTGTCCCAGTAGCTAGCTGTACTAACTAGGAATTCTTAAATTTATGTTCCTTCAATTTACATATTTCCACTAACTTGGGACTTACATAACTCAAACTTGGTCCAGGATCTACCAAAATTGAAACAAGTTTAGTTGCTAGAGTACCTTCTAGTTCAATCATTGTGGGCTGAAAATCAGCCTGCCACTCTTCCAAGGCTACATTGATATGGGGTATGTTACGTGGCATGTCCCCCACTATACATGCTTCCTGCATATTTGCTACAGTTTATTTTTTATTCCGCTGTGGACAGTTTTTATAATAATGAGCCTCCCCACAACCCCAGCACTGCAAAGGAGGTTTTGTAATTTGTCCTTGCTCTAGCTTGCTAGACGCTTCCGGGGGCTTCTCTTCCACTGGCCATTTGGTTCTTTGGTGATTTCTACCAAATTTCTTACTGATGGAGTTTCGTGATGTGCCTTTAAAATTTCCACTTTTACTGCTTTTAAAATTGGAATTATTTTTCTGGCTTTTCTTTGGCTGCCAGCTTTTTCCTCCACCTTTGGCCTTGGACTGCTGATAGCACATCTGGGCTTTACAAATGGCTTCATCCATGGTCTGAGGATTAAAAAATTCTATTCGTTCCCTCATATGAGTAGGTAGGCTACTCAGGAACCTCTGCACTTAGCCTTTTCCTCTCGGAGATAAGGAACATCATCTTGAAGAAGACAGATCTGGTGATATGACCTGTATGCTTGATGATGTGTTTTATACTGATGATTTTCCTCAGTTTGACCAGTATGATGACGATTATGTTCTCCAAATAGAAGCTAATCTTGCAGACAAATCAGCAGCTAGTTTGTAGGAGGAAGAAGTTCACTTTCAACATCTCGAATACATTTATCAACCAATGCATATCAGCGATGGAAATGACGAGGAAAGTGCATCAAATTTTGAAGTCAGTGAAGGATGTTTTCCTTTTTTTTTGCTTTGTTTCAATTCATCAGAAACAACTTCTATGTAATCAGAAATCAATTGTTGATAAGTCTTGATCTGGATCATCTTGAGGGCAATGAAAACCTTGTTCAGGACTTCTCATATCTAGATTTGCAGCCCCCGAATTCCACTGATTTTCAAGTTGCAGATGAAGACATGGAAGCTGGCACATGTGACCAAATGATGCAAGATGATTCTGTACCTTTCTGTTTTGAATCATTTCAGTTTTTGAAGGGAAATTGGCATAGTAAATCTTCAAATGAGAATGTTGTATAAAATCATGTAATCTCATCAGAAACAATAGAAAATGGGTTTCAGCAGTCTTTTCAAGTTTTTCATGACCCAATAGCTAATGTGTTGGATGATGTCTGTAGTCAAAGTCTTTCTCCATTGACTACATGTGAGCTTGAAACGGGTGTTGATATAAACTTGATCCGGCAGTCGGTTTCTTTGTCATTTTCAGCAGGAGTGTCATCACAAAGCTCAAAACAAAGTTTTCATTCATGGTATGAGGAGAAGAGAAGTAATCCATTGGATGAGTTAAGTCCCAGTTTGCATGAACTTCAACATCCTTATGCAGTGTTTTTGGAGGCAGATAGAGAATCCATAGTATTCAACGGATCTGTTCACGAGTTTTCATGGGAGTTTCCTTTCAGTATTTCTCTCCTTTTATTCATAAATGAGCACTTGTGAAGAATTCAAACAACAGCTGGAATACTTACTTGGTTGCATTGGTTGTTTCATTTCACTTGATCAGGTGATGAATGAAACTGTTAGAGTAGGTTTTGATGAATAAGATCTACTTTGAGCATCATTTCCAGTTTGTTGGTTGTGTTTAAGTATCGAGTCAGTTTTTAGTTGAGTGAGAGTCAATTTGTGTCGTCAAGTCATCAGTTTTCAGTCATGCATTTCAGCTTGAGTTTTTGACTCCATTGCCCAATGGATGAAGGCACTGTCTGTTTTCCAAAGATTTGTAGTTCTTGGCACCTCTAAGGAGCTACCATCCCCATTGCAGCCAATGTTAGTGTCAGTCTTTGCAGCCTTCCTCCAGTGATAAAAAATGCTCTTACAAAGTGATTTTAAGGTGTCAAGGTCAAATTTTGTCATTTCAATGAGTCTTGAAGCAAAATTTGGTCACTAGGTATTAGGTCTAGGGTTTTCTTTTACTCCTGTCGAAGTTGTCCAAATTTCGGTCCATGTCACCATTCAGCTGAGTGGACCATCATTCAGAGGGTTTTCATCATCATGCCAGATTCCAAAGGGTCATTTTACACCTTGATCATGCTTCAGTTGTGCCTAGGTAAGGTTCATTTTCCTCTCCTAGGGTTTTGAAGGTAATTTCTCTTGGATGGTCAAATCATCAGCAAAACTTGTATCATGATTTTCATACACCTTCCCCTATCCTTAATGTACCTTACTAAACACTTCCCATCATTGAGATCCCCCAAATTCCTCATTTTCGCACAAACCCTAGTTTCTTGCTACAACTTGGCAATTTTCTAGGCTAGGCCTATGTTTTTCCCTTTTGGACCCCTTCCCCTCACTCAATCTTTGAAATTACACTTTCCTCTAATTTTGAACATCCCTCCCTACTTCCCAAAATTTTCTCAAGAATTTAGAAGCCCCTTATCCCCTTCATTTCACTTCATTTCGACAAATCCCTTGTTCCACACATCGGGATAGGTTTTACTCCAATGATGTTTCTAAGCAATAAAAGATGAATTTGGGAAAACTGAGAGAGGTTTTTGTCCAAAATATGCCAAGGAAGAAAAACCTCCTTCACGTTTTACAGAGGTGTCATTTGTTTAGAGAAATGTCAAAAATACATTTTCCTCAGGAGAATTGATGCACCTCTGAAGTGACCTTGGGAAAATCAAGCTTTCTCCTAGCTTGGTTGGCCAAATAACTTGCTTGATGAGTCAAATTATAACTATACACAAATATATTTCCAATGAGCTATCATGAGCCCAATTTGGAGTTGAGGAAGACCTTCAAAAGTTGACTGCAACAGCACTGTGCCTTGAGGCAGCCTCATTTTGCACATTTTTACCAGTCTTGGGAGATTTGAATTTTGACAAGGCAAATGAACTCCAAATTCAAAAATTAAAGTTGGGTTGGAAAGTAGACTCAATAATATTTCCAATGAGCTATCTTGTGCCAAATTTGGACACTGCAAAGGCCTCCAAAAGTCTCCTACAAAAAGGTGCTACGCATTGAGATGAATTTTGGAAATTTTGCTTTAAAAAACAAAGTTTTCAGCGCAATGCGCCACACCACCTGGCGCTCGCTTTTGATAGGGGACTCATTTTGATGAAAACTCAACATTTTTTGATTTTTAATGGAAAAATATGCATGCCTACCAATGGCCAAGAAATTTTGACAGGATTTGGGCTTCCAGAAGGGTCAAAAACACCCTAAAAATGACCTTTCTGCCCGTTTTTTGACACACAGGAAGCAGTGTTGGGAGAAATCAGTTTTGGAGGGGAAAATGAAGACCAAATTCAGAAATTCCACTTGTGTTGGAAATTAGAAAGGAAGAACTTTACAACAAGCCACTTGGAGAAAATTTGGACAATGGGAAGGCCTCCAAAATCAGCTGCAAACTAGCGCGACGCATAGAGAAATCAGGCGCGGCGCATTGGAGGATTTTGCCTATTTTTGACTCGGTAACTCTGTTTTTTGCCTAGTTTTTGATAGTTTGACTTTCTTACTCCTAAATGTCAAACTCATGATGTAATTTGATTTAATTTGATGGATCTTGATGTTTGTTAAATTTTTACTCATGGAGGTAGATTCATCCATCAAAAGGTGAATTGCAACTGAATGAATCAATTTCCTATCTTATAGAGGCAAGCTATTCCACTGCCTATTTTCCAGTTCTCAGTTTAGATCTTGTTGAAACAGCTCCTAAACTTGTGAGCTCGACCCCTAGAGGCTGGGATGAGTTTTTGGTTGCTTATATCTTGTAATTTTTCAGTCATTAGCATAGGTTGGACACTTGGGATTGCTTTGAGCATCATTGTACATTCATCCCTACAGTTTGGCAAAGGAATAGACCAGGGTTTGCAGCACTCCTTGGGATTCATGTGGCTTGTTTTTTTGATGATGTGTTTCTCTCTATTAATTTAAGTTTACTGGTGTTTCATGTGTATCATTTTCCCTCTTATTTCTTCTTAATTTAAACAAACAAGGATAAAGGTGGAATTCATTAAAATTTGCAGTGCTCTACCTAGGGTTTGTTTATTGTTCTATGTTTTCAGCTGTTTGAAGAGGATTCCTGAAAGTTTCTTGCCCTCTTCAACTCCTCACGGTCTGAGCTATCCATTTCATTCAAAATTGAAGTGTCAAAACAATTGCCTACCTTGCCTCATTTAGATCTCTGCAAAAACTAGGCCTCATTCCCCAGACCCAAAATCTGCCCTTCCCTTTGATCCAAAAAATACCCTCAAAATCAAATCAAACTCTTTTACATATATACCTAGCCTAAAATCAGCCTTTATTCAATTCATCTCAAGCCTCACTGATTATTTTTGCTAAGATTGACCAGGAGAGAGCCCTCTCCCAATCTGGTAGGGCTAGCTACCAAGTTAAGCGTGGTTTGATGTTACCCTAGACTCTACCTTCCTCAGCCTGAGGTAGATTTAGGCCATAAAAGGTCCCACACTTCATTTATTTAAGCTCTCGGTCGGGTATGTTTAGCTTGACACTGGTTCTTTATCTGTCTCACCACCAGCTCTGAATCCCCGAAAACTTTAAGGCTCTGAATGTTAATATCCTTAGCAGTTTGGAGACCCAAGAGTAAAGCTTCATACTCCGCCACATTATTAGCGACCTCATATTCCAATTTGAAAGCAAAAGGCACTAACTGTCCTTCAGGAGAGATTAAGAGAACCCCTGCTCCATTCCCCTCCCTGGAGTTAGCCCCATCAAAGTGTAAAACCCACATTCCCTTCCCATCTTCATCTGAGGAATGTTGAGATTTTGATAAACTATATGATGGTTCCTACAAAATCTTCGGATCTTCTTCCAGCATTAGACATGATAACTCTCCTTCCTTGCTATAGATCGGTGAGTTTACAGAGCCATAAGCTTTGGTCACCATTTTGACAAATATTGATTCCCTATACAACCTCCTTTCTTGTCCACCAAACACTCAAATGGTTGCATAAGTCAGATATAGTTTAATCAACCCCCCAAGCTTAGTACCCCAAGATCTTCATAGAATCATTCCAAAACGAGCTGGGATACCTGCAACTACTATATCCATGACAACACTCTTGGCTGGGATCTGAGCCAAATTCACCACTAGGTCTTTGATCATTCCGAGACACTTAACCCTTTTGGAGTCAAACAAATAGAGATCTTGATAGGGACGGGTGATCTGGAGACCTAATTGTTCCATGAATGAGAGTGGTAATAGATTATGAGAGGCTTCTGAGTCCAACATACATTTGTGTAATAACAAATCATGTATGACCATAGAAACATAAAAGGGTGGAGTTGCTGAGTCTAGTTCATCTACACGAGGGCCAAAAACTACCATGGGTCTTTCCTCTTGGAGATTCATGGATTCTAGGGGTGAAGCTACTCCATGGGGGAGCATGAATTGAGATACTTGAGCTTTACAGGAAGGCTATTTAAGAAGTTAGACCAGAGGGATTGGGATCTTGACTTTCTCTAGCTCTTTTTTGGAGATTGAACACAATACTTCCTTTCTCTATAGAGGTATATTTTAGTTGTTTAATGATGATAGGAGGTTTTTTGATACTTGGCATACCTTTAGCATGAGTAATAGGATCAAGTGTCACTTTGGATGAAGATGTAGGCAGCTCCTTCTTTACAAAAGATTCTTCAGTAGGTTTCTTACCCTTTTTATCCATCTTTGGGGAACAACTTCCTTAGAAGGTGATTCCTCCTCTTGATATTGAGTACGAGTCCGCTTCCTGGAGTACCGAAGGTCATAATTCTTATGAATTTGAGCTTTCATAAAATCGACAAACTGCCTGCAGTACTCATCTATGTCAGGTTCTTTAGTGGGATTATCTTTTCTCCCTTCTTCTTCTTCTTCCTATGGGGAAATGCCTACCTCTTCTCCTTCTGAATAAGCAAACCACTGATCCTCTTTCCCATCCGGAACATCTTTAGGAGGACCCTCCATTTTTCCTTCCAGATATAAAGGAGTCTAGATGTGATCTTGTTGCTCTGTCCTGTCCCTTTGCAGGATCTGCAAAGGCGGATTCCTATTCTGCTGGTTATGACCTTTGTTAAAAGGTGGCTGGTTTGGCCCAGAAGAGGCATTCTTAGCTTTGAGCTCTAGCTTCACCAACTTGCTAGAGAGGCTCTTAATCATCTTATTCATCTCCTCAATCTTGTAATCTGAAGCCATCTTCTCTTTCATCAACGTAGAGGCTTCTTCCTTCCCCTTTCGTCTAAAATCGTGGTCCAATCTACCTTTTGACTTCCCTGCAGAGGCAAAGTTAGCTTCTACTTCTAAGGCATCAGTCTGAGCCTGCTTGAGCGTAGCCGATTTTCTCTCCCTCAAGGTGAAGCTGAATTTAGACTCAAAAGCCCCCACAAACACTACTTTAGTGGCCGCTTGGGGTGGCTTCATATCAGCTGGCAAATTGGTGTACATTTTATTAAATTTCTTTATAAACTCAGCCACATCTTCATTGTGTCTTTTCTTGGAAGCATTGAATTCTATAAGACAATAACTATGGTCCCTTTTTTCTCCCCTCTTCCGGGTGAAAGCATTTTCCATATCTTCCCAGTTAGCGATGGTATTATCCCCAAGGGTTTTGAACCACTTCCTAGCTTCTCCGTCCAAATATTGGACAAATAACCTTAGGACTACATCCAACTGCTCTACATTGAAATTTTCTGCAAAGGCGCAGAAATATTCCAGATGTTTCTGTGCTGTGTTGATGTCTTCCCCAGTAAATCGGGGCAAGCGCTTCATGTAGTCCTGCAACATATCGTTCAGAATCTGTGGCAATGCTAGAGGGGCATATTTATTGAGCAAGAAACTAGGAACTTCCATGAGTGGAGGTGGAGCTAGAGGGGGGTTTTGCTGGATAGTACTAGGAATATGTTGGGTTGTGGTCTATAAATTTGCTAACCCCAGTAGGAATTGAGTAGTAGCTACTTGTTTATTTCTTTAGCTTCTGGGGTAGGGTGTAGGACAACTCTAGATGTGTCTACAGACTCAGCCTCATCTTTCAGCTTCAGTGGTCCAAGAATGGGGTTATCTGGTGGGTATCGGAGGACTCTAGCAGTGGATCTAGGACCTTGAACCTCAGCTAGTTGGGAAGAAGATGGAGAATCTTCGAGAGAAAATTTGGGTATATCAGTCTATGCAGGTTGCTTTTCCTTCCAAATTCTCCTGAATATAATTTTTCCTTGATCAGTTATAGAGAGTGTTCTAAACTGAGACGTATTTGACCTTAAGTGAGGCTTCTGATAAGCCAGGACTGCAAATAGATTTAGAGATTTTTAAGAACAGTGGAGTCGCCAAGGTGAGGGATATACAACTCTCAACCCTTCATACTCACCTATTTTGAAGAGTGGATATGATATTGTTGTACCCAGGGATAATATCCAAATTCAGTTCCCCGGCAACGACGCTAAAAAGATGTTGTAGCTCCTAGAGACAGCCATGAGTTGTGAAGGACCAGTGCCTAGGTCATCTTAATACAAAGAACATATAAGGGGATTCTCAATTGTCAGTGGCCAGTATCTTCTTGTTCAAAAACAATTTTTATGATTTTATAAATTGGGACCAAGATCTCGAGAAAGAAATGAATACACAACAATACCCAATAGCAAGCAATTAGGGTCTTGTGGAAATATTATCGAAGCAAAATATAAATCTACAAGCTGTGGAAAGGGCCAGATTGTGAAACGCAACACACAGATATAAAAGTGTATAGAGCGGAGTGACAATGGCAGAAAATAGAGAGGATATTAACCACAGATAGGCTTAACATTGCCTAAGAATATATCGACAGTCAATATAGAAGAAAGCGGATACATGAAATGAAACATATGAAAATAACATCATAGCCATGAGCCATATTTAAAGCACCATAGATTAATGACATGAGTATCTAAAAAAGATAAATTCATCCCAATTAATCCTGTACTCTCATTCCAGAAGTAAATGACATATAACACAGAAGTAATGACGAGATGCAAAAATGTTTGTATTACATTTAAACAAGAAGTACAAACTGCAACTGGTCTCACCAGGAATCCATCTCACACCAAGATTATTTCATTATATTCTTTCCCATTGGGATTCTTCAACATGACATAGAGGAAATCCTGAAAACTTTACAAAAAGGGAATTCACTAATAATAGTCTCTATTCTCCAAATCCAGAACCCTCTTTTGGACTTCGGGTCCTCCTTTTATATTTCTTCCCTTTCTATTGTTAGCAGAAGATATTTTTGGATTAACATGAGCTCTTGGAAATATCTTCTCTATTAGTTGTCTCTATCAAAATCAAAAAATGATGATGAGGAAGAATGCCTCTCATCATCTCTATGGTGGCTTTTGCACGAGTACCAACCGAAAATAAAACAACATGAACAGAAAATAAGAAGTGCATAGGGTGAAACGATGATTTCACTGATATTACAAAAGTAAGAAAATGAAAGTAAAAAGGCCACGAGGGCCAGAACATGATTATCATTTTTTGGTGGAATGAGATGTAGCAGTGGCTGACTGGGTTGGTAGCACCGAGGAAAAAAATGAACCATATTTGTGCTTTTGAGGCGGTGGAGAATGAATGGATGGTGTGACAGCTGGAGCGTTTGCAAAATTACTACATTTCTGCCAGATGGCTACTCCTGGCAAAGGCATTGTGGCAAAGGTCTCCATGGAGGCTTGCATATCCATTAATTCTGAATAATCCACATGCACCATCAAACGTTGTCTAATCTGGCAGAGAAGGGAGATTTCTTTCCCAAGGGCAGCAACTATTGTTTCAGCCTTCAGGCGAGTTGTTTTCTCATAAGGGAGATTTGTCTGATTCATAACCACTGCCAACTTTTCATCATAATTAGTTAGACTTGGGAAAGTAGCAGTTTCAAAATCACAGCATGAGGGGAGGCCTGCTCTTACCAGCTCATTCCACTCCTTTTCAAACCTCCCTATCCCCTTAGCGACATGATCCATACCACTCAACATGTTCACGCATGTTGTCTCTTTCTCGATTATCTTCCTGATTTCCATTCTTCCCCTGAAACGGTCTTCAATTCCTTCCATGGCTAACTCCTCAGGGCATAAACTGTTTAGGTATTAAATGTATCTCTTGGCCATGGCTACCTTGGTCTCGGCTTCAGCCCGCCCTTCTTGCAATTTCTCTTTACATGATTGGACATCAAATTTCCTTTCGTTCATCAGCAAGAGGTAGTCCCAACTTTTCCTTACCTCTGTTATGATATCGGACCATATGATATGCCTGGCTTCGAGGAGAGTTGCATTCATTTTAATCGTTATTTAGATCCCTGATAACCTTGTCTTGCAGTTGCTTCTCCTTCTTAGCCTCTTCCACCTCTACTTTCAAAGCCGCTATGATTTTATTATTCTGTTCCACCCTAGCCATCAACTCTTGAACCTTCTTTTGAGCAGTGTGAGCTTGTTTCTCTGAAACTTGAAGATCCAAGAGGGACTTACTTAACTACGTTGAGGTAGCATCCGCCAATTTTAGAGTTGGAGTTGTGCAGACATGAGTATCCCATTTCTCTTGCAAGCCAGAAAATCTATGTCTGAGGGCAACCAGCTCTTCGACCGTTTTAGCATTCTCACCTCTTTCCCGAGCGAGGGTATCAGTAAGGGCCATCTTTTCCTTTTCTGCTTGATCCAATTCCTTGGGCCTCACATATTCCCCTTGAGGAATTTTAAGCCTCTTCTTCAACTCCAAATTTTCAACTTCTAAATCCTAGATGATTTTCGTCTGGATTGCATCCTTGTCGCTTCCATTCTCGCTCATTATTTTCCTGAGATGATGAAGGTTGTTGTTGACCCCCCTGGAATTTTTCCTCTCCTTCTTCAAATTATCCACCACCTCCTTATGTTTATCTTCATTTTTTCTCAAAGCAAGTGCCATATTTACGACCTTGTCTCTTAAGATATCTCCAATGCATTGATGTAAACCTATTTTATCATTCAAGGGAACTTGTGACAAATTCACCGCTACCTCCAATGCCTTATAGCTAACTTCATTAGCGGTGGATTCCAGCACTACTTCCATGATAGAAAATATCAGTTGTTCTTTATCCATGTCCAGTTCTGTACTGAGCCGAGTATGGTACTTGTCTACGAAGCTCGCTAATTCTACCCGAAGCTTCTCCCTCACAGTCTTGTTTCTGCTTTTGATTTCTTCTCTCACCTTGGCTCTGCTTACCGAAGTGGCCTGTGATAACCCAGAAGGTTTTGAAGATGATGCTATATCATAGTTTACTTTGAAACTTGCCTTGCCTCTATCAGGCTCCTCATACCTGACCAACTATTCCAGGGGCAGTTCATCCCAAAAGATCTCTACCTCATCACTTTTTTTCTTCTTGGACTGTATACAATCCCTTTGGTTCTTCTGAAAACTCAGCTTCATCAGTATGCCCTTTCCTGCCTGTGCCTGCTGAAGTGGTGTCGCCTCTTCCCTCCGCTACCGAAGACTCGGCCTCCATCTGCGAATCCAAAGGCCATGTGTCAAGGTTAGCTCTCCATTCAATGAAGGGCCTAGTCTCATGCACATATGCAGTGGACCTATTCTTCCTTTTCCTAGTTGATATAATTCCTTTAGGGTCGTAGGTCCAAACTTTCCCCGGCACTAAATCCATTCCCTAAAGCAGTGTTTCCACTGTGGAGAGGGAGAGTCTTGAATTAACAATAAAAAGGTCGATGGTAGTAGGAAGCTTGAGGATATAACCCTTCTTAGAGGGGACAAAGTGGAATTGGTCGGCCTTCATGGTATGACGGATGTACTTGAGGGAAAAAACCCGCATGGAAGGAAACAACGGTAAGTAGTAAGGAGGAACATCCACTCCATGAACCTTGATCTCAGTATAATCATCAAATAGATACCAATCCCTCATGCTTTCTTTCTCGCCAAAATTTAACCAGTCTTTCTGCTCGGGAAAAATTTTGGGTGGGGGACTGTCATGAATTATGGTATAGGCAATGGAAATGAACTTTTTCAGGAAATTTGAATAACCCCTCCCATTAGGCTGCTTCTGAACTGAAATATTCCACTTAAAGACGGTTCTGGGCTAGCTGTTCATTTTGGAGAGCTTTTCAAGGCCCAAAGCTTCAAACTTGTCAGAATGCTCGAAGAGAAACAGGTAGAAAACCAATAAGCAGAAACAAAAAGCCCCCGATGAGGACGTTTCCTGAAATTGGGTTTGGATAGCCGAAGTTAGAAAGGTTTGAATATCTAGAACAACCCCTGGTTGAGACATGAGCTAGAGGATAGCTATACACTCTTTAGACACCCTTTTGACCTCCCTAAGACCTAATAACCCAGATATGAGAGCGAGAAGCGGCTGGAGACTGTCGAAAAATGAGGTTAAGGGTACCATATCTGAAGACAGAAGGGAAGTAAGGCAGGAATTTGAGATGGAGGAGAGGAAGTCGCTCTGTTGCTTCTAGGGTAATTTAGAGAACTAGCGTGACATGGATAACTCGGTGAATGTGACATATTTCGGGCTATGTGGGAAACGAAGAATGTTCCTGATGAGCTCAGGGGAAATTTAGAAGACCTTGTTTCCCTGAGCCGAGAGGAATACCTCTTTATGCTCGTCATAGGCGTCTCTGAGCCAACAGATGAATTCTGTAACTGGAAATGTGGTAGGAGCTACCTGATAGTACAAGCCAGACTGAACGACTTGGAATCGACCTTGGCCTTTCACATGACGTTCTAGTAAGTTAAGTTGGATGTGGGAAACACTGAAAGGGTACTGTGGGTCACGAATGTGAGCCTGCGTATCAGTAAGGGGGTCGGGTCTGGGGATGGCCCTAACTTCACGTGCTTGGGGATTTTTAGGTTCAGATTTCTTATACTTGACTCTCGAGACAACCATTTTGAAAGAGAAAAGGAAGGAAAAACGTAAGCAACAAAAATGGCTATTTACGTGTGACCTATGCAGAAGAGAACCAAGAAGGAAAATGACATAGGGAGGGAGATGAAAATGACCTGCTCCTGAAATCCATACTTTAACTGTGTGACGAAAACGTAAATATGAGTGATTTACCCAAATGAGACTCTAGTGGGGTTAAAACAAGCTGATTTTACGTAAAACGAGGCGAGGTTGACAACTAGGAGGGCTGACGTCGACACTGAGGCACGTGGCACAGAGTTATTTGTTGTTCAGGACTGGGTAGGTGTGTGCCACGAGCTGGGCTGAACACTGGTACTGGTCATGTACCAGGTTCCCTGATATACCATACCTTCACCTTAGAGTGCTCCACTTGTTCGCCCCAAGGGGGCCACCATGGAATTCCGAGGGGAGCTTGAGAAGTCCCTCCGTGCTGCGCCTTACACCCATGGAATGGATGATATGTGGATCCAATATACCATGACTTCATGCAATTATGGGGGTCGAGTCTCTCATCTCTCAATGTTTCCCTTGGTAACCCCGGAATGGTTCCACGTGGCTACGCCCTTTGACACTTAACTTGTTATATGGCCCGCTAACCTTTGTGCTTAGTTCAAACTCCTTTTCCAATGTCTTTCTCGTGTCAGTTTTTGTGCAAAGGGACAATGTGCATTTCCTTTATGTGGATTTGCTTATATATATCTTACATAGTGTCCCTATACTTGCTTTCAAAGTATTTTCTTACCGATCCTTTTGTAATGAGGGATACCATGACAACAGATCCATCAGAAAATATTAGAAGGTTGTCACAGTTTGCAGATGCTTATGAAAAGACTAAAATAGATAAGGAAACAGAGGTTAGTCTTATTCTTAAATATAAAGATGAAAGAATTCAGCTGTTGGAGCAACAACTTGAACATGAAAGATAGAACATAAATAAGAAAATAGAGCTGCAGATGATACAGTTTCAAAAATATTTTGAGCAAATAAAGTTACAACACCAGGAAACTGTCAGAGAAAAAGATACACATATTCAACAAATGAATATTGAAGTGGATAAACTCGGAAAT
This sequence comes from Pinus albicaulis, assembly GCA_034641835.2. Classification (NCBI taxonomy): domain Eukaryota; kingdom Viridiplantae; phylum Streptophyta; class Pinopsida; order Pinales; family Pinaceae; genus Pinus; species Pinus albicaulis. Next base: position 163,492 of record JAXQQM020091451.1, on the reverse strand, counting down.
CATCCTCAGACAGAATAATTCATCAAAGAGACACTTGAGTTAAACACTCAATTCTCAAAAAATCAAGAAATATTTTGTCAAATAATCTCAATGATCAAAACATATTGTGAAACAAGTGATACATTAGTCAATCAAGTGATTGATTAGATATTAGAGTATGAAGAGGTTGATAAAAATATTTAAGATTTTATTTATTGGCAAGAATTTGAAGAAGGAACAAAATCCGATCTGCCAAAAATTGAAGAATCCCACAAAGATATTGTATTTAAGATTGGGATATGCAACTAAAGAAAGCAGAAAGTGCAAAGATATCTAACACATCATCATAATATTTAATCTAATCAATCATATCAAACACATCATAATAATATTTAATCTAATTAGATAAATATATCAAACACATCATCATCATATCAAAACTTTGTTTGGAAACTAGTCCCATTATCCCCATTCGGAGCAACTATACCAAATAGAAAAGGAGCTTCTTCCAAGGTCTGGACTGGGTGTTTATCCCCGATGTTGTTGCAATGGAATTCTGGGGCTTCAACATTTTGGTGCTAGAAGGAGGTCCAACTGTGAATGGTAAATAAAACTAATCATAAATCAAGAAGCCATCCTAATAGTCGTTCTCCCTCTAAATCTCCTCCAACTTTTGGATCCCCATCTAGAACTACAATTTTAAGATCAGAAGTTGAACAAACCTCTCCTAAATATCCTAATAAATCTCAGAAATTACTTGCTTCAGGTTACAAATATGAATCACCAGAAATCAGACTTTGATAAATAAGTTAGAACAAATCTCTATTTCAGCTAAAAAACCTGTAATTTCTGAGTCATATGAAGGAATTGTTTCATTTTTTTTACAACCAGGACAAATATTAACTTGTTCTCTAAGTGAGAAGATTGGAATTCCTCCTTTGGAATTTCCCATTACTTCTTTCTGAAAGAATACCAAGAAATTTAAATCACATACATCTATTGGTGATGTTTTATCAATTTCTCCACCTCAAAACCATTCATTCCCTCCACTCATTTCAACAACTCCCATTCTAACTATTGGTGTTATTTATTCTAGTTCAGGCATCCAACCTGCCTCTTCTTAAACTCAAATACTGCTCATATCCTCTTCTATCCATACTCCTATCACCATGGCAAGACAATAACCACCACCGTGAATATAACCATGGAATAATTCAGGCGTTGTAGCAATGGCAGATCCTCTTCACCCTCTTCCTAGACATATTGAAAGATGGTTACCCAAATTTAATCCAGATGATTTCCTACCAGTAGAAGAAAATCTCCATAACTATATGTTGGCCATCAATTTAAATGAAGTTACTAAAGAAGATTGCGTAGTCAGATTATTTCCATATACTCTTATAGGATCTGCAGGATCCTGGAATTTTTCATTACCCCCTCGCTTCATAACTAGTTGGATATGTTTGAACAACAATTCTTAGCTAAATTTGGAGATGATAGAACCATTGCATCACTCATCAATGTATTTTCCAATATGAAGGCTAAAACGGGAGAAAAGATCAAAGATTTCAATTATGGGTTCAATAAGCTACTCAATAAAATTCCAACTGCATCAGCTCCAGGTGTTGATGTTCAAATTGAGCGGTATATATCTTCTCTTCCCTCTAATATAGCCATTTTTATCAATAGAGCACAGTTAATCACATTAGCAAAAAACATGAAGGAAGCTTTATTTGTAGAAAAACACATAGTTTCTCTTGAAAATAAAATATCTCAAGATGACAAAAAATCTAAGAAAGTTATTTTTAAATATTTCTCTAAAACGAAAGTATCGAAATATCCTTTTGATCTTGAAGGCCTTCAAAAAGTGCTAAACAACATTTCTAAAAAATGGTCGAAATGGAGAAATAAGTTGTTGAATCTTCTACTGAAAAAAAGCATTTCAGATATTTTAGGAGAAATCAATCTTCTAATTCTCAGCCACCAAATACCATATATAATACTAAGTCTGACTTAGAAGAAGAGGAAGAAGAAATTGAAGACGAAGAAACTGAAGATGAAGAATTAGTTGAACTAAATGGGATGTGGGACTTTATACTTCCAAGTGAAGAAGAACAAGAAGCTTTTCCCGTTAGAACCAGAAGAAAAGGACATGTTGATACAACTCAATTAAATCAAAAACAAAAAAATCTAACTCCTCTTGCTAAGAAAAAAACAATCTGTAAAAAATCATCTCCCAAAGCTTCACAACCAAATCCATCTCCATCAAATATTCCATCTACATCAAAGACCCTAGTAGTCACTGATACCATGGAGTATAATATTGTGGAAGATATGAAGAAAAATAGGGCAAATATTTCATTACATGAACTTATCAAACTGAAACAACAACAATAAATTTTACTTAGAGAACTGAATGCAGTTCCTGTGTCACCCTTACCTGTTGTTGTTGTATCTTGGGCTGCTAAAGGCATGGGAAAACCCCCAAATTCTTAAAATAAATTCAATCCTATATATGTAATCCTGATTGGTGACAAATATAATTCACATACACCTCCTTTCCTCTTAACTTATGAAATTTTTAAAAACCTTCATAATTGTTTGATTGACTCAGGAGCCTCTTCCCATATAATGGCAACAAAAATCTGTACTAAGCTGAACATCACTTCTCAAAAGTCTGTCATCCACATTGTATAGCTTGACAGAACTAAAGTAGAGCTATTAGGGGAAATAAATTCAGTTAGCTTTAGAATTTCATCAAATCCCAAAGTCTATCAAATAATAGCTATATTGGTCACTGACATTCCTGAGTTTTGCCGTCTAATTCTAGGTAGAGACTAGTTTGAGAAAATCCATGGATATTTTGCTACAGATTGGTCTCACATGTGCCTTCCTTACGATGGGAAGCCAAATCAAATTCTAGTTGACCGATAGAAACACCTGAAACATACATTAACTGAATTTAAAGGTGATAACGAGCCAATAACATTCAATAACAACATTATTGGGAATTATTCAACTAAATCATTTTTAGGGAACTTTAATGCACAAAAGTATCCCTTTCTGGATAGTAATTTCATCTCACATATTGAAAATTTCTTACAAACAGATGCTTCCAAGTGCAAAACATTTGTAGAAAAACCAACAGTTTAAACTTTGTTAGGACCTTGTACTTTGATAATTCCAAATATAACGATGAGCTAGTTGCATTTTTATTAGCCTAGAAGGAGAAAATACCATGTTATATTGGATGTTAGAATTCGAGTGTACAAATAATACTCCAGAATACGAGGCATTGGTTCAAGGATTATACAAAGCAATTAACCTCAACATCAAATATCTACAGGTTTTTGGAGACTCAGAAATTATCATTAGACAGGTAAGAAAGACTATCCATTGCCTTTCTGGACATCTTAAACATTATCAATCATTAGTCTGAGATCTTACATCTCATTTTTTGGCATTTAATTTTTCTCATGTACTTAGACTACAAAATGCTAGTGCTGATTTGTTAACTAATGTTGCATCAAAACTCATACCATCTGAGAATTTTAGTTCTGATAGATTTTCCATTGAACTAATTTTTAGGCCATCTACATTAGGGGAATTTGGAGGTCTAAAATGGGCCTCCTAGGTAAATTATAAAATAATAGTGGAAATAATAAAATAAGATCTGATTACATCATCAAATTTTAGAGGGAAAAAAGAAAAAAACTACTTTTTCAACTTATCTCCCAAATTCTTTACTCAAATTTCAAGCGATAGTAGTCGTTGGATGCTAAATTTAATTCCTCATCCAAGGAGAACCCATGTTTCATACATTCGATGGATCCTGCTACATGAAAAATGCGATTGCAATCACACTTTTTCATTTATTTCTCATTTTTCATGTAGTAGGCTCCATCAAAAGTATGCAACATGGGTACTCCTTGGATGAGGAATTAAATTTTGAATCCAACGAGTACTCCCGCTCGAAATTTGAGTAAAAAATTTGGGAGATAAGTTGAAAATAAGAGTTGAAAAAATAGTTTTATTATTTTATTATTTTTTAATGTTTTTACCCTTTTACTTAAAAAATGGTGAATCATCACCTTGAATCCTATTGGTTCTTATAAAGTTGATTTCAGTTGTACATTTTTCTTAGGAGGCCCATTTTAGACCTCAAAATTCCCCTAGTGTTCCTGGCAGTGTCACTAATTGGCGAGTCTTCAACGATGATTATGAGATTGTAGATTTTATAACATTAGAAGGGTCATACCATTATCAAATCATAGATGAAAATGAGCATGACATTCAGTTAAAACAGAACGTTGATGAAAATACAATACCCAAAGTTGTAGTCAAATTAGATGATCTGTATGATCTCAAAGACATATTTAAAAAGGTAACTAATGCCAAAATTCAAAGTTAAACTCTAAAATTTGAATTAGTGAAACTTGGAACTGATGACCAGCCTCATAATATCATTCTATGTCTCGGTCTATCCTTTGATGAAAGATTATCATTCATTCGATTGTTAAAGAAATACAAAAGTATCTTTGCTTGGTATTATTATGATCTCAAAACTTATGATACCTATCTTATACAACAAACCATACCTATTATTTATAATGATAAACCAGTGCAACAGAAACTAAGGAAAATTCATCCAAACCTTGAGAATAAAATTAAATCAAAGCAAAATATACTCCTTAAGGTCAAAATAATATTTTTTGTTAGGCATTCAAAATGGGTATCCAACTTAGTTCTTGTTAGGAAAAATAATGGTGACATTCATATATGCATAGATTTTAGAAATTTGAATAAAGCATGTCAGAAAGACAACTTTCCATTTCCAACCATGGAACAAGTGCTATAGTCAGTAGCTGGTTCTAAGCTCATGTCTTTTCTTGATGGATTTTCGGGATATAACCAAATCCTAGTTCATCCACATAATAGATTGAAAACCACGTTCAAAACTAAATGGGTAACATATGGTTATCAAAAAATGCATTTTGGTGTGATTAATGCAGGTGCCACATTTCAAAGAGCTATGGTATAGCCTTTAAAGGACTCATTAACATATCAGTTGTCATTTACTTGGATGATATCACTGTCTATTCCCAAAAGAGAAGCAGCCATTTAGACGACCTTAAGGAGATATTTGAATGATGTATGAAATATGGGATCTCCCTTAATCCAAAAAATTCTTATTTTTCCTTAAGTGAAGGTAAGATTTTAGGATTTGTCGTCTCCAAAAAGGGTATTTATATTGATCCAGAAAGAGTTAAGGAAATTGAGAAAAATACTTTATCCCATAATAAGAAATCAATGCAGTCTTTCCTTGGACAAGTAAATTTTGCAAAGATATTTGTCCATGACTTTTCACAAATAGTTTTACATTTACATACTATGATTAAGAAAATTTTGGTTTTCAAATGGGGTCAAAAAAAAGAGAAGCATTTGATTTAATCAAATATTCTATTATTAATGCTCCTTCCATGACAACCCTGAATTTTTCCAATTATTTTTTTAATACACATTTTCATCATAAAAATCATATGCTGCCATTTTAAGGCAGATCAATGATCAACAAATAGAAGAACCCATCTCATTCTTTAGTTCAAATCTACAAGGTGTTGAATTAAATTACTTTGCTATGGGAAAACAAGAATTTCTTGTCTTCAAGTCAATAAATCATTTCAGACCATTTATGCTTAAAAATCATACCAAAATCATAGTTCCATTTTCAGCAGTAAGGCAATTACTGATGCCAAGAAAAGTAGGACAAAAGAGAGCCAACTGGGTAACTGTAATGCAAGAATATGATGTTGAAACTAGACCAGCTAAAATTGTTAGAGGTCAAGGTTTTTGAAGAATGTTAACTGGATAATCCATCTGACCAAAAGAAGAAAATTCATGTTCAAATATCTCAGGTAAGTCTCAACAATACTGAATCTCAATATGTTGATCTCATTTTTTATTAAAAAAATCGATATGCCCCTATGACGCTCGGTTATAAAATAAAAAGAGCTTTCAGATTGAAAGAAAAGTAATACCAAATTGTCAATGATGCTTTATTCAGAAAAAATTATGACTCTATTTTTCTAAGGTGCCTTTAAAAATATGAGGCAAAAAAGGTTTTGTAGGAACTACATGATGGACTAGCTAGTGGAAATTTTTAAGGAGACTACATGGTTGCTATTACCAACAAAATTTGTTTAAATATGCACACGAGTATGTAAGGAAGTGCAAAATCTGTCAAACTACTACTGGAAGACAAAGGAAACCTGCATTTTCATTACATCTATTCAATATCTAGCAACCATTTTAGCAATGGGGACTGGACATAATAGGTGAGATTTTTCCTCACTCCTCAAAGAAACACATATACATCCTTACAAAAAATGATTACTTTACTAAATGGGTGGAAGAATTTCCACTAAAGGTAACCAATTCTGATAAAATTATCGAATTTATTGATCAATTTATCATTACCAGATTTGGTTTACCAACAGTCTTGATGTTTGACAATGCATCTTAGTTCATAGACAATGCTATGATAGAATTTTCTCTCAAAAGAGGTTTCAAAATTAAGTATTCCACTAACTGTTATCTCCAAGGAAATGATCTAGCAGAATCAACTAATAAAAAACTCATTAGGATCATTAAACAAACTATTGATCAGAGTCAAAGAAACTAGCATAAATCTTTAACATTTTCTCTATGGGAAGATCAGATAACAAATAAAGTCTCAATAGGTACTTCTCCATTTAATCTAGTCTATGGGAAAAAATTTGTTCTTCCTACAAATATAACTATTCCCTCTTTATCCCTAGTCCAATTTATTGAATAAAATCCTTCTTCTTCTCTCCAATTAAGACGATAAAAAATCCTCAAACTTGAAGAAGAGAGAGAGAAAGCCAAAATCACCCATGCTCATCATCAACAGTTAGTTAAATATTATTTTAATGCAAACTCTATTAGCACAAAATCATTCCAACTTGGAGACCTTGTATTAAAATGGGATAAAGCACATGAAGAAAAAGGTAAGGATACCAAATTCCAAAGAATGTGGCTTGGAACATTTCAGATTGCAGAACAAATCAGCCCATCAACGTTTCTATTGCAAGATTTATCAGGCAAGAAAGATTCTCTTCTTGTGAATGGTCAGATTTTGAAAAAATATTTTTCATAGGAGATAACCTCTTCAATACCCTGTACATTATTGCCTTTACTTTTCCTAGGAAAATAAAAGTTAAATAATATAACTGTTGGCCTTGCAATAAAATCTCTTGAAATATTTTGATTTTTTGCTTTGATAAGTAGAGATTGTTAAGAAAATAGTTAAGAGATTTGAAAATTAACTAAGTTCTGTCTATCTAAAGTTTTCTTTTTCTACCAAAATTATTCATTATTTGAGAAACTACAAATTAATAAAAGACTTTTGTTCTATTATCGATCAAGAAAAATATCTTCAACCAATTAAAAGACTCTTTGTAGATAAGTATTTTTAACTCTATAATTGTCATCCAGAACTCTTAAAGAGGCAATGATTCTCCCTATCCAGTAAAATTTTCTCTTTATAGAGTGTAATCCTAAATAATTTACTAAATCTTAAAAGATAAGAGGTCTCATCAAGAGCCTACTTACCATATTCATAGGGAAATAATTAGATTTACATTACCAATATTGCCTACCAAAATAGTGTAATGGCTTGAGATTATTTTAATCAAAAGACAAGCGGTCTCATCACGAGCCAACTTCTTTAGTTGAATTACAACCAATGAATGACATTGTCACTATTTGGCCACCACACCAAGACAATGGCTTTTAAGTTAAAAAAAAATAAAAAAATAAAAAATAAATAAAAATAAAAAATAAAAAAATTTGTTAAAAGATATATTTTAGAAAAAATGGGAATAAGTATATAATTATGGATTTATCTCTAAAAAATGCACTCTTACATGGATTGGACACAAAATCATTGTTGGTTAAATGGTAACCCTGTTGAGGCTATGGACGCTTGCTGACAGCAGATGCTCTACCCATGACAAATGAGTACATTTAAAAACTAATCTACAAAAGCCTACTACTTTCTCTTTAAATTAAGTAATGACTGATATAGGCAAAGGGATTTTCATCTTTAAGAGGATATCAAATGAATTGTAATTAGGTGAGTTTGTTTTATTATTCAGAGAAATATTACTTATCTAAAATTTCATTCAATTTATGTTTTCTGAACTATTTTTATTTTGAAATTTTTAGAAATTTCAAAATTATCAAAGATAACTAGTTCTTTCAGTGAATCGTCAATTTTTGTACTATTCAACAGCCCCCCCATTTATTTTTATAATAATTAATATTGTAATAATTGTTAACACTGGAAAATCGTACAAGTAAGGCAACATTATTTAATGTCAGGCAGAAGGATTTACAGGGTTGAGAAACATTAGAGAATATGAAAAGTATTCAAAAATCTCTAAGGTCTGAGGAAAAATCAAATTTGAGAAAGTCATAAATGCTTTTGCGCACATAATCCTTCGAGAAGAGCGCCTTTGCGTGCCTTTTTACCCGAAATTCACACAATTCTGGAAATGGTGAAAGTCTGTTAGGTCCCTATATTACTAGTATAGTCCCTTATTGTTGTTAGTGTAACCCCCTTATTGTTATTATTGTACCCTTGTAACCCCCATTTTATTACTATTGTGCCCTTAAATTATTAATGTTAGGTCAGCTAGGATTACATTGTGGCCCACTAGGATTATATTGTGGCCCCATGGACTCCTATATATAGAAGGAGGTTTTGTTCAATTGTATCATCCAAGAATTGTTCATTTATGTAATGTATTGGAGGTTTCCCTCTCAAAGTGGCTCATTTATAAGGTGTTTATATCTCTTTTCTTCTCTTTTTGGAGCTGGTTACACAACATTTGGTATCAGAGCTTTGGATTCTAGGGTTTCGCTGCTCCAAACAGGTCATCGTGGCGTTTTCGCTATAACTTGTTTTCTACGAAGTTTCAGAAGCTGAAATTTTTAGGGTGCGAAGCTGAAATCCTGAGGAAGCTTGTCTAAAAATTTCAGAGATTTTTTCGCAATATTTTCGAAGATATGATCTGTGGAAGTTGGATCCTTTTTCAGGCTCCTAAACGGGTCATCGTGGAATTTGCGCTATAAATTTTTTTCTAATAAGGTTAAGAATATGAAATTCATATGGTGTGAAGCTGAAATCCTGAGGAAATTCTTCAAAAAATTTCAGAGCTTGGTTCGCAATATTTTTGGAGATATGATCTGTGGAAGGTAGTGCTTTTTCAGGCTCCTGAATTTCATCTCAAAGAGGTGATCGTGGGAAAAGTTCAATAACTCTCTCTCTGGGAATCGGATTGGAGTGCTGTAAAAATTGGTCACAAGGACACGGAATTTAGTTTCTTGGCTATCAATTTCAGAGACAAAGTACAAAACAGTGACACGTGGAAAGTCGTACAAGTTCACTCTACTGAACCAGTTCATAATTAGGTCATTGTGGGAGATTGGACACAACTTTGTCTTGGAGAATCCAAATCAGGTCAGACCTGTGGCATTTAAAAGAGAATTCATAGGGCTACTTCAATGCTGAATTTCAGATATATAAGAGCCACAATCATAGATATAATACAATTTCAATATCGAGCTCCTCAAAAGCAAGTAAAAGGTGTGTATTTTGTTTCCGAATTGCATAAGTCTTGTTTGAAGAATCAAGTTGAATTGATTGCAAGGGCATATTGTAGAATAGATATCAGTATTGGATTATAAAATGGCCCCTAAAAATAATTCAACACCCATTAAGCCTTTGGAAATCTCTACTATGACTCATGAAGACGAAGAATGGCAACATGACATATCAAAATTACAAGAGCAAGTGCAACAAATTTCGCTCTCGCAAAGAGCAACAAAAAATGACATGGAAGTTTTGAAGAAAGGCATGGAATCTAAGATAGATGGAATGGAATCTAAGATTGATGGCATGGAGGCTGGCATGGAATCTAAGATGGATGACATGGAAGTTAAGATCGATGAGAAAATGGAAAACATGAAGAATTTTCTAAAAGCAGACATGGAAGGTTTGACAAAGTTGATACAAGAAAGGTTTCCTAATGGTGAAAAGATAGTAGAAGAACCTCATGATGAGAACAAAATAAATGTTAATTGTGATTTCATAAACTCTAATGTTGGCGGGAAGAACCATCATATTCCAAAGATGGATATGAGGAAGTTTGATGGAAAGGATCCTGTAACATGGATACTACAGATGGAGCAATATTTTGATCTCCATAACGTGCAAAACACACAAAAGGTACGCATTGCAACTTTACATTTAGAAAAAATACATTTGTATGGTATCGATGGCTTTGATCCTATAAAAAAATTGTCACTTGGTAAATTTTTACGGAGGAAATGATAGCACATTATAAGGATACAAAGAGCAACACCTTCTTTAGCCAATTGATAAATCTCAAACAAAAGGGTTTAGTGGGGCAGCACATTGAGGACTTCCAAAAATTGAATATAAGGGTAACTGATATTCCAGAGGAACACAGGATTGATCTCTTCATAGGCACTCTAAAGGATAACATCCAACATGAAGTTCATGTTTTGGAGCCTGATTCATTGGAGAAGGCATTCAGGTTGGCAAGAAAATTTGAATGTAAAATTATGGCGACAAGGAAGCCTACCACTCAATTCTATAAAGAAGGAAGTGTTTCTATGCCTAGATTTCCACAACCTACAAGGTTGACACCACAACAATTGGAAGAAAAAGGAGCAAAAGGGCTTTGCTACAGTTGTGATAGCAAATACACTAAAGGTCATAAGTGTGCTGAGAAGAAATTATTTTACATAGATTGTGAAGAGGAAGAAGAAAATGAACAAGAAGAGGATATACACCAAGAACCGGCCCTAGAAGAGGAAGAAATGAGTCCAACCATATCATGTAATGCATTGGCAGGAATTACCACTCCTCAAACTCTCAAGATAGAAGGACATATCAAGAAGAAAAAGGTAATAGTGTTGATTGATTCAGGTAGCACCCATAATTTTAGTCATTGTAAGGTAGCCAAGGAATTAAATTGTTTCCTATACCCAGCACCAGAATGTCAAGTGATGGTTGCAAATGGAGGAACTATAAATTGCTCGGGAAAATGTTATAATATCAAGATAACCATGGGGGAATATGTATTGACTAGTCCAATGCTTGCCATTCCTATGGGAGGTGCTGATGTTGTACTAGGAGTACAATGGTTGCAATCTTTAGGGACGGTAGCTTTTAATTTTCAAGAACTTTTCTTGAAATTTTTTTCAGAAGGAAAGGAAGTCGAATTACGGGGTATTGAAGGGAAGCCGAGAAGGATAATAAGCTCTAATGTCATGACAAAGCTTCTAAAGAAAGAACAACGAGGCGTAATTGCACAATTATGCTCACTAGAAGTTCTGACATCAAAATCATCTATTTCTGCAGATCTCCAACAAGTCTTGGACAATCATTCCAAGGTGTTTGAAACTCCGAAAGTACTCCCACCTATTCGTGATCATGATCATTCTATTCATTTGATTCCAGGAAGTGTTCCTCCAAACATCAGGCCTTATAGATATCCTTACTTCCAAAAGAGCGAAATTGAACGTATGATTTCAGAAATGTTAGAAGCGGGTATAATTCAACCTAGTCAAAGTTCTTTCTCTGCTCCTGTAGTATTGGTACACAAGAAGGATGGATCATGGCGAATGTGTCCGGATTATAGGGAGCTCAATAAGCTCACCATTAAAGAAAAATTTCCCATTCCTGTGATTGATGAATTATTGGATGAATTACATGGCGCAATTTATTTTACCAAGTTGGATCTTCGTTCAGGATATCATCAAATTAGAATGAAGACTGAAGATATTCCAAAAACAACATTTCGAACTCATGAGGGTCATTATGAATTCTTGGTCATGCCTTTTGGCCTTACCAATGCACCTTCTACATTTCAAGGGTTGATGAATTCCATTTTCAAACCCTTCCTTAGAAAATTTGTGCTAGTATTTTGATGATATACTAATCTACAACAAGTCTTGGAAGGATCATGTTGAACATGTTGACAGGGTGCTCAAACTATTGCAGGAGAAACAATTATATGCAAAAAAATCCAAATGTTTCTTTGGAGTACAAGAGGTGGAATATCCGGGTCATATTGTATCTCACGAGGGTGTTAAAGTAGACCCTAACAAAATTAAAGCCATTAAGGAATGGAAAGTCCCCACAACCATAAAGAAGTTGCGAGGATTTCTTCGGTTAACAGGGTATTATCGCAAGTTTGTTAAGAATTATGGGAGAATAGCAGCACCTCTAACAAAATTATTGAAGAAAGATGCATTTTCATGGACTCCTGAAGCAACTAAGGCCTTTGAATGTCTTAAAGAGGCAATGTGCCTAGCACCGGTCTTAGCTACACCAGACTTCACAAAAACCTTTATTGTGGAATGTGATGCCTCAAGAAATGGAATTGGTGTGGTTTTAATGCAGGAAGGAAGACCCATTGCTTTTGAAAGTCGTCCAATCAAAGGAAAGTATTTACAGAAACCTATTTATGAGAAATAAATGTTAGCAATACTGCATGCACTAAAGAAATGGAAAACTTACCTAATGGGAAGACACTTCAAGGTAAAAATTGATCATGATAGTCTTAAACACTTTTTGGAACAAAGACTATCGTCATAAGAGCAGCAAAAATGGGTCACAAAGATGTTGGGTTATGACTTTGAAATAATCTACAAAAAAGGAAAGCTTAATGTGGTTGTAGATGCACTCTCAAGAAAGAATGAAGAGGTGGAAGCATTGCTTTGTGCCATTTCTATTATCCAACCAGATTGGATAACTGAAGCAAGAGATGAATGGAAGAAGGACAAAGATGTATGGACACTCATTCAAAAGTTGCAGCAAGATCCTAGTACATCCGATACATTTAGTTGGAAAAATGATTCCTTATGGTACAAAGATCGCTTATATCTTTGTAAGAATTCCCAACTAAAACAAAAGATTCTTCTGGAATTGCACATTTCTCCTTTAGGAGGACACTCAGGATTTTTAAAAACTTACCACAGGGTGAAGAAAGAATTTTTTTGGGATGGCCTTAAATCTGATATTCAAAAGTTTGTGGCGGAATGTTTGGTTTGCCAGCAGAATAAAGTGGAAACAATTAAGACCTCGGGACTTCTAAAACCTTTATCCATTCCAAGTCAACGTTGGGAGGAGATTTCAATGGATTTTATCACAGGTTTACCTAAGTCCGAAGGAAAGAGTGTCATCATGGTGGTAGTTGACAGACTTACCAAGTATGCACACTTTTGTGCATTATCTCATCCATTTAAAGCAAGTACAATTGCTACTACATTTATGGACATAATTCAAAAGCTACATGGAAGCCCAAGGGTTATTGTGAGCGACAGAGATCCCATTTTTACTGGAAATTTTTGGATGGATTTATTTTCTTGTTTGGGTACTCAATTAGCTCATAGCTCATCTTATCATCCTCAATCTGATGGTCAAACTGAGATAGTAAATAAATGTTTGGAAGGATATCTTCGTTGTTTTGTATCCGATAAACAAACACAATGGGTCAAGTGGTTACCTCTCGCTAAATGGTGGTATAACACTTCCTTCCATACTGCAGCAAAAATGACCCCATTTATGGCACTTTATGGATATCATCCACCATCAATCACATCATCTTTAAGGGAAAATTCGAAAGTTCAAGCAGTGGAAGATCACATCGAGCATCAGCAAGAAGTTCTCCAACTCTTAAAGGATAACCTGAATTTGGCACAAAATCGAATGAAACAACAGGCAGATCAACATCGTAGCGAGAGAAGTTTTGATGTAGGAGATTGGGTATTTTTACCGCTACAACCATACAAACAAATGTCCCTCAAGCAAGCAAAGAAGGATAATAAATTATCGCCAAAGTACTATGGTCCTTACAAGGTGTTGCAAAAGATTGGTACTATGGCATACAAATTGGAGCTTCCTGCTTCTTCACGAGTACATCCAATTTTCCATGTTTCATGCTTAAAGAAGGTTATCGGTGAAAATCTTCCCAGCTCAAACAATATTACCAAAACTTGATGAGGAAGGAAAAATCATATTGGAACCTCGCAGTACCACGTAAAAAGAACTCGAAAACTATGGAATCGATCTATTTCGCAGTATCTCATCAAGTGGAAGAACTTACCCACCGAAGATTCTACATGGGAGGATGAGAATTTTATACGAAGCACCCGTAGCTACTCAAGTGTTGAGGACAACACTTTTTTTGAAGGAGAGGGGCATGTTAGGTCCCTATATTACTAGTATAGTCCCTTATTGTTGTTAGTGTAACCCCCCTTATTGTTATTATTGTACCCTTGTAACCCCCCATTTTATTATTATTGTGCCCTTAAATTATTAATGTTAGGTCGGCTAGATTACATTGTGGCCCACTAGGATTATATTATGGCCCCATGGACTCCTATATATAGAAGGAGGTTTTGTTCATTTGTATCATCCAAGAATTGTTCATTTATGTAATGTATTGGAGGTTGCCCCCTCAAAGTGGCTCATTTCTAAGGCGTTTATATCTCTTTTCTTCTCTTTTTGGAGCTGGTTACACAACAAAGTCACTTTCCGGGACCAGAAAAAAGCACACTCCAAGACAATTATTTCACACTTGAAGCCAACTAAGGACAACCACCAAAGCCTCCTTAGACATCAAGGAAGCACACAATGGAATATTTGTGGTACACAATGGAATCATCCCCCTCTCTTGGGTCACCATCCACAATGTACCAAGAGAGGGAAGGAGGATTTAAATTCTCCTATATAAGGCCACCAAGAGATGAAGAAACTGATAGCACATTGCTATGATGGCCATAATTTCCCCAAGAAATACCAGTAGTGTGTGATCCAAAGTTGAGATAGAGGGGACTCAATTGTTCACCATCCAACAAGTTCAGTCCACCGAAGTAGAGAGAGGGATACTTTGCATCGAAGCAAGCTTAGAAGTAAAGACATCCTTGCATTGGGACTTAGAACCCAAGTTCTAAGGGACATATAGAAAGAGGGTTAAAGTTTCATCCTCATTTCCTACCATCATTTAATAATAGGGTCCAAAAGAGCCACCATTTGGATTATTGCAGTTGTTTGGCTCCATTCAGAGCTTTTGTTTTATTTTTTTTAATTTTTAGTTTAGTTTTAGTTTGCATATGCATGATATTTCTCTATCTAGTATGTTTATGATTCTAGCATGTTCTGATAACTTGCTTGACTCCACTTATTTTTCTTCTTGTGACCAATAACTTAAGAGGGTAAACCACACCCCTTAAGTTGATGTGATTTCCTACATGCATGCACCAAAAACACTAACACAATAATAAATTGGGACCCTTTAATTTTTTTTTTCCAAAAAATATTAGCAAGTAAGAGTCTTCCCTTAGATAATATTAAAGCATTGAGCTAAAGAACTTAGGACCAAACACTTCTTGCTTTATCGAAAAGTGCAAAATCCAAAATAACATAGATTAATCACGTGATTGAATTTGCGAGAACAAGACCAATTAAACCCTTTTATATGACCAAATGTAGTATTGAGCTCTTTTATAACCTAAAAGGCCTTGAAATATTTCTTAAGTCTATAAAGCGCTTGTCTCAATGAAACAATCTTTCACATAAGGAAAAGTTGCTCAAAAAGTCGATAAATATACCGTACATCACAAATCGCAAAATATAAATGATTGTTGAAATAAGATAACCCTGCCCTTGTGATCTTGCAATACTGCGACATTGTGATATATCAACCTTGCGATATTGCGAGATATTACGATTACGACTTTATTATATTGTGATTTATCGCAATTTCAAGATCGACATCGCACTTAAGTAAAAATAATTTGAAATATCATTCGGGATTTATGATGCTATTTTTTGACAAGGCTTGAAACGAATCACACGTAGGCCTTAATGGATAATTAATAAAAATCAGCTACATTTACTCTTTTAAATGCTCAAGGATATTTGTATCTATTTACTCATTTTTGCAATAAAAGTCCCATCCTTATTGAATTTACTATGTTAATTGAGTTTCCACTCTTATTTTTTATTTACTTTCATTATGTTTTCTCAATTTCTCAATCTTAGGAAACAATGCTCAGAAATGACTAAGAAAGGAAAAAAGAAAGTTGAGGCTTCTGCATTCAAAGACTCAGACATGCATACACTATTTAGTGATACTACATGAAAAAAATATGGTGGAAATACATCGTGGGAAGCCATGTATAATCTACTAGAGGATGAAAATCCAAGTTACTAGAAATCAAAGCAACAGGTGACACTAAAATCTCATCTAAAGATTCCTATTTTGAATCAGCATGTCCTTTCCTCCATAGGATAGATGCAAGGCCCAAAATCCTGCCATACATAGATATGGTGAAGTGGATTATTGAAGATGTAGATATCTCGGACATGAAATTCATGAATTCAAGACAGAAGTCATGGGGTCATTTACCTCACCCTAATTTTGCGGGAATGTATAATCTCGCCGAACCTTAAAAGCCCTATGACAAAGCTTTCATTGTGCAGACTTTACAAAAGAAAATGAAGACTCGATAGATGTCAGAAGAATTAGAGGTCTAGTTCCAACAAATTCAAATGGGAGAAAACTGGTATGTACCCAATTGCACCCTTATCAGCCCCCACATAGTTATGTAGATACGATGATGTGTATGATTTTTGGAAAAGCAGATGAAAGACCAAGTTTTCTATGGAATGGATTACATTGATTGATGCAGCGTTGTTAATGCCACAATTATGCATTGGAGTAATATTTTGTCCGACAATTTTTCTATGGCCATTAGACAATATAGACATAACATAGTTGTCTCTACTCGAAAGTTATCCCTCCATTTTTTTATGATTGCATACGTAAATGGATGTTATTTGTTTATGTTCGGGATTTCCTAACATGGGTTGGAATTGGACTCTCAAATATCCTACTCCTATCCATGTGTATCATAATATTTTGTGGGAATCACAATTTCCTCCCCATTTTTATAATATTTTTCAAAGTATTATGTTTCCAAATTATCAAACCATTTTTGATGTAAAATCCCTAAGGCTTTCATAAGAAGCAAAGATAGACATCTTGCCAGTAGGCAGGGGATGGCTTGGTGAAGAGACATTTACTTATATCATAGTTTTTGGGAGTATTGCAACTCCCCATGTTCTTCCTTATTATGTTCCCGATAATTTACTCGACAAGAGAGATTGCATATCAAACAATAGGGGAAGGTATTACCAAAACCCTAAAAGACATGAAGAAATCTATCTAGCCATTTTTTTCTAGTGAAATGTGGTTCTTTTTCATTATTTAATTTTAGACATGCGAGTTAAATAAATATAGAATATTGCATGCTTGAATCAGGCTACTATGCCAAACAGACAATATGATCCCAAGAAAGTCACTCAAGACTTTATTGCTATGGTTAAAATCATACAAGTTCATTCACAATAAATATGAATTTTATGATCTATTTAAAAAAGGCCGAGACATTCTCACAGGTGTTATATTTGGCATCAATCAAATTAATCCGAGCTGACCTCAATCGTTTTCATATATACAGGAATAAAATATTGATAAGGGTCCCTTTATACCTATTGCAAATTGAGGAAACAAGAGAGCCTACTCCCAGAGTAAGCCAAGAAGAGAATTCCAATCACAATTCTAATCAGTAATCTCCAGAGAATTCAATTCAAGGTTTGAGAACTTTCTAAAAATTAATCTCGTAATAATGAATAAAACCCTAAGGAAAGTCTTGAGAAGGATACAGAGATAATAATGGAGAAATGACCAAAGAGACCTTGGCCATAGTCAATGTTCAAACACAAACAATCATATTCAATGATATGGATAAAGAAGGGGAGAAATTCAAATAAAAGCTCCAAATACATCAAACAGAGACAATAATATAAGGAACTTATGGATTGCAAACACCTAAATAGACTTTACAAGTTATAAATCTAGAAGCGTATATTGAAATCATCCCGGCCTACCCAACGTCAGAAATTGTTTTAAGAATTGAAGAGATAACCCCTCTAGATATATTTTATATTCCAACACACAAATTAGTGGTAAGGAGATAGAAAAAGAAAATAAATCTCGATTCATTAGTAGCAACTTCAGAGTACGAATAAATGGAGGTTGTATGGAAAGATACCCCCATTGATCCATCGATAAAATCTTACAAGCCCTGTCACAATTTGGTGTGCTTATGCAACAACTATAATAGATAAGGTAACGATAGGTTATTCTTCTCGCTTAAAGATAAATATGAAATAATTCAATAGTTGGAGCAACAAATTGAACATGAAAGATAGAACATCAATAAGAAGACGAGATTTCAGCAGATGATACAATTTCGTGAAATATTTTGAGTAAATAAAGTTACAGCACTAGGAATGCATCACAAAAAAGGATACACGGATTCAGCAAATGTAGATTGAAGTGGATAAACTCATAAATCATCCTCAAACAGAAGAATTCATCAAAGAGACACTTGAGTTAAACACTTAATTGTCAAAACAACAAGAAATATTATGTCAAAGAATCTCAATGATCAAACCATATTGTGAAACAAGTGATACATTAGTCAATCAAGTGGTTGATCAGATATTAGAGTATGGAGACTTTGATAAAATATTTCAGAGTTTATTTCTTGGCAAGAATCTGAAGAAGGAACAAAAGCCAATCCGCCAAAAAATTGAAGAATAAAGATATTTTATTTACTGCATTTGGATATGCAATTAAAGCAAGTAGAAAGGGAAACAAATAGAGCAAGATAGTATAGCAAACAATATAATTGAAGTTGTAAATGAAAAACCTTCATAATATCAATCCGATTAAAAGAATGCAAGCCACACGTTTTCCCGTATATCAAACAATTAGAGAGAAAGTAGAAAGAGAGCTGCTTTGAAAATCAAATTGAAGCATTCAAACAACTATCTAAGCTTGATCGAGAAACTTATTGGTAGCTTCTAGTAGAACCATACAATAAATGGATGGTTTTGTGTTGTTTAAATAACTCGCACTCAAAATATGGTGACGCCACTCTTTGATGTTGTATTTATGGGGCAGATATGATCCAAATTCAGCCAACCATCCAAGGTGAAGACAATGTTGGATATCCGTGAACTCAAAGCTCAATGGCAAGGAAGAGACCTTTCAACATGATAAATCACGTCATCATATTTTTACTTTAGTTTATATCTTTTTATTTTTAGTATTCTGAGGAAGGTTGTTTGAAGCCTCCTTA
The DNA here is from genome assembly GCA_034641835.2 of Pinus albicaulis. Classification (NCBI taxonomy): domain Eukaryota; kingdom Viridiplantae; phylum Streptophyta; class Pinopsida; order Pinales; family Pinaceae; genus Pinus; species Pinus albicaulis. The sequence continues at coordinate 144,181 of JAXQQM020091451.1, read as the reverse complement.
GATTTTTATGTAAAAATCTATTTTTGATACATATGTAATATTATTTAAACCTCTCTTATGCATTTAGAGAGGGGTCCTAGATTTTATCAAAAACTCTTTGCAAAAGCTTGCACTCTCCGTACTTTTGAGACTCGTTTTGATGAAATATATGGAACATGATTTTTATTTTCTTGGATATTAAAGCTTACTCTACTAAATTTTTCATTTATGTACTCTTAGAGTGTATTTGGTTGAAAAGAAGCTAGATCAATGTTGTTGATTTCATGAGTAGAACCTTTCATATCCGGTACTTCTATCTTTATGATTGAGTTTTGTTTATGTATTAGCAATAATCTTCGTTATATTGTATTATGTATGAGATCCGAGTTAAAATTTTTCATTAAAGCACTATTGTATGATGTTTCAGCTTGTAATTCCTTATTGAGTATATGATCAATTGATATATGTGATATAGTTCACAATTATTTTTCCTAACTATTTAGTCAAAATAATTATCTTTAAACATGTTCATCTCTTATAGAAATTGAATGATATTTATTACCTTTTTTCTTTAAGATATCTTTATAGATCGCATGAGTTAATTTATTCCCGGGTATAGATTAAGATAAATATTAGATTAAATAGATGCATGTGTTTGTTATTTAAATATATCATTTTTTTTATAGTTTAAAATTATTTTACATTTCACCTTATATCGAACCCATTATCATCATATCAAACCTTTGCCGGGAAAATAGTCCCATTATCCCTAGTCGCAGCCACTATACCAAATGGAAAAGGAGCTACTTTCATGGTCTAGACCGGGTGGTTATCCCCCATTTTGTTGAAACGGAATTCTGGGGCTTCAACACATCCCTGCCACCTCATATAGCCTAACCCTAACCCAAATAATAAGGCAGCCCATAATATCAAATCCCCCCACTTATTTCTAGACTTACTACATTACCTCCGATTTGAATGCAACGAGATCCACCTCCAATCAGGAAAAGTGGTAAATTAAAAAACCTCCCCTATCATTACTTAAGAGGAGTGTGAATCATCTTGGGATGATCTTCTCGGATTTTGATGGAACTTGTACATCAGCATCAAAATTACATTGATACACCAGTAATAGCTGATTCAAATAATGTTGACACATCATATAACCAATCCAACTTCTATAGTGACTAAGGGCCCTCAATATCCGCAAATATTAGCTGAGGTTAGGATTATTCCACAACCCAAACACGAGATTCTCACAACATAAGTAAAGAATCTACACATAAGCATTCCCTTGTTGCAAGCCATTAAGGATGTCCCCATCTATGTGAAAAATAGTGAGAGACTTATGTTTTGAAAAACCTCGGAAGGAAGCCCAAAGATCTTGTTACCATCCATGTGATGGGAAAATTGTTAGAACTAATGACTAGTCAACCTCTTTTGAATGAATACAATGGTCTAGGGAATCCCACGATCACCGTTTATATTGATGATATTCCCATTCCAAACACATTAATTGATTTAGGGGCAAATAATCAATGTAATGACTAAGGAAATTTTTTACCACTTTAGGACTACATTGGTCGAGACAACACCTACAATGCTAGAACTAGCGTATAGATGACATGTCAAACCCGAAGGAGTGGTAGAGCACGTAATCATCACAAAGTAGATTCCCTAGAGATACCCAACAATATTTCTTATTTTTCAAACCAAATCAAATCTAGGGAGGACATCCCTAGTATTGGGAAGGCCTTGGTTGGACACTGCAAACACATTCATTGGTTATAGGTTGGGCTTCATGAAAATTTCATATGTACAAGTCACAAAGAACCTTAACCTCTTCCCTCCAGAAAAACCAAGTAAGGATTTGGAAAATCCCTTGTGGGATGAATTTGAATCTGAATTAGATCATTCCCAACCAATCCTCACTCTTGGCAAAGCCCAGTGTTTTAAGAATGAAACATAGGATGAAATTATCAATGGATTTATCAGTAATTCCCTTTTTTTTTAACTCTATTGATGATTTAAGAGTAGAAGATACTATGGAAGACTTGATTGTAGAACATATGAAAACAACCCCTAAACTCAAGCGCAACTTAGATGAAATAGAGCCATGTAAAAATATAAATATTAATCCTAATTTGACTCCCAAATAGAACAAGATCTTGTTATAGCTATTACAAAGACATAAAAAGGTAATTGCATGATTACACCTACATGCAGGGGCATTCAACCCGTGCCCTCGTGTACCCAACACATCTACTTGAAAGAGGATTGCAATCTAGTTAGGAAGCCGCAACGATGCATGTGACCAACACTTAAAGAAGTAGTAAAAGAATAATTGAAAAATATTTTAAAATGCAAACTTCATTTATCCCATATATGACAATCAATGGGTATCTCCACTTGTTATTGTTGCTAAAAACAAATAATGACAAGTGGAGGGTCTATGTAGATTACAAAGAAATTAACAAAGCCACTCAAAAGGATCATTTTCCTTTACTATTTATAGCTCGGGTCCTCGACACCTTATCCGGAAATAAATTATTTACAATTCTAGATGTGTTTAGTTGTTGTAATCAAATACATGTTGCCCTAGAGGATCGTGGATTAAACCACCTCTACTTTCCCTTGGGGGACTTTTTCATACGCCAGCTTTCTCCCTTTTGGACTCTCGTAATGTGCCAACAACCTTCCGAAGGAAATATTGGGGATAGTTTTAGATTTTTCTAAATGAATGTTTAAAAGTATTCATGGATGAATTTACACCTTATGGTGATGGTTTTGAAACAACATTATCCAATCTCGAAAAAAGTGCTAGAGCAATGTGAGAAAACGTGATGTTTCTTTAAGCACCGAAAAATGTCACATGATGTTGAATAAAGGAATTGTGCTTGGGAATTGTATTTTTGCTATAGGAATAAAAGTAGACCTCGCTAAGATAGAAGTGATTTTGAAAATTCCGAGTCCCTCAAAGCAAAGAAGGAGGTACGAATTTTTTTGGGACATAAAGGGTACTACAAGAGGTTTCCCCATAATTTTTCTCTTCTTACTAAAGATGTGTAATTTTTTTGGACGCGAAAATGCGAACATGACTTTGCGTAGTTAAAGCAAGGTTTATCATCAACCCCTTTTTGCAAGGACCGAACTAAAAATCTATCATTTCACATAGCAACAGATGCATCTCGATACTATTGTAGGAGATCTATTAGGTCAACAAGAAGAAAATAAGCCATATGTCTTCTACCTGCAAAGACAAGAATATGTCTCCGTAGATTTCAACTATATAGTTACAGAAAAAGAGTTTCTTGCGGTAGTGCATGCCATCAATAAATCTAGGAACTACATTACAGGCTATCAAATATTTGTGCACACTAACCACTCTACAATTTGTTTCTGAATGAATAAACGGATCACTAATGGTAGTTACATGTTGGTTGTTGTTGTTACAATAATTTTATATACATATATTAGATAAACCTAGAAAAGATAATGTATTGGTTGATTTTCGTTCTAGGCTAACTGATGATAGTGAATGCATTTTCGTTGAAGATTCCTTTCGAGATGAATATATTTTTTCTATTTCAACTCACTTATCATGGTATGCAAACATATCTAACTACCTTTCTACAAAGATATTTCCACAACATCTATCCTCAATACAAAATAGAAAGATTTTTCAACAAAGTGCAAGATACTTTTGGGTAGAAGGATACCTATACTACACAAGTCCGGATCATCGATCGTGCATTGCATGGGAGAGGATGAGATTTTTGACATACTCGTAGCTTGCCATAATGGGAAACTTGCAGAGGACACTTTGTCGACAAGATGATAGAGTATAAAGTTCTTTTCAACAGGATATTATTGACCTACCATATTCCACGATGAAAATAAATTCTAGTGAAAGGATGTGACTAAATTGTCAATTAATGGGTCAACCACTCGGTTAGATGCAATGTCATTACAACCTAAAATAGTCTTGGAACCATTTGAGAAGTGGGAATTAGACTTTGTAGGAACTATTAATCCTTCATCTCGACAGAATTCCTACATCATAGTTCGTATAGATTATGTCATCTAATGGATTGAACCAAAAGGAACTAACTAGGGAAACTCGAATATGTTGTTTCGGATTTCTTATTTGAAGACATTTTTGTTCGTTTTGGAGTCCCTCAAGAAATAGTGACAAATGGAGGACCATAGTTCACAACTAATTTGATCCAAAGGTTAGTTTAGAAATTCAAGATCTGTCATAGAATTACCTCACCATATCATCCACAAGAAAATGGTCAAGTAGAGAGCACTAATAAGGTTATTGAAGGAATTATCACCAATATTGTAGCCAAACACCAAAGTAATCAGGGCGAATAACTTCCAGATGCACTATGGGAAATACACAACTACATGGAGAATACTACTATATTTTCAGCATATAAATTGGTGTATGGTAAAAACCCTATTTCCCATTGAGTTTGAAATAAAAACACTCGAACAACACTTCAAGTGAACTTGGATTTGAATACAACTCTGTAAACATCAGCTTGAACCTACTAAATGAACTAGATGAGAAATACATTGGCTACCATCCAATAAAACATACATCATCCAATGACAAAGTGATAAGTGGCATGCCAATTTTATAAAAAATAATGTGTTTTCGAAAGGCGATTTGGATCTACTATATGATTCATGATTCAAGGACTTCAAGGGGAAGCTCTTTTCGCACTGCATGGCTAGGTCCTTATGAGGTAGATACAGCTTTGACAATGGGACTATAAGCTTACCTACCATAGATAGTTCCAAAGTGACATTGCTTGCTAATGGGCATTGTATTCAGTGCATATCATAAGACAAAATCAAATGATTCATTTGTCAACATTGTCTTAGTGTCTGATCTTCAAGTTATGAAGACAAGGGAAAATTATCCCATGTTGTAAAATTATTAAATTCCAATAACTGTAGTAACTAAAAAACAACTTTGGTTGGTGGATAATAAAACAAAATAATAATAGTAATAATAATAATAATAATAATTAAAAATAATAAAAGAATAATAAATAAATCTTCCAGTGAAAACCCTCTTTGTGACGTAACTAGATAATTTGTAATAGCCGAAAACCACTTTGTGGCTGCCGTTACACATTTTCATTTTAATAAATTCTATAACAACATGTTGTTACACGGATGTCACAGATATGTCATGATATTACAAGTTGTTTTAATTCATTGCGTTATTCCGAGAATTCTTTTGTAAGCACAAAATTGTAATTCCCTTTAAAGGAATAAATTGTTTTTTTCTGTCAAAGTCTATTTTATGTTATCATAGTTAAATTTACATAAAGAGACAACATTGCTATGATACATCAAAGAAATCCGTTAGGATAAAAAAAGGCTAGACATTGACTCAGTTTAGTGTGCTACGAATACGGTCCCATTGGTTATTATCATCGAGAAAACTAAAAAAAATGAGTATATACATAAGTTCATGGAGGTGGATTGAGAGGGGATCGTCGAGGCGCGCGCAAAGAAGCCGGCATGATTATGCATGTGGTATTCAATGTGATCAACCTAGATCTCAAGTGCTTGGAAGTGGTCGTGAGAGCGTGCTGGGCTACGATGACAAAGACTCTCCAAAGCATCTAAAGTATCATTTTGCAAATGTTGAATATCATTGATATAGGCAATGAACTCGTTATGATCCTCATACCTTGTTCCCCTCGTGTTGTCCGTGCTGAGCTCAATTTGTTGAATTTGAGATGATATTTATTCCATGGTGACCGCGAGTGTCCCCTTGCCCCGGCACGTTTCCGGAGAGAATTCACATGGCAACCATCAAATGCTAGCTTTCGGTGGGATTCCCCGAGTTCGAGGTTGGGTCCGTCGATCAAAATGCACCCTTCCATCCCGCATCCCAATCTTCCACCGCATGCACGTCCCCACTTTTCGCATGGCATGTGCTTTGCGTCCTCGCTCCAAAGATATCTCCTTGCTAAAACTCCAACTATCGGCGTGGCAAGTATCTCGTGGACCAGCACCGCAGAGTCCCCGAAGTGACCACTACCCATCCAACCATCCACTTCGAAAGAAACACAGGAGACCATCATCAATCCACTAGTGGAGTCCACATTGCGCTCGACTGTGGAGGAGAACCGCCACCCGACCAAGCCACTACGAAAACTAGGAGGGCCTGAGCCCAAACCAAAATTGTACGAGAGGTGGGCTCCTTGTCTTTGCTACACTTACCTCCACTTTAGACCCGAGGAACCACGAAAAAATGCATGCAAAGAAAATTTCCCCTTTCTCACCTGGTAAACCAAACACACATTTCCACCCCGTCACATTCATCGCTCCTCCACCCTCGCTACCATAATCCCAGCAAGCTTCGGTACCACTATCCCCGTTTTCCTCGTATCTTGAATTTTTCCAATGAGGGATCCTCCTCATAGACATCCACCATCACTAAACCTACACACCGCACACAACCGCTCACCCAAATTTATGTTATGCATAGGTCGTCTATCGTGAGTAGTATCTTCCCCGAGGCTCATAATGTTAAAGTGTGGGAGTTAATGAGTTCGGTGGTGCGTGGCGCCTAGGCTGCCCTTTACAAGCCTACGTGCTGCACCTCCCGCGTTTTTTTGACATGACACCCGCATCGGGGATTTTAAGGTATACTTCCATAAGTACTTGTAGAGGATCTCTTTCCAGAGCCACAAAATTCACGTGCTCGGTTCATTAGTTCCTTTGTTGGAAAAAAAATTAGTCACATTATTCCGAGAGTGGAGCACATGGATTGTAGTGACATATTTCATTTGATAGATGGATATACATATGCGGGATAACCGAGGCTCTGTGCGCCAACTCTTTGCTACTTTCCGAGGATCCGATCCATTGATGATTTTTTGAGTCATACCCAAGATAAGGTGAGAGTCCCCTACAATGCAAAGTCGTTTATATCTAATATTAAGAGCTAGGGTCGACCAACTTCCCTGCCCTGGCTAGTTCCATGACATCGTTGGTCGTGGTTCCACTAGATCCAACATAGGTAGCCCGAGGGGTCCCATAGGTGTCCCTATGGGATGCCACCATAACTAGTCCCTAGGATTCCCTTCGCATGCACCATCAAAATTTATCCGAATGCAACAATGCAAGGGAGGGGAGAAGACAATAGAGGAGTTTGTGGGGGGGAGGGATTGGGTGGGATTTTCAGCTTAGGGTGGACGAGGGCTAAGGAGAGATTCGGAAGATGAAGGATACTCATCTTCAAGACGATGTGATTCATAGTCCATCGGATCCCCAAGGTTCAACAAGGATGGTTTCACGAATTTTGGATAGGGTTAGGGACCGGATGAGAGGCCGAGGGGGATGGTCATCAAAGATGGTGTGATTTCTACCTTTCCAAATGTTCTGCATCGGTAAGCTCGGATTTGATTTCCGAGCTCTATTTAACATCTGGGTTGGAAAAACTTTTGGGCTCGGTCATTCCTCAAAACATGCATCTAGTGTTGGCTATTGGCTCCTCAACTCGGTACGAAGATGGAAAAATATTGGGACTGCATAAATTTGGTGATGGGGAATTCAAGGAAGAGGTGATGTTTGGTTTCTTCCTCCTATCTACAAAGTGGGCACATGGATGGACAGATGAAGCTCGACTTAATGAGGCAATCCAATGTCGTGATTCGTTTATGCATAACCAACAACATAAAATGTGTAAGTTTTGAGCTAAAGTTTGCTTGTCTCGTAGATCCTTTTCCACACCAAATTGTTTTGGTGGGGTTAATTTGGAGCACTGCAAATGATAAGATTCCTTGAAAAATAACTCTCCTATTGTCGATAGGCCCCATATTAATTTATTCTTGCTCAATTGAGAAATCAATTTTTTTCTCGTAGCAAATACTAAGTGAGTTGATGGCACAAAGGCCGAGGGATTGCTTGGGGCGAATTCTTTGACACTTTCCATCCAACGTCGCCAACCATGGTTATCGTGTGGGTTTTCCGTGATCCGCCACTTTAATAGCCGACATCGGAATGAAAGAGTGGTTTTGAGGCAGCCACATAGATTTATCTTGGGATAATCATGGGTATTGTTGCTAGAGTCCTCCCAACCTCGTTGTCCATCCGTTATTGACTTCCCAGAAAAAATTATCTCGAATCCGTAATATTCCAAATTTTCTACGTGTTTATTGGAATATTAGAGTTCTTAAGTAAATAAAAGGGTGAAGTGGATGCATAATCCTCAAATATGAATAAAATATACTTTTTTATGTGTGTATGTGGATATTTTTAGATCTAGATCTAAAACATGGAGTAGTGGAGTAGCTCCACTAATGATAAAGGAGTGGAGATCATGTCCCATTTATGAGATAGATCATGGTGGATGAAACAATAAAATAAGATCATGGATCTTAAATGTAAAAATCATGAGGATCTTTGAAGAGGTAAAATAAGATCATAATGCATTCAAAGTAAGATCATAAAGCAATTATGATAAGATAGTGGAGAATTGGTGCATCTAATGAGCACATGATGGAGGAAGTAGTGCATTTAAGACCCATAATTAATATAATTATTCTATAAATAACAATGAAATAGAAATATAAATACATCAAGAGATAATTATCAATCTAAAAGAAAGAATGACTATACAAATTAAATCTAAATACCCCTGTTGTACATTAATAGAAAGTTGCATATAGCTATTCATTCTTATGCTCGAATAAAAAAATTGAATATCTAGCTACATATTGAAGTACTAGAGGATAATGTAGGAGAAATATTAAAAATATTAGACCAATACATATACTAACCACTTATAAAAATGAATGTTTATTATCATAAATAGAATTGAGCAAAAAATTGTGCAAAGAATGATAGAATATATGCATTACAAATTGTGAGGAATTCCTTGACCAAAGTCCATTATGTTGTATAAATAATTACATAAAAGTATACATGAATACATATCCTTCCATTCAAAGTGGATTGAATTCTATGCATAATATTGACAAAACTGTAAATAGAAGAAATAATATAAAGTGTCAAAGTTGTGCGAATGAATTCCCAATTTGATGAATGGTAAAATATGAGAAGTGAAATAACTCGTACAAAGATACCATATAAAAGGATTAGTATATGAATATAATAAAATAAATAATTAAATAACATACAAGAACTTGACTAGCGTAATTTGAAATAGAAATATTACCTTACTAGACGTGATGTAAAGCAGTGAAGTCATCTCTGTTCACACAAAGAAAAAAAATGAATGTATGAAGGTAGATGTACACAGAAAATAGTGTAGTGGCAAGTATTTAAAACATAAAATGAAATTACTCGAAATCGTGCAAGATGAGGGATGTAATTAGAATCTCCAATGATCTCCAAAGAGGAGGAAGAGTTCTTGTACAATAAATTATTTTATTAATTGAGGGAAATTAATAAAACGATAAGTAATTCCTAAGAGAATAGTGTCATAGTATTTTATCAAATTAAATCTATGAATAACTAACATGATATAGATTTATAAGCCATAAGGGTAATTATTTAAAAATAAAATCGACTTCCGTAAATTAATAAAGAGTCATTAAAAACATGTATATGTGTATACATAAATGGTAATTGGGATTCAAACTCAGTAATGAAATTAAAGACCCTATTACATAAGCTCAATTAACCATTGGCTCCATCCATGATGGATTTTACGGTATGACTAAAATCAATGGGTCCGTAGTATAACAAGGTAAGCTAAACCACTGGAAAAGTAGAGGATGTCACGTGGGGAATATATATACTTTCTTTATTGACGAAGAAAATTATGAATTATATACATAATTGAAATTTAGTGCCCCATAGTTAGGTTACCGTGAAAAATTTTCATATTTGTGGATAAAGAAAATAACTTTGGGGACAAATAAATGTAATAAACCCTACAACATACGATATTTAATTGAAGAAATCCTATTTGGTATAAATTATTCAATTAATCAATAGGAACGAAATGAAATCGTTCAACGAATGAACTATCTCAAACCCAAAGAGGATTTCCTCGTAGAAATAGAATTCGTAAATCCAATAACTTCCTCACAGGAATAAAGGAGATGATAAAAATGAATTGAGGAGCAGTATGCTCAATAAATTTAGCCATTTCAATTGACATAATTACTAGAGATAGACTTTTTCTTCATTAAACGGTGGAAAATCTATTTACACACCTCGTAATTACATAATTGCGTTACTTGAGAGTTTTGATGAATAGAGGGCATGAGGAATATTAAAATAAATTTGAGTCAAAAAGAATCCATGCAATCGTCGTGAAATAAAAAAGTAATTAGTTTTAGAAGGAATAAACCTAGATTAATAAAATGAAAAATCGCTAGTGGCAGGAATAAATCAAATGAAGAAATTTATTTACCTAATGCATAGCATGTAAGAGTAATTAAATGAACAAGATACGAGAATTCATACTCGCGTGGGTGGTAAACCAGATCCAAAGCCCTACCTGGCATTTCCAAATACGAGTGAAAATTGGAAAAATAACAAGCCATCAAAAGCTCTAACGAAGAAAATGGAGGGACAAGATACAAACTCATCCCCACCATTAACGTGGCATCAATCTCAGTGCAAGAAATCGAAAATATCAACCAGGCCATGTGACAAGTTAATGGACAAAGTACGAAATCCATTAAAATGTGATGGCCTCGAACAAAGGAATTATATTAAAGAGTTTCCATAAATTTATGATAGGGATATGATATAATCCCAATGCTTATTTTCAAATATCAAAACAAGATATTTTAACCTTAGCCAGAGTATATCATATATTATTTAAATAAATTTAGGAATTGATCCTCAACATGATAAACCAAAGCAACATCATAAGAAATACATGAACACATGTAAAACTATTCCATAGTATTAAAAATAATGATAAGGTTGAGAAATCAAATTTTAATTCGAATAGGGCTCTAAGGATTATGCAATAGTAGTAAGGTGGAATTTCGTTGGATATTCATTATCAACAATATCCATATATCATTAGAGTAGTAATTTTATATAAATTAGTCGTTGGGCTAAGTGCTAGGTCCATACGTGGATATATAGCCTTGATTATTAATCTTAAAATTTATACTAAGAAGGTTAAAACAAACTTTACAGGTGGTATTTATGAGTAAGAGTACTGAAAATCATTAAAAGGGGAAATATTTGATAATAATTAGAATTTTAGAATATAATTATATATTCTAATAGAAAACTTTACCGCGATTATTCTTAAGGTTGTTATTTTATTAACATTTCTAGAAAATGCATAATATTATGAAGACATAGATTAATAGTAAAATAAATTACTCCTATACATGTAAGTTGTGTTTATCGAAGGAATGTCACAAAAGACAATAAAAAATAAAAGAGAAATTGTGGAATCATGAGAGTTGGTCAAATTATAATTGGAAATAGAGTTTTAATTTGTTCGCACAATCATGTCGTTATAGTAAATGGCAACGACGGTAAAGTACACATGTGTTGAAATATCATAATATGTCGCAATTAAATAAAGTCGTGTGACAACAAAGTAGCATAAATGGTGTAAATAGTGGGTAAGTAGATCTATTACGTACACTATTCATAAAATGGTCGATATAATGGTATATATTACGTACACTATTCATATAAGAACAAAAAATGACATGGAAAATGACGATTTAACAGAGGATGAGTGGGCCTTTATTTGGAATATAGCAAGCCTAGTTGAGTTGTTGCATTTCCTAGTGGTGCTTGATCTACTTGTGTTGACCTTGATGCCTTTCATCCTTTTAATTTTAAGCCTTTCCCTTATTATAATTATCCTTCTAGTAAACATAGAGGAAGGGATCATAAAAGCCTTCAAAAATACATGTAGGGTGTTCCCACTCAACAAACATATTCTCATTGTAGGTGTTTTATTAGTTATGTGATGTCTCTCCCTCTGTTTGGAACTCAACATCACTATGGATATCCATGTTTTGTGCTAGTTTTTCTTAATTTTGGGCACTATGGATGCAAACAAGAATTTTTTTCCTTTTTCTAAGACTATGGGTGAGCAAGATTGGAGGGTATGTGTCCTTGATGAGTAGAATCAACAAATTTGATCTCTGTCGTAGGAATTTGAGGAAAGTAAGTGGAGGAGCGAAAAATTAATAGATTCCACAAATTCATGCACATATGGACAAGATAAGAATTGATTTCATAACTCGTCATTCTAGTGTCCCCCTAAATTTCTAGTGTTCCTAGAGATGTCTTCCTAGCATGTTAAGGATGATTTAGTGGCCATCTTTAATATTCCTTCACCCTTGTGCCTCCATGTTAGTGACTAAGCAATGGATGTTATCCAATTATTCTACCACCTCTAATTTCTTTTCCCCTTTAACATACCATGATTATACGTTTTAAAAATCCTTTGGTTCTAACCTAAAACTACTATGACTAGCCAAGCCAATTTTTTATTTTAAAACTCTATGATTTTAACACGTTTCAAAAAATTCCGAGAGGTTGAAAAGTAGAGTGAACATTTTTATGATATGGTAAATATTTGTTGCTATTCATAAAATAATGTTTTTTTACTTATTGTTATTTTTTTGAAATACAATAGGAGCCACTAGATGGTTATTTAGGCTAAAAATTAGTTTTGATCCGAAAGGATAGGAAACAAAAGAATAAAAAATCCTCCATCCTACAAGGAAATCGTACTACTTGAATGATCATTATTGTAGATAAATTTCATGGGTTGAATACGTTTTAGTAAACGATGTTGTGGGAGAGAGGAAATTTCGAAATAAAAATGAGGTTATGGTGAAAAATAAATATTGGACCTATATAGATAAATATTTAAAAACCTCTTTAACAAGACTCCGTACCAGCATTAAGGATATGGAATTGTGAAAAAATCTTATTTGTTTCCTAGTATAAAATGATCCGTGAACTCAAGGTCAATTACTAGGATAATAGTTCATCAATAGGGAAGAGTCTGGTGACTCATTTTGTATTTTTCAAAATATATATAAGTATTTGGGTTATTTTTTATTTATTTTTTATTATATGAGTCTCAATATTTACTTCCTATTGTAAAGATAGGAATCACATGAAAACAAGAATTAATTAATTATGGGTCTTTTGAAGAAAGAAGGTTTACGATGTAACATAACTGGTTATGTGGATTATTATTCTTATAAACCCAAGGGATTATTAATGTTATAAATAGAGGGGATCAATAAAGGCAAGGCATTATTAATATTATAAACCTAAGACATTAATATTAAAAAAAAATATTAATAAACCCAAGGAATCAATAAAGAGAGGAAACTAATATTAAAAACCCAAAATATTAATAAAAAAAATAAAAATAAACATAGTTTACCATGAACCATTTTCATATTGAGACAACCCTTATTGCAATGCAACATTCCACAATGTTTGATTTCCATATTGACAAAATATTTGTTACTAGGTGATGTTGGACCATGGTTGACCATTATTATAGCCATAAGGGATTTATATTACTCCCAAGGTTTAATACTATAAAACCTATGGTTTATTTATATCTTTAGAGTATGAAACCTTATATCAATAAACCCAAAGGATTGATATTACAAACCAAAGGAAATAATAAACCTAATGAATTAATACTACAAAGCCAAGGATTTATAAACCTAAGGGAATGATGTTAAACATAAGAGATTAATATTATAAACCCTTGAGTATAAAGAACCTTAGAGAAATACTATAAAATGTGAAATAAACATGGTTGGCCATTCTTGATTTAAACATTGAGATAATCTTTCTCACAATGCGATGTTGCACCAAGGATGACCATAGCTAGCCATGGTTGATATTCATATTCGAGAAAATGTTTGTCACAATGTGACATTTGACCATCATAGACAATGGTTGAACATGGTTTATTTTTCATATTCAAACAATCTTTTTCATAATGTACAATGCACTACTGATTAATAATAAACTATAAGACTAATACTTAAACCTCAATATTGGGATTTAATAAACACAAGGGAATAAAAGACCTAAAAAAATTAATATAGGATATGAATCAATATTTTAAACTCAAGATATTAATAAATATAATACATTAAATGATAAGCCTCGCATCACTATTATTCCTTGGCCTAACTCCGGCGTGGATTTGGGGACGATTTTTTAGGTACTTTGTTTATGGGTTTTTTGTTGCCGAGTTCTTTCGGGACGAGTTTTTTTATTTTTGGATGGATGATCTAGGTGGATATTGGTGGAAACCCACCTATTCCATTTGAACCCACACCATTAGTTCTTTTATTTTTTCACTTTCAGCAAAGCTTACTATTTTTAGCAAGTTGTCGGCTCGAACTTTCGCGACCCATTTGAAGGCCCTAATGAGCCACGTGGATATTGGTTTCCATCCACGTATTCCATTTGAACCCCCACCATCGGTTCTTTTAGTTTTTCGGTTTCGGATAGCTTACTATTTTTAGAATTTGTTTGAGTCCTCAACTTCCGAGCTATTTTTGAGGCACTAAACAACATTTTTGGTTTAACCGAGAGCAACATCGGTCCCGTGGATCGATGTTTCTCCAACCAAAAGTTTTACTCCTTGGACAGATATTTCTAACGAGGTATGATGCATGTCAAATGGAGATCATATGCCAAAGTTAGGTCCCCGGGAAGTTGAAACACCAATTTACTCAAACAGGGCCCACGGTTAGGTTTTTGGATGTTTAGGGTTTTTTCATTGTTTCACAAAAATAAGTAGGCCTTTGAGCCTCATTGTAACACGGTTCATAGGCATGTAGCCACCACACCTCTTCTTAGAGATAAGCTACCATTGCCCTAGCTAGTTTACTTCCATTCTGTGTGTAAACATATTGAAGTTATTTGATATTAATGAAATTAATTATTATTTCCACTACATCTCTGTTTATGTATATTTTTTTATTTCATTGCATTAGTGGTATCACAACAGGTCTGTTCTTTCTTTTTTTTTCATTGCATGTACCGAATGAGGTTTGGGTATAAGGAGTTAGCGCTCGATCTGGTTGAACCAATGCAAGATCAACCTCGCAAACCCCGATGACACCCCATGGTGGAAGAAAAGAAATATGAGGGAGCAAGAGATCCTATAAAAATATTTCTCGAGGAGGCCATTGCGAAACATAACCACAAACATAGCATCACATCAACCAATAATAGGATCACAATTCCGCATTCGTACATAACCATAAACATAGGATCACATCAACCAAGAATAGTTCAAAGTTCAAGCGCATGAGATTTTTTAAACCAAATAAAAAACAAATTATATATATCTATTACAAATTCATCTCTACCTTATCCTTCTAAATTGAAATTGAAACTTGAACAATCCTTCGAACCTTTAGCTTATAAGATTTGTTTGGATTTTCTTCATAAATAGCCATGAAGCATGACATTGAGAAATATCCCTTGCATTCACCACAAAAAGCTCATACATTGTTGATATCAATAGGACAAGAGGTGTAAATATGATACATAATGACTAAAGTTAGAAGATATATTTACTGTAACCTCTCTGAATCACTAAATTTTAAATATGTGATATTGTAGAAAATTATTTTCTCCATCCAAAAATAATATTATTCTATTTTATTATCATTTACAATACATATAATATTTTTGAAGTATATTATCATTTCACAATGTATATATATATATATATACTTCACCTATCATCTGATTTGATTTGGAATCATTGACTCCTCTACTTTGACTTGGTTGCATTCATTCCATAGACCCCTTCACTCGAGCATACCCAACACATAGGAATTACATAACCATTAGAAAGCTAGCTTTGGCGAATCTAGGTGCAATCCTATAAAGCAAACAATTTAGAGAACTCAAAGGATATCTTCAACCAATCATTTTCATAGAAAAAAAATCTTGAGACCCTCCTTTGCCACATAGCAGAATCTTCAAATTCTTTTTCAATTGCTCATAAATCTAGGAGAAAAATAGGTAAAGGTTCCTCCCACTACTATTTGTCTAATGTTTGCAAACTAAAGTTTAAAATGATAAATTGATGGGAAAAAAATATTCTTATATTTCCCAAATACAAAAATAAGAAAAAAAACATAGAAATCAATTTCTATAGAGAATAAGAGAAATCCATAAGTATGAGAAATATATTTTATTCCAAAAACCAACCCTCCAATCCTTTTCTTCTCTATGAAACTTTACAAATTTTACAATTATATCATTTCATATCGAGCCATATCCATAAACATAGGATCAAATCAACCAAGAATAATAGCTCAAATGATGAGATTTTTAAACACAAATTATATCTAGTAATTACAAATGGATTCTACCTTATCATTAGACAAGAATATTAGCTTAAATGAAGAGATTTTTAAATAAAAATTATATCTAGGAATTAAAAATGGATTCTACCTTATCCTTAGAAATTGAAATTGATAGTTGAAGGATCCTTCCAACCCCTTAGCTTGTAATATTTTTTTGGGATTTATGAATCAAGCATGACTTTGAGCAATATCCCTTGCATTCGGCATTAAATTGACTAAAATCCACAAATAAGTGAGGCATTGTAGAGATAAAACTCCACATATAAGTGAGGAATTGTAGAGATCAATAGGGAAAGAGGTGAAAATATGATGCATTAATGACTAAAGTTATAAGATATATTTACCAAGCCTCTTGAATAAATAGACTTTAAATATGTTATATTGTAGAGAATTATTTTCTCCATCCAAAAATAATATTGTTCTACAATATTATCATTTCCAATATATGTTCATTTTATATATATATATATATATATATATATATATATATATATATATATATAGTGTGTGTGTGTGTGTTCTAATTTTCATATCAAATATAAAAATACTATTTATTATAATTATATTTAGTTTAAGTATTATTTATTTATAAAGTTTAAATAAAAAATATTTTATAGCATAAAAAAAATTGTGGAGATACATAAGTTTTTTTATATTACTCTTCATTTTTTTAATATTAATTATAAATTCCATATAGTAAAAATTTTAAAATATTTGATAGTGTATTTTTAATGTACAATAAAATAAATATTTATTTGGATAATGGATGATAAATCTGTTTGCAAAGTTTTCTAATAAAATATGTTTTGGTTAAGGTATGTGGGTGGGAAATAGTTGTACAAATAATATATGAACAAAGTAGCAGGGTTATAGAAAATATGAACGAACTTCACCTCAAAAAACTCTCCAAATGATTATCACCTACTGTGACATAGTAATATATGTATAAAGAGGTGGCAAGAGAGGGGAGTGGACATAAGCAAACGAATCTGGATGATCGAGGAAGAACTGATGACAGCGTAGATATCTAGTTACTCGCGGCACTGAAAATGACAATGGAATGATAGGTTATGGTGGGCGTGGTGGCTTATGGTGTTAGTCGGGAGTGCAAGGCCGAATTTAATTTGATATCTTACAACGAAGGCAGGGAAATGTATCATTGAAACTACTACATTGAATTTGGCGATCTTATGCTCCGAGCGTTGTACTATCATTAAAAATTTACTAATGATAGACCCGATCGATTATTAATATCAAAATCACTACCGATAAGAGCAAGGGATTGATAAGCACAAGTGATTATTAATATTATTAACCAAAATTACTAATAAACCCAAGAGTTTAACATTATAAATCCAATCAAGTAGTAAACTCGAGAGATAAATATTATAAACATAAAGGATCGTGAAAAAGCAAGGAATCAAATTCGAAAAATAAGGTATTAACCTTAGGACTAATATTTAATGCTTAGTATTGGGGTTTAATAAACCCAAGGGATTATTAATATTATAAATAAAGGGGATAAATAAAAGTTAGGCATTGTTAATACATATAAACCTAAGGCATTAATAGTATGAAAAAAAATAATTATTAATAAACCCAAGTAATCAATAAATAGAGAAACTAATATTGAAAACCAAAAATGTTAATAAATTATTAATAAACCAACAAAAATGAACACATCTTTGACCATGGCCCTTTTTCACATTGAGGCAAATTTTGTCGCAATGTGATGTTCCACCATGTTTGATTTTCATATTGACAAAATATTGTCACTAGGTGACGTTGACCACGATTGACCATTATTATAACCATAATGGATTTATATTGAACCCAAGGTTTAATATTATAAAACCTATGAATTATTTATATCGTTAGAGTATGAACCCTTATAGCTAAACCCAAAGGATTGATATTACAAACCGAATGAAATAATAAAACCAAGGAATTACTACTAAAAAACCTATGGTTTATAAACCTAAGGGAATGATAATAAACTTGAGAGATTAATATATAAACCCTTAAGTATATAAGCCCATCACAAATACTATAAACCATGAAATAAACATGGTTTATTGTGATTTATTTAAACATTGTGATAATATTTGTCACAATGCGATGTTGTACCAACGATGACCATAGTTGGCCATGGTAGATTTTCTTATTGAGAAAATATTTGTCACAATGTCATATTCGACCATGGTATACCATGATCGGCTATGGTTGATGATGATTTAAAATGGTTGACCATGGTTTATTTTCATATTGAGACAATATTTTTCATAATGTGACATTGTGCCACTGATTAATATTAAACTATAGGAGTAATATGTAACCCTCAATATACAGATCAAATAAACCCAATGGACTAAAAAACCCAGAAAATTAATAAAGACTAGGAATACATATTATAAAATCAAGAGATTAATAAATCCAAAGGATTAAATGATAAACCTAGCATCACTATTATGCCTTGGCCTCACCTAGCATGGATTTGGGGACGATTTGTTTAATGTTTTGTTTATGGGTTTTGTGCCACTGAGTTCTTTCGGGATGAGTTTCTATTTTATATTTGGGTGTGATGGAGTAGAACTGATCCTTTCCTACCCCTTTATGGGTTCCAGTGACTTCACCCCTTAAGTCACACACATTTTTTTTTGGTCATGTCTCATCTGTGGTTTCTGAACATGGTTTGTCATGATGGTAGGAACTACAATAAAATCTATGTTCAAATTATGGTTTGTGATGCTTTGTCGTTTTAAAAATGGCGATGGGATCTCTGTTTAGTTTTGGTGGTGACATTCCTAATCCATGGAAAGGATGGGAGAAAGCCCCTCACATCCATTTTTTGGAATTATGGTTTTTTGTTACTATTATTACATATGGGTAGGGTGGTGGTGACATCTAGATTCCAAGCATCTCTAGGATCAGCCTACCACCTCTGCGAAATCATTTTGTGAAGACTCCCATCTCAAAATATTGTAACTTTAAATTCATCTCTCGAAAAAATGAAAGTCAGGAATAAAAGCCCTACCTCGAGGGGTTATAGCAAGAAACATAGAGACACCACGTCGGCATGGAAACCAGGATCTTGTGAAGCTAAACTGATGGGAACAAATCCTATATCCAACATTATAAACAACCCATCTACAAGATAACATGAGGGAAAAATGTGGAAATCACTAATTTAATTGAGGAGTGGGAAGAGGATTTGAGCCATCAAGTGGGCACAATGGAAGTCAATTTTGAGGATTTGTATACTCTAGTTCGAGATCATAGTCAAACTTGTGGTCATGTAAATTAGTTCAATCACACCCTTTTCTTGTATTGGTTCATGAAACAAATATTCTTCAAGGCTCTGAAGCAAATTTTTGTGGGCATGGCTACAACATTGCAAGGGTTTATTGAATATAAATAAGATTTCCAAAAAGCTCCAATTTCAGCTTTCCGAAGCATGATGGACACCTTCGGCAGAATTGAAAATCATCTCCCTTTCATTTTCTCTAAGACAAAGATCTCAAGTCTACATCTTCTTTCCTTTGATTCAACTTATACATGTATATAGCTCCATATTAAAAATATTATACAACTACCATCCCTCTAATTTACTTTTTCTCTTTCTTTTCACATACTAACTTAAAGTAACCTTGAGAGTTATATCTTGATTGCATGATATTTTTGGCTTAATTTAATAATACCAATGCATAAGTTATGGTAAATATCATTATTCTCCTAGGCCATGTAAATGTCTAGATTAATTCTCTCGAACAAAGCTAAAGATAATGCAACCTTTAGGATTGACGATCTAATTAGTCTCTATTCCAACATTCAAATACACGAGGACTTAGTACTATATAATTTAACCTAAAATCGGTCATATATGGTTTTATTATATTACTCGAGAGCATCATTTGCATGTAAAACCATATTCTGATGCATTAAATTTATGAAATAATCGATAGCTACTGTTTACCCCTCCCAAGTACCTATAATGTATACCCTCCAATGGTAGCATGTGATGGGCACATCAATATGTTGTTTTGGGTTCGAGAAGGGATAGGATGCAGCAAAGAGATCCGATGGTCCTCATTTCTCCTCCCCAAACCCTAACCATTTTATTACCATTACTCCTCATTCTATAGTCACCTTATGGATGTCATTTCCTTTGTGTTTTCGTTTCTCTCGTCCTTGATGTCATCAGTGTAAGGCTACGAGTGCCTAAGGTATCATGGTTATGGTATAAAGATGTGCTACTTCTATTACCTCTCTATTCATCCTTCCGTGCTTTGGTCATTCTAATTTGAGTAAGGAGAGAGAATTAAACTATGGTGCTCCATGGTTTCGTTGCGCCCATATCTCTATATCACTCCGGACGTATGGTCTTACCCATAATTTATGTAACCTTGACATCGATGTATGTTTAAGACAAAAAATAGCATGAAAGTATGGTGACTTGTGAAAGATATATATTATGCTTAAGATAGTGGCACGTAAATAATTAATTGTCCCTACTGAGCAAGTGCGAGATTTAGGATGGTTCATTTTAGGAAGAACCATGCAACAAAGATATGAATATTTAATATTAGTGGGTAAATGCTATCATAATGATTGTTATGGATTTGAGCTACATATTTTGTATTTAAATGACATTCATTTTAATATTTTAGCATAATTATTATGGGGATGGACTCCATTATGAAGAAATTGAGTGAGGGTTGAACACCCTCATGAGTGTTTAATAATAAAATTAAACTTTTTTATTATTTTCACCCTACAAGGTTTCCTGTATATCGGGTGTTCAATGATGTGATTGATTATTGTGTCAATTTGATGATGCTAATTCCTCGCATGATGTGATTTTCATAATGACAACTATGTGATTAATTAATATTGTTAAAGGAATCAAGAAATGGTGAGAAGTTAAATCATACAATTTATGTTAATATAATAAAAAAATGGTTTTGAATGGTTATGAAGCTTACTATTCCTATACTAAACTTAATCTATGTACTAATGAAAATTCTATCTAATGGTGAATGAGGAATCTCGAATAATGATTTGAATAGTTTCCATGTAGTTTTTATGTGAGGTTATCAAGGAATGTTACACACACACACACACACACACATAGACAGAGAGAGAGAGAGAGAGAGAGATAGAGAGAGAGATGGGGGAAGAGGGAGGGAATAAGGAGAGAAATTAAGAGAGAGGCATAGAGTGATGGGGGAAGATAAAGGGAGGTAGGAGAGAAAGGGCTAGGGAGGAATGATGAGAGAGACAAGGAAATATGGACGGAGTTGGAGGGGAGGTGAAGAGGGAGAGAAGAATAAATACATAGAGAGTGAGAAGTGGAGAGTGAGAGGGAGTGAAAAGGGAGAGATTGAGGGAGAGTATATATGTTTTGAGGTGAGATAAAGAGAAAAGGAGATAAAAGGAGAGAGGGAGACATATACTAACAGAGTTGGAGAGAGAGAGAGAGAGAGAGAGAGAGAGAGAGAGAGAGAGAGAGCAAGAGAGAGGATTTGAAAGAGTGGAGTGAGGGATGGAAAGAGAGATGGAGTGGAGGTAGAGTGAGAGGGAGGTATGAAGAAAGAAATAGAGAGATAAAAGTGGATAGAGATAGATAGGGAGTGATAAATAATATGGAAAGATAGGCGGAGATAATAGTAGGTGGATAGAGAGATAGAAGCAGGGGAGAGAGAGGGATGGGGAGTATAGAGATATATATGGAAGGTGAATAGATGGAAGAGGAGATACATCGAGAGAGGGAGGGAGGGAAAGGGAGATTGATATATATGGAGTGAGACAGCATGTGCATTTAGGGGTTTGATATAGAGAGACAAATAAGGAGAGAAAGAGGGATATATATATATACATGGAGGGGGGAGAGAGGGAATAATATTTGTTGCACTAAACACAAAATAGGTGACGGTTCCTCCCTCTAAAATTTCTCTTGTGTTTGAAAACTAAAGTTTAATCATATATATAATTCACAAATTTACCCATATATATAAACATAAGATTGGATTAACCAAGAATAACTCAATTATACATGATGAGCTTATTCAAACCAAATAAAAACACATTATATATATCTATTACAAATGGATTCTACCTTATCCTTAGAAATTGAAATTCAGAGGTGATGGGTCCAACCCCTTCACTTGAAATATTTTTTGGATTTTTATTATAAATAGCCATGAAGAATGAATTTTACCAATATCCCTTGCATTAGAAACCAAATGGGTTATGATCCTACATCAAGCTGCCAAGGAAAAAAGTTTTCATGGGCTGAGCTTAGTATAATCAACTCCTTCCCTTTGTAAAATATCTTTAGTTTTCTAGGTTACCTAAGATATAGGAGAATTCCTCCATTTGATTAGAAACTCTGAGTATTCCTTACCTATGGTTTTTTTTAAAACCCCTTTGTGTCTGTGTGTTGTTGTAGATGGAATTTTTGTTGTACATTGAAATTTTGGTTCTAAGATGTCCTCTTGTTCTTCTTGTTGACTTGTATCACCTGCTTGATATTTATACAAGTTGACTACAATGAATATTGTAGATATAACAATCCATGCTAGTAACTCTAATTCGTATGCAGTGGCTAAAAATTTCTTATAAATATTACTAAGACCAATTTTTTTGTATTTGATTTTGTTGTATTCTCATGTTGGAAATATTTCCTTCCTTAGATGAGCCATTACTAAGTCACCAACCTCAAAATTCACCTCTCTTCTTCTCAAATTTTCTCTTTGCTTGTACTTGTTCTTATTTTATTGAATTTTTTGTTTCACTCTATTATGTGATTGGAACAACATCTACAAAATATTCACCTTCAACACTCCTTAACTCCCTAGGTTTTTCATTTCATTCACTCCTCTTGCATTCATAGCATAAATTATTTGAAAGAGACTCATTCCAGTGATTTTATTGAAAGAGCCATTATACACATATTCTTCTTGAGCTAATGCATTATCCCCTTGTTTTATATGTTCTCCTACTAAACTTGTTAGAATATTTCCCAAGCTTCTATTAACCACTTCAATCTAACCATGTCTCTATGGATGATAAGAAGAACTCAAATTCAATTTTGCGCCCAATTGCTTCCATAATGTTGTTGAAAAGTGTCCTAAAAATATGGTATCTCTCTCACACACAATGTTGGTAGGAAAACCATGTAATATGAAAATTTCTTTGAAAAATAAATTAGCAATATTCACAACATCACTACTCTTATGGCATGGAATCAAATGTGCCATTTTTGAAAATCCATGAACTACTATAAAAATAGAATCATGACCTCTTTACATTCTTGTAAATCCTAATATGAAATCCATACTCATAGAATTCTAAGGTCTAGATGGAATAGATAGTGGTGTATAAAAACTAGTGTTTTGACTTCTCCCTTTGGAATATTGACAAATTTTACATATAGTCACAAATATTTTTAGATATCTCCTCATATTTAGCAAATAGTAGAATTGTTATAATGGTTCTAAAGGTTTATGATAACTGTTACACAGTAATTTGTCACCATCCTTGCAATCCCTCGTCCCGCACATTGGAGAGCTTATTCAATGACCTGTGAGCAGTGACATAACCTAAAACCACTTTCATGACATCCCCCTTAACAAGGACAATCATCCCTCTGAAAACAATTTCCTATGAAAAGCCCTAAAAAAAGCCCTTTTGGCCTTGGCGTGACTAGCTAGTTCAGCCCTCGCGCCAATGGGGGAAATCCACCAAAGAGGGCGCGCCAACTAGCGCTCTGTCCTAGTGTATCACCCATGCCAGGCTTAATAAGGATTTCTTTTTAAAAATAAATGGTGGAAGTTTGATTCCAACCAACTCCTGAATGAGTCTCTAAAATGAGGTGGGAGGTTTCGCTCCACATCTCCATGTAGGGGAAGTGGTTTTCCACCTATCATGGAATCTTCCTTGAGGATAGGGATAATCCCACCATTGTAGGGATCCCAACTCCCCTTCGACCATCTATATAAGCTTGTGATTTTCCCTTTGTAGGCTAGCCTGAATAGAGCTGAATCATTTGTAAGGAGATTATCGTCAGACAACCGAAGAGAGAGACTTGTCCCATTCCCGACGAGCTTTACTGAGATGTACTCCATTCTCGACTCACCGAAGGAAGATCCAACGTCAGAACTCAGGTTGTATATTTCTTTGTTCTGAGTAATAATAAATGACTTCGATTATGGTTTGACTCAGATGTTCATGTTTTATGTTATGAGTTGTATCTTCTCTGACTGATACATAGTTGCATGTATTAGGTTTTATGCTTGTTTGTTTGTTGTTTCTTCATGTACGTGTAGGTGTTCGAACGCACCTAGCAGGAGAATTGTAATCTGCCAAAGCGAGGGATGGAAGCACCATTTTCTCCACAAATGACAGCAGTGTAGGACTTAAGGTAGGCCTCTTGTCGCATCTTGGTCTTTTGCGATTAGGAACTTACATCTTAGAGTGACTTGGTTGTTGCTAGACTTGATCTGGGCTAGTAGGGATCGCCTCTGTCCGCAGAGGGGATTTACCTCTCCAAAAAACTGGCGACTCTGTTGGAGAGACATTGATTGGATTTTTTCTTGTCTTTTTAGTTGATTTTGCTCTTTGCCTGCTTGATTAGCTCGTTTGGTTCGTTCTTTTCTAGTGTTAAATTTTTTTTTAGCTTCACCATCCTTGATCTGCTCCTTGATTGCTCTTTTTCATCTTTTTCATTAGTAAGCTTGACTGGCGCGGTTTTTTCCCTGACAGTCGCACCAGCTGGCACATTATTCTAGTTTATCCCCTACACCAATCCTGTTCTAGCACTAGTTGCAGCTTGACAGTCGCGCCAATCCTGTGAGGTGCTAGGGTTTTCTTCTTTTCGGGCTTTCTGAGCTTGGTCTGTGTTTTTGGTGTCATTTTTTCGACTGCCTAAGTGTTCTGGAGCCCTGTTTGACTGAGTGTGACCTTCATCCTCTAGTTGTTTGCCCTCTACTATCGATTTTAAATTCTATCCCTAGGGCATCTAGGTGCTATAGTGTGTCGAGCCTCCCGTAGGAGTTTTTGGTCTCCGTTTGATCAGTCAATTTCATTACTACTTCTTTGCATTCATGTGGTGGTCTTCCATTGTTTTGTAGCATTATTTGAGTGATTGTATTCTTCTTCATTCGAATTCTGCTTTGTCTCATTTTGGGCCTAGATTACATGGTTCATTTGAGTCTTTGGGATTCCTTCCGATTTTGGGGACTTCTTTGTCAATTTGATGTCTGATTATGTGTTTGGCATTGACTGAAACTTGCTTGTCTTCGCTCTTTTGCTGTCACTTCTCAAATTTTTCTTTTTATTAGTTTTCATTTTGTTTAGTGCACTTTTCTCTTAAACATTGAAAATACAAGAAAATCTCTTTTGCTTTTGATTAGTTAATGTAAATTAAATCTTTTCTGTGTTATTAGTGATTTATAACTCTGAAAAAAAAAGTTTTTAGTTGCATTAGCTTGCATTAGAGACACTAGTAGTTGTTTTGTGATCATTTTTTTATTGTGTGAAAGCTCTCAACCTTTGCGTAGTTAGCTATTCATCGAACGAAATGATACATTGTGGCATGTAGTGTGAATTTAGAGGATTTTGAGACATAACATTTGGTAGGGCCTGGAAATTGAAACATAATTGAAGATCAACACTAAGATTTATTCAATTTACCTTAAGGTAGCATTGAAACATTACAAAATATTTAGAGGTCTAGGCTAGTGACGTGTTTCAGCATCGTTAAACATAGTAGCTTTCATTTGCCTCTTGGCTTTAGACAGCGCTAGTACGAACTTATGCTCCCCATACCATCGCGTATATAAAGGGAGACCCCACTAGGCTGCTATCTTTTATCCGTAGGAAGCCGAGTCTGCCGCCTTATACCCGTGATGCACCAGACACAACATTGGGGGAGATTGCCTACACGTACATCAAGTCCTTGCTTGATTTATCTTTCATTTTGAAACCAAGGTGTATATTGCAGTTCACGGATATCTGGTACACCCTTTGCCTAGAATTCCAGAGTAGTCATTTTGATTTTTTCTGACTCATTAAATTTGAAAGGATCATCAAGCGCTTGTCCTTTCATGCTTGTTTCAAAAAAGAAAGAGATAGAATCATATTTCATCTGTTTCTTGACACTTAAAACATGAAATGGTGAGGTTTCTAAGTTTTGATGTGGTAAAATAAATCACCTACGATCACACGCACTTTTAGAGTTTGCTTGTTGGCCATTTTATTGTGTGCCTTGGTTTTTGCCCATGTGTTTTTGTTTGATCTCTTCCTCTAGTCGTTACTGTCACAGTAGCAGAACCCTTAGTTTCATCTACTGATAGTCCTTACACAGACGATTCATCGGAGGTCTCTCAATCCTCTAATGAACCTCAGCAGCACATTGCATCTGAGTTTCCCGACAGGGGACCAGTTCTATCTGAGCTTCCATTTGGAGGACCAGTTGAGTTCAATTGGGCCTTATCCAATGCTTGGTTTGGATTTGGAGTAGGGGAATATTTCCCTCCTCTTACATCGAGTTTTCCTTTTATAGTTGCTGTCATTCCTCCTAGTACTTGTCGTCTTCTAGAAGATCTAGTGGCAGGATCAGATATGGGCTCATCTAGTCCTTATCCTAGTGAGGAAATCCCTACATCTGGTGAAGATTACCAGCTGTTCCCTGAAAAAAACCGTGAGTTATCTGTCATGTCTTCGCCTGGTCCTTCACTTCCAGCGGGGTATAGATATTTAAGTTAGATTATGACCATTGTCGCCTCTATGGGAGTATCAAATCCTCCCATGAGGCCAATCATTCCTTCGTTAGGTATGTCCCCAAGGAAACCCCTCACTTCATCTCCTCAGGTCACATCAGTACCTGTTAGGCCCACTATCTGTGTGGCCGCATGTACACCCGTTGTTACTACTCAGTCTGTAAGGACGGCGTCACTTCCCAAAGACGTCTATATAGAATCTGCTATTCTGGAGAACATCTCTCCTGAGGAGTATTGGTTATCCCTGCAGCAATCGAACTCCGAGGTTGGTCAATCTTCCCAAGATCCCAACCATCCTTACTTTTTTCATTATGCACAGGATGGTACACCCATCTACATTTTTCCATATCAGTATGATGAGCAGGGAAACCCTCTATGTTTTCCTGCTCTAGAATCTTATCAGTATGTTCAAGGTTTTCTATCTACCAAGGCTGGCAAAAATTCCAACCCGCAAGGACAACCCTTCGAGGGCCAACCTTCTGGCCAACCTGGTTATCTTTATGTCCCGCAAGGAAAACCCTTATAGGGCCAACCTTCAGACTAGCAGGGGTTGTTATAAAATCCGCAAGGATAGTCCTACAACCCTCAAGGTCAACCTATGCAGCCTCACCCTGTGGTCCAACCAGGGCAACATCAAGGGCCCACAGGTCAACCAGGGTACCAACCGGGGCCGTTGTACGGTCCTGGGGGGCAGACCCAATCCTTTCAAGCTATGGTGCAACCTCTGCAACCTCAGTTTCTTATCGGTCCGAATGTTGCACAGCTAGGACCCTCTTATGGTCCTGTTACAGGTCAAACTGGTTATCAGGCATAGCCTAGCCCTATCCCGCCACCAAGCCAACCAGCTCATCAGGGCAGCCTAGTGTCCCTCATCAGCTGGGTCAACCTGTTCAACCAGTGAAACCTATTCACCCGAGTCAACCTGTTCAACCAGGGCAGCCCGTTCAGCCAGGTTAACCTGTCCAACCAAGCCAGCCTGTAGATCCTGTCAACCTTGCTCAACAGCCGATTTACTCTATGCCACAGCCAAATCCGTCTGCGCGCCCAACTTATTAGGCTCAGCAAGGCCCCACTTATCAGTGGCCCGCTCAACCCCAAGGCAGTTATTATCTTCAAGGTCAATCACGACCGGTTTACAACCCGCCCCAAGGTTCTGATTATTATCTTCAACAACTGGGCTTTAGCTATACTCAACAATCAAATCCAAATACTGCTCAAATGGGGCCAAGATATAATCAGGGTCTGTACCCCGGTTATCAACCCCCATACACTAGTTACCAACAACCATATCAGTCTAACTATATGGCCTACACCCCCTATGGTCGGAATCCTCTAGGACAAAACCAATGAGGGAAAGGTTATGCTCAACCAAGATGGAGTATGGGTATAGGTCCTTATCGAGGGCCTGGTATCCCTTTCAATCCGAAGTTTCCATTCTTAGATACCCTGGAATTACCAGAAATTTCTAAATTAACCAATGATATGATTTCTCATAATCTATATTGGCCTCCAGCTCCAACCAAGGTGCCCGGTGACTGTCCTAAGTTTGAAGGTTAAGCTGGAGAGGACCCCCAAGCTCATGTAATGACCTACCATCAATGGTGTTTGTCCAACTCTTGGGTGGATGATTCAATTCATCTACGTCTCTTCCAGCGCACTCTTACTAGTGCTGCCGCTAAGTGGTATATAGAGTTACCTCGCGGCATCTTTCAAGATTTCAATACGTTAGCTATGGATTTTCTAACACAATTCCAGTTACCGGTTCGTTACGAAGCCGGGACGCATCTGCTAACTTCTTTGAAGTAGGACAAAGCCACCCACATATCTGATCATATTCATGAGTGGCGACATCGTCATAGACTGATCAAGTTTGATATACCTCATTAGCTACTAACTCATTGGTTCACCATCTCCTTCATTAACAAGATCGCTCAAGATATTGCTATGGGGGCATGTGTGACTGAAGAACAAGCCATCGTGCGTGCCAAGTACCTTGATCTGTTGTACTCTCAGTTCGGCATGCTTTATGATATTTTGAATGATGCTATGCGGCCTGGGACCTCCAAAGCACCAACTACCCCAGCGGTGGACAGTGTTATTGGTTCTGTTTCTCAAAATTCTCGGAAATCCTCTAATGGGAAGTAGAAGTCTAATTCTTCCAATAATTCTTCTCTTCCCGCCCCTCCGAATTCTGGTAAGACTGCAGAGTTCAATGACGTTCAAGCTAATCCTATGGAAAATGCCTCCAAAGGAAAGAAGAAGGGCAAAGGAAAATCCAAACCCGATGCCTCGAAACCAGAGTCTTCTAAACCTCGTACTGATGATAGTTCTCAACGTAAACTGAAGTACCCCTGCCTTATCTGTGAAGGAGACCATTATACCAAAGATTGTCCCAGATGATCTGAAGTTATTCAACTTCTGAAAGGCTTCAAAGGGACTTCGGCAATTCTCAAATAACCGTTCCCATCTTAGCAGACCTATATGGTTGAGCAGCCTTCACCATCTGTACCATTTGGGTCCCAGGTCTTTATGATGAATGGTGTTGCACCTGTCTTGATTGCTACGCATTCGAAGGATTATGCTGGATCATGGCAAGTAGCTGGGAAGGAAGTCATGGATGGCCCACCTCCCCCACCTATCTCTGGTCCTTTAGAAATTGATAAGCCCAGCGCTGAACCTATTGTGAGGCCACCTTCTAAAGGTGTTCTGCGAAAATCTTCCTACAACCCAAATGCCTGTGCTGCTCAGCACTACAGTATTGTTGAGGATTTGGCATAGGCGCCTTCTGCAATGTCTGCATTGGAAGTGCTTCAAATTTTCCCATCACAACGGAAGGCTCTGTTGTTTGCAATCGGTTGAATCGATCTCGCCGATTCTAATCTTCTCACCTTCAAACTAGAAAATTTTGTTCCCCGACTTCCACATCAAATCGCTCTTGTTATTCAAGTCAGGATCAACATCCTCAATATCCATAGAGTTGTTTTGGACGAAGGTGCTTCCACCTATGTTATGTCATCTTCCTGTTGGAAGGCCATTGGCTCTCCGGCTCTTACATCATCTCCCAATGCCCTAGAGGCATTTGATGGTCGAGAATCTAAACCACTGAGTGTTCTTGAGAGTTTTCCAATCATGTTACAGGGGAAGACAATCAACATAGAAGTAGAAGTGGTTGACACCAAGCTCAACTACAATCTCCTTCTTGGCCGCAATTGGACTCACACCATGCTATGCGTTCCATCCACCCTCTTTCAGTTTCTGAAGTTCCCTCATGAGGGAAAAATCATCACTGTGGATCAGTTGTCTTTCTTCACCTCATCCTCTGAGAACAACGTTCCTTACGTGGATCAGATCCTGAATCCCCCCGACAGTGTAGGACTCGGTCTCTTTAAGGACCCCGACCTCATGGGTATTTTTTCCGCACCACCACCAGACACTGTTCAAGTTAATATGGTCTCTAGGTCCGACGACCCGTGGATCATCCCTTCGGCTGAACAGGTGAACTTTGCCAGAGAATCGATGCCATTAACTCTAGTTGAGATTAATTATTGCGAAATCGTCACTACATTTGATCCTCCTCCTGAACATGCTCCTTTGAGCATGGCTCTGGATATATATTCTCAATCCCCTCAACTCGGTGATGCATATTCATCTGACCCTTTAAGAGAATTTTTCCCTTCAGATGAAGCTATTGTTGAAACAATGTCTCTTGAATATCTTCCATGGAGCGATGGAAATCATCGTTCCTCATTCATGCCCGGCCTGGGAGCAATGTCTGATTGTCTAGACCGCTTCGCATCTCAGGTTCCCACTCCGCCTCTTCAAACACCGATATTGACTCATGAGGTCATTTCGGAGGGAAACCTAAGTAATATTACTCAAAACATGTCGATCGACATCTCCGACAAACCGGAGGTAGTCGAGAATATTAATGTGGGAGTGACTTGTTCTCCTGAAGAGATAGAAGTTTATACAGATCGTTTTCATGAAATCAGAGATGTTTTTGCATGGTCCTATGAAGAGATGCCTAGGATTGATCCCAGCATAGTCATGCAAAATATTCCTACCTATCCAGGTACGAAACCTGTGCGTCAACGCCTACGCCCAGTGCATCCTCGAAAAGCCGCAGCTATAAAGGCAGAATTTGAAAATCTTCTTAACGTGGGCTTTATATATCTAATTCCCCTCACAGAATGGGTTTCAAATATTTTCAGTGTAGATAAGAAACAGGGCACGATACGGGTCTGTGTTGATTACCGAGACATCAATTGGGCATGTCCTAAGGACAATTACCCCACTCCTTTTATATATCAAATCATTGATGAATGCGTGGGGAGTGAGATATATTCCCTTATGGATGGCTTCTCTGGGTACAAAAAAATCAATATTTTACCCGTTGATCAACACAAGACTGCCTTTATCTATCTGTGGTGTACTTTTGCTTACAAAAAGCTCCCGTTCGGTTTAAAAAACGCTGGGGCCACCTTCAAGCATGCTATGTCTTATGCTTTCCACGACACACGTCATATTGTTCAGCCGTATCCAGACGATTTTCTGACCCATTCAGCTCGATGTGAGGACCATCCTCAACACCTCTGCCAGATTTTCCTCCATTGCAAATGCTACAATACTAGGTTGAATCCTCATAAGTGCGTCTTATGCATGGATTCTCGCCATCTTTTTGGATTTATCGTCTCCAAATATGGAATTTTCCTTGACCCCCTCAAGGTCGAGGCCATCATCAACCTCCCATCCCCTTCCTCATTACATCAACAGCAGAGTCTGCAGGGGAAAGCTAACTTCTTACAACCCTTCATTCTGAATTACTCAGAAGTGGCCAAGGGCTTTACGCGACTTTTGAAATAGGACGTTCCCTTCCATTGGGACGATACTGCCCAGCAATATTTTGATAAGCTTAAAATTTTTCTCGTTAATGCTCTGCTAATACGTCCTCTGAACTATCATTGTGATTTCACCCTTTATTTAGCTATTGCATTTAGCATGATAGCTATGGTTTTAGTACAGGATGACGACGATGGAAATGAATGCATAGTTTATTATCTATCTCAGAATATTCTCAACAGGGAAACACGCTATGCTCATGTCTAGAAGTTGGCGTTCACTCTGGTTCAGGCCATTCAAAAATTCTGCCATTACATCCTGTTGCGTACCGTAACCCTGGTTTCTGATTGCAACCCCATGACATATATCTTGTCCCGACAATTGCTGGGGGGCAGGTACTCTAAGAAGATTGTAATCCTTCAAGAGTTCGATTTAGATTTCACCACTAATAAGTCAATGAAATCATTGATTTTTGCTGATATAATTTTCTCTCTCCCGACATACTCCGTTCCATCCCAATATGAGGATTATATCCTAGATGAAACAGTCTTTCTCATCAGCACCTGTGACCCATGGTATGGTGACATTATCGTGTATCTTCAAACATCTCCGTTCCGGTCTGAATTGACAAAAGATGCTCGATGTCGGATTCGGTATCAATCTCAAACATACTGCATTACAGGAGATAACTTCTATTGTGTCGGAGTTGATTCTCTGCTCCACTAGTGCTTGACCCTAGACGAGGCTGAAAGAGTCTTGAATGATTTTCACAGTGGTGCCTATGGTGGTCACATGTCCAGATATGCCACCGCCCAGAAGATTCTACGTGCAGGTTACATCTGGCTATCTATATTCAAAGACTGTATTGTTGCAGTCCGAAAATATCATGCATGCCAGGTCTTTCAGCGCAAGATGCATGCGCCACCCCTACCCTTGCATCTTGTCATTACCGTAGGCCCTTTTGCTAAATTGGGCGTAGATTTTATTACATTTAACCCTCACTCACCCAGGGGGCATGCTTATATAATTGTTGCCATGGACTACTTCACTAAGTGGGCCGAAGTGATGCCTACATTAGCTGCCGATAGTAAGACATCTGCCCAATTCATTTTCAACCATGTTATTATGCATTTCGAATTCCCTCAATCCATTGTCACTGATCATGGAACTCATTTTCAGGATTACATGATGGCTGAGCTGACATCAAAGTTGGGCTTACGCCATGATAGCTCAACACGATACTACCCCCAGGCGAATGGCCAGGTTGAGGCCGTGAACAAGGTTTTAGTCACGATGCTTCAATGAATGATTGGTATCCATAAATCCAACTAGAATCTCCAATTTTTCTCAGCTCTCTGGGCTTATCGAACGTCTGTAAAGAACGTAACTGGATTATCACCTTTCCAATTGGTGTATGGTCTGGAAGTGACTCTCCCATTTGAATGCGGAATTCCTTCCCTGAAGTTCGCTGTGGAACTATTGCCTGACACTTCTCTGGGGGAAGAACGTCTCTTGTATTTGGAATGACTAGATGAAACCCACCACTTAGCTGCCTTGGTTATTGAGGCACAGAAAAAGTGGGTCAAAGCCCACTTCGATCAATCAGTTTCTCCACGTTCTTTCATTGAAAGAGACCTCGTCCTCATATATGACCAAGCACATGATAAACTTGGAGCAGGAAAATTCCATCCTATGTGGCATGGGCCCTATATAGTTAAATGATTATTAAAAAATGGGGCCTATAATCTTATCAAATACGAAGGAGTTCCTCTGGCGCAGCCTAGGAATGGGCTATACCTCAAAAAGTACTATGCTTGAGTTATTCTTGTGTGGTGTGTGTACATAAGTGAGTGTTTTCATTTTTGTGCATGTGTGGTGTGGTGTGCTTTGTAAGTGTCTTTATGCTGATTGGGTCTTCCTGATTGTGCAGATGTATATTACTCCTTTTTTCAGTTTCGCAGATGGTGCCTCCCGCAGTACGAGGAATCTGTCTTCGGCAGCCTGGGTAATCTACAATCCTGCTGGTGAGTTGGTTGATCTACAAGGTGTTTTTCTAGGGCCTACCACAAATAATTTTGCGGAGTATAGTTCCATTTTAGAATTGTTAAATGAGGTTGTTAACCTTGGTATTCGTGCATTACTTATGTATCTGGTCACAACTTGTAGTACTACAACTTAACGGTCATTATTCAGTTACAAAGCCATCCATTTTACGTTTGTATCTACGTATTTGTTTACTAGAAAAAAGTTTTGATTACATCACATATCAAAACATACCCAGACACATGAATACGTTAACATATGTCGTAGCTAATTTTGTTTTAGATAGACATTTGCACAACTTGTAAAAAACATCATCAAATGTAAAAAGATCCATCCAGAAATATATATATATATGTGTGTGTGTGTGTGTTGAATAGTTTTTATTTTGTATACATCACATAAAATCAAAAAATATATGTGTCTATTTTAATAATAGTCGGAGACAACATGTCTCTCAAAAATATGCATATAAAAATCCCTATATGATTAATCAGCATGGTGCTCATGGTAACATGTCACCGTGCGCACCAATCGCCTCAACAATCGATGGAGGTGACTAGGCACCCCCACAGTGTGTCTCTGGTAAGCCATCAGGATGTTTGATAGTCATGCGTAATCCAAGATCCCTCGAGTGATACCCTCCAGGTTCTGGACTAGCTCGCTCCCTTTGCTGCCCTCAGCTTGAGGATCATGTGTGAGAGGGGTCCTCCGTGCAACGGGTGACATGCCGGCGGGCCTCTCTGGTCCAAAATCTGCATACACATAGAACTGTTGTTAGAATAGGCATGTATCACAAAACAAATCATAAATACACAAAAATAAAAAAGAGTCATACCCAGCTCCTTGTCCCAGTCTTCCCCTTCCAGCAGTGGAAGATTTGGGTCTCCCGTGAAGTCGGTACCGGCATAGGGCCAATCCGCAACTACAACCAGTTATCACTGTAGCCATACAAAAAACTTGGGCCTCCAGGACATATTCTGCCCCCCTCCTGATCTGGGCATGAGTGCTGCCCATCAAGCCATCCTCGGCTCCCTCAATGACGGCTTGGTGACTATCACCCCTTCACCCTAGAAAATTGGTAATCGTTCTAGAATGAACGACACCAGAATGTAACCGTACCCAAATTGTTTCAATTTGGCCTTCTTGCACATTGTCAGCTGCCATTTGATGTTTGTTGTTACAGTAGTGGCCCAATCAAAAAGTGTAGGATTCATGCATTCGGAGGCTAGTGTGAGTTGTGCTTTGGTTGCCTCATGCGGTGCCTGCGACCCCGCAGCCTGCGTAATGGTGTGAAGCACTACTCGAAGTGCTAGATCGCAGACTGTGTGTATGTCCACTTTCCCACTACCCGATGCTTTCCGTTCCCCTGAGCACACTCTCACCATTACCATCTCTATTTTTTCACCAGAAGGTATACTTCCTACCATGATTGGCACTAGGCCTCTTCGCGACAATCTGGTTATGAAATAAACATCAGAGACCTCAAGTGCTAGCACTTGGTCTTGGAGCTTTAACACTTCTTCATTCTCATCCCATATGCTAATAAAATATTGCAATAGCTCAAGTTGAGCTCTCAAACATGGTGTCAGGAAGAAATTTTTGAGACCACAGTTTCGAAGAGCAGTCATACATGTTTCATCTTGCATGGCCATTTCATCCTCTTCACCATGCTCCCTTTCCTTCCACTCTATCACCATTGTGGCTGGGTATCTGCACCAACATGGTAAAAAAAAACCTTATTAGATCTATGAGACACTTAAAAATTTGACTTATTGGATCACATTTTTTCAAACTAAGGCGAAAATTTGAGTTGCGCCATTGGCGTGACCCCTTTGCAAAGAGGAGCCAATTGGTACGGGTCTATGCCCAATACCTGTGCCAATTGGCTGAGCCCTAATTTTGCAAAGGTTTCCCCCAGAGATCAAACACAAAATGGAAATCTACAAAAAACGAATGAAAACAAAGCTAAGGAGAGTGCCTCTTACCTGGAACAAACGAGAACCAGAATGATGTACTGGATTGGTCACAATCGCCACCGCAAGTCTCTACAGCAAAAGCTCACTGTTGCTCTCCAAAAGAGGTAAAAAGTAAAAGTAAATATGTTTTTACTATTTGTGGGATATTTATAGCTTTTCAAAGTCAAATTAGGTTTTGAAAGTCATTTTTTCCAATATCTTTCTATATTTTGTCAAAAAATGGATTTTACGCTCGCTTTCATGTGCAGCAATAGGTTTTTACGTAGCATGGATGGTGATACAAGTTGTATTTTATATTTTTTGGACTTGGTAAAAACACGAAAAAGTCATTTTGGAGTCATCTTTCAGCTCTTTTCTGACTCTCTAAACATGAAAATATTGCTGAGTCGCTTGTCATTTTGATCTCGTTAAAGTGGCTATGAAACGACATCTACCCAATATACATTTACCCCTTTTCGAGCTGGGATAGATTTTTACGAAAAGGGAATACCCTAGCCTATCGTGACTAGGAGATTTTCCCAGACACAGTTTTCTACCTTTTCGAATATAGGGAACTATTTATGAAAAGGGACTGTTAGAGTTTACTTTTTCGTTGTCTTTTCAAACTCTCTAAACATGAGAAGACGTCGAGTTATCCCTTTGTCAGAATTGTTAAACCCTAATGACATTAGATTTATTCGTAATGACAATATTCGAGTTCCTCCTTCCTAGGGCTCGTTAAATGTACTAGGATGATTCGTCTGAAGGACAAACTTATATTACAAGCATATGCTATCCCCTTCAAGCTTGTTTTCAAAAATAATTGGGGTACTCACCAGAAATGGTGGGGAAAAATGGAACTAGTATTGTCGTCGTGTCGGCAGTATGTCGCTCTTGAACATGGCACTTGTCTGCATTCGTGTCAGGTTGGAGACATCTCATCTCATTCTCTATTTGCCTCTGTGGGTTTGGGTAATCCCTTTTGACATCTCATCTGCTCTTTGCCTCGTCATCATGACCCCTGATCTTTTGATGTCAAATAATACCAAATCCACTGTCATGCCACCGATATGTTCAAGAGAAGTTGACCTCTGCAGTTTCAAACTTCCTCTGATTCTCATCTGATCCTGATTCACATACATTATGTTCCTCTGTCTCGCGTCGATGATGTGGGAAACACTATGGCCCACCTTCGATCAGGGTCACTTCATGTCGACTTCAACTCATTATTTAGGAAGCTGATCTAGAGACTTCCTTCTGGTACCTTGGAGCCTGCATGCCTCAATGGCAGATTTTTCGCATTCGACGCAAGGTTTTCATCATTGACCTTCGATCGAATTATTCGGCAGGTGTTCGACGCCAGCTCACTGTTCACATTCCATTGATTGTACCTTTAGTAACTTGGGGTCCATTTTAATTATTGGTGGTTCCTCTCGTGTCTGTTAACAACTTTCATCATTGGCTGGTAATCAGATGATGTTTTTGCATGTTCGACTTCAGCTCACATATTCACATGCCTGAACTTGTACTCTCTTTGGGTCGAGGTGGAGCACAAGACCCTGGATTTTGTCTATTAGAATCCATGCTGTAGATTTTGTGGATGATTATGATTGGTTACATGACTCATTTATTGGATGGATGCGACCATACCTGAGTCTATTTATCGATCCTCACTAGATGGCTACGTCCATGCCTCGGATCTTGATTATTGTATACTCTATTATGGATGGCTGTGCCCATACCAGACATCATGTATTTGAGATATTAGTTTTAGTTTTCTACACAGGTTTCCCAATGGTAGTTTTTCCAGTTGGGCACGTTCTCGTAAAGCATTTCACCCCTCTCTCTCTCTCGGGCCTCATGCTTTAGGGGGCATATTTTACACAGTAATTTTTCACCATCCCTACAACCCCCCGTCCTGCACATTGGAGGGATTATTCTATGACCTGTGAGTAGTGACATAACCTAAAACCACCTTCATGACATCCCCCTTAATAAGGAAAATCATCTCTCTGAAGACAATTTCCTGTGAAAAGCCCTAAAAATAGCCCTTTTGGCCTTCGCACGACTAGCCAGTTCAACCCTCGCACCAATGGGGGAAATCTAGCAAAGAGGGTGCCCCAACTGGCGCTCTATCCCAGTGTATCACACGCGTGAGGCTTAATAAGGATTAAAAAAAAAAATGGTGTAATTTTGATTCCAACCAACTCCTAAATGAGTCTTTAAAATGAGTTGGGAGGTTTGGCTCCGGATCTCCATGTAGGGGAAGTGGTTTTCCACCTATCATGGAAGCTTCCTTTAGGATAGGGCCAATCCCACCATTGTATGGATCCAAAATCCCCTTCCACCATCTATATAAGCTTGTTATTTTCATTTTTCAAGCTAGCCTGAATAGAGCTGAATCATTAGTAAGGAGATTATCGTCAGACAGCCGAAGAGAGAGACTTGTCCCATTCCCGATGAGCTTTGCTGAGACGTACTATGTTGTCGACCCGCCGAAGGAAAATCCAGCATCAGAGCTCAGGTTGCATCTTTCTTTGTTCTTATTAATAATAAATGACTTCAATTATGGTTGCACTCAGATGTTCATGTTTTATGTTATGTGTTGTATCTTATCTCACTGATACATAGTTGCATGTATTAGGTTTTACGCTTGTTTTTTTATTGTTTCTTTGTGTATGTGGAGGTGTTCGAATGCGCCTAGCAGGAGAATTTTGATCTGCCAAAGCGAGGGATGGAAGCGCCATATTCTCCGCAAACGACATTAGCGTAGGACTTAAGGTAGGCCTCTTGTCGCATCTTGGTCTTTTGCAATTAGGAACTTGCATCTTAGTGTGACTCGGTTGTTGCTAGACCCGATCTGGACTAGTAGGGTTTGCCTCTGTCCGCAGAGGGGATTTACCTCTCCAAAAATAACCAATATGATCTCATAAACATCCACTATGTTTTTCCTTAATGAAATTTTCCCACATGGAACAAATTGGGATGATTAGTTGAATATTTTTAAATAACAGTCCTTCTTGTACCATGTATTCTGTCCACTTGGTTATGTTCATGGTTTGGTGATTTATGCACTCTGCATATGAAACTTTGAAATCTTCATATTCCTTGTACAAGTCTTTCATATATTCAAATCCTAAAATTTTAATTTTTCCTTCATGAATAGCCAAATTCTTCATGCTGAGGGCATGTACAATTCTATTTTGTTGTGGGCTTATGGAATTCAATACAAATATGAAACCTTGTAGATACTCCACCCATTTGGCATTTTTTTGAATCAATTTGGGTTGTTGCATTATATATTTCAAAGCATGGTTGTGATTATATAAAATAAACTCATGTGACATGAAATAATTTCTCCATTTCTTAAGAATTTGAACCACAACATAGAATTCTTTATCATATGAAGAATATTTATGTGTGGAATTGTTAAATTTCTCAATGAAACAAACTATAGTTTTGTCTTCTTGAATCAAAACTACCCCTATTTCTGTTCCACTTGCATCACATTTCAATCGAAAAGGTTTCTTAAAGTGTGGTAATGTCAAAATAGGATTTTCTGTGCTCTTTTTCTTGAAAAAATGTTTTCTTTTTTTTTCCATTTAAAGGGTTGTTTGTCCTTTTTAATTGTCTCAATGATTGCTTCATTGATTCCACTAAAATTTCTTATGAACTTCTTGTATAATATTTTGAATCCATGGAGCCTTCGAACTTAAGTGAGACTTTTAAGTGTAGGAAATTTAACAATTTCCTTAAACCTTTTTAAAATTCACAAACAATTTTTGTTGCTACAGTTTCTTAAAAGAATTCCTTAGATGCACTATATGTTCTTATTTAGACTCATTATACACTAATATGTCAATAAGGTATACTATGACAAATTTCCCTATAAACACCCTTAAAATCTCATTCAATAAGTCTCATAAAAGTATTTGGTGAATTCCAGAGATGAAATGCCATACCCAACTATTCTTATAACCCCTCATTGGGTTTTAAAGAAATTTTCCTTTCATCCCTTTCTCTCATCATGATTTCATGGTAACCACTTTTTAAATATATTTTATAAAAATATATTGCTCCACTCAGAAAATCCATGAAATCATTAATTATCGGTAAAAGAAATCAATGCTTGATAGTAATCTTTTCTATTTCTCTAGAATCTCTACACATTCTCTAGCTTCCATATTTCTTTGGAGCCAGTACACTAGGTATTGCACATGGACTTAAGCTCTCACTCACAAGTCCTTTATCAAACAACTCCTGCACTTGTTTCCTAATTTTTTCATTCTCTTTTAGATTCATTCTGTATGAAGCTTTGTTTGGAAAACTTGATCCATGTATCAAATCTATGTGATGACTTATACTTCTTACAAGTGGTAACTCATTAGGAAAATTATCCACGTCAATATCAAAGTATTCATTCAACAAACTTTGAATTTCTTTTCGAAAAACATGAATTGTATTTTTCATAAGAACTACACTAGGTTTGCAAACTAAAGAAACCTTTACCTTATTTTCCTCCATTTGATGAAGATATTATTTCCCACTCATGAGAAAGGATTTTGGACTGTGAATTATTGATGTGATTCCTTCCTCCATAGGCAACAATATGTGATCTATACCATCATGATAGAACTCATATACATTTCTCATCCCATCATGCATATCTCCCCTATCATATTGCGAAGGTAAATTACAAGGAAAATATGACATACATCCATTGGCATCACATCACACAAAAAATTTTCCTTGTATTTTCCCAATTGAAACTTTATCTCACACTGTTCATTTATCAAGAGCTCATGACCTTTATGCAACTAAACTAGGACACCTTATAAGGAGTAGGATGCTTAATGTTATTAAACTTCAATTTCTCCACCATTTATGTACAAACAATATTATCTATACTTCCACTCTTGATGATCATCTCACAACATTTTCCTCCAACTTTGAAAATTGTCTTGAACAAAGTATTTCTTTGTGCTAGTTATACAACTTCATTCTCTTTCTTAATCAACATTTTTTTCATCACCATAGGTTATGTTGTTTCATGTACACCTTTTGTTTCTACTGTGTTCCTGCTTCCTCTTTTTTTACACTAGAAACAACTCCTTTTCTTTATCTTGTACCTTCATTTTCTAGACACTCAAAATATCTATGTCCTAGCTTCCCACATTTGAAGCATTTGAACTCTATTCCTCTACTTTTTCCTATTCATCGTTTGTAGAAACCTCCTCTTCCTTGAGTATGATTGATTTTTGGTGTCTACTAATTTGAGCTCCTCTAGTATGACTAATTCTTGGTGTCTACTAATTTGAGTTCTTGTTTCCAGCTCTTACTCTTGGTGTTGTACATCTCCCTCTACCACCTTCACTTTCTCTTGCTCTAAGAGTACTTTTCCCTCTCATATATTGCTTCCTCGTAAGTTTTTCCTAAAATTTTAAGTCAACTTAATAACCTTCATCTATTTTTTTAGGAGATAACATGTTGATTTCATCCTGTATGTCCATTCTCAATCCATTAACGTACCTTGTTGTCTTATGCATTGTGTCTTGAACCTATCTAGCTCTTATACTAACCTTGCAGAACTATTATTTGTATTCCCTTGTTGTCATCAACCTTTGCCTAAGATTATGCATCTCTCTATATAAGGTAAGCTCATAGTTACTTGGAAAGAAAAATTCTCTAAGTTTTGAAACCATCATGTTCCACTTTTTGATGTGGTTCTTACCTCATTTTCTCCTTTCCTGTTGTACTACATCCCACAATAGATATGCATGCCTCTTCAATATGGTAAAAAAAAACTTTATGTGCCTCTCTCGTTGAATCTATTCTATCTCATTGATCCAATCAATCACCTCTTCAAGGTCTAAAGTTCCAGTGTGGGATGGGACATTAGGTTTAAGATTTGAAGTAGATCCTAGAAAAGATTTCATAAATATGAGTTCAGTTGTAGGTGCTTCCTCCTCTGCATGATCTTCCTCCTCATAAAATTCACTAAGATCTCCTTGATGAACCCTTTCAGTCTCAGTTGTTGCAAGTCTTTATTCCAATATTCATATAGCTTTAATTATTGAAATTGGTGTACCTCCTGGTCTACCTCTACCACTTCCTCCTCTTACCCTCAAAGCCATTTTTAATTTTGATATTATTATCTTGAAGATATGTTTAGGGGTTTATTCTCCTATTTTTACATGCTCTTATACCAAAAATGAGGCAAGTTCCCTTCCTAGAACTCCATCTTCAACAGAAATTGATAATCTAGTAAAATATTGAACTATATATTCTAGTTATGGATTTATTTCTTGTGTTTCATGTTCATATTCGCACATTCACACATTATGTTCTTAATTTTTTTGTTTTTTAAATTGGAACATAAAATTACAGCTATCATCTATTTGATCTGGAATCATGGAATCACTTTCTTCGACTTGGTTTCATTCACACCATACACCCTTCACTGGATCATACCTAACACTAAGGAATTACATAAGTATTAGAAAGCTAGATTTGGAGAATCTAGGTGCAATCCTATAAAAAAAAGTTTACCAAGCATTTCCTTAGAAAAAAACTAGAGATACCCTCCTCTGCCACATTGCATAATCTTCAAATTCTTTTTTAATTTCTAGTAAATTGAGGAGAAAAATAGGTTACAGTTCCTCCCACTACTATTTGTCTAGTGTTTACAAAATGATGTTTAAAATGAGAAATTCATGCAAAACGAATATTCTTATATTTCCCACCTATACAAGTAAGAAAAAAATCTCACAAATTAGTTTTTCTAGAGAATGAGAGGAATACATAGGTATGGAGAAATATATTTTATTCCAAAAACAAACCCTTCCAATCCTTTTCTTCTCTATGAAATTTTACAAATTTTACATATAGATCATTTCCGATTTATCCTTAGACATAGGATCATATCAACCAAGAATAGTAGCTTAGATGATGAGATTTTTAAACACAAATTATATCTAACTATTACAAATGCATTCTAGCTTATCCTTAGAAATTGAAATTGATAGCTGAAGGATCCTTCCAACCACTTAGCTTGTAATATTTTTTTAGATTTTCTTCATAAATATTCATCAAACATGACTTTGAGCAATATCCCTTGCATTAGACAATAAATTTACTATGCTATTTCTTAAATGAGAGAAGAAACTCCACAAAGAATTGAGGCATTGTAGAGATCAAACTCCATAAATAAGAGAGGCATTGAGGCATTATAGAGATCAACGGGGAAGGAGGTGTAAATATGATGCATTAATGGATAAAATTAGAAGATATATTTACCAAGCCTCTTGAATCACTAGATTTTAAATATGTGATATTGTGGAGAGTTATTTTCTCCATCCAAAACTAATATTTTTTTACTATATTATGATTTACAATATATTTTTATTAAGATATTACATTAATATAAAGTATTAAATAATATTAATATATAATAATATTAATATACATCTATTAATATACAATAATATTAATATATAATATTACATACTCCTTCGCAGAATGGATAACATAGTAGAGTGGCTGCGAGAAAAAATAAAACTTTGTTTGAATGTTCTCATAACATAATTAAAGATGAGAATATTCCTAATGGTTTTAGAAATAAATAAATAACTAATCCTATGTATAATAATAGGAGATCCCTTACAAATAAATTAGAGAATAAATCCCTTTATGAGGCATTTTATGACAACAAACCAATAGTTATTCTCTGGAGCATTTTTAAGAGCAAGGCATTTTCCAATATTTGAAAGGATGATAAAAGAAATATTGATGCCAAGGAAATTAAATGCATATTTATTTCTTATTATCTTGGTTAAAAAACTTATAAAATGTATGATGTTATTTTTCATAATTTCTTTTGCAAGAAAAATTGCTATATTTCATGAATGTCTAGAAAATTTTCAAATACAAGGAGAATGCACTGTATAGAAATTGTTTGAAAAAAAATTGAATATTCATAATAATAAGATGACTACAAGTTGATGTTGAAGATTATGATTGAATTTAAGCGACATGTAGCCATAAGGAAGGATGAAAGAGTGGTGCAACAACAATGAGTGACTCAGGTTCCCTTCCTAGAACCAGGCCTTAAGTAGAAATTGATAATCACCTTAGAGATTGAACAAGATTTTCAAGTCTTAGATTTATTTCTTCTGTTATATATAAGTTTTGGATGTATTTATTTTGTTTCATG
This sequence comes from Pinus albicaulis, assembly GCA_034641835.2. Classification (NCBI taxonomy): domain Eukaryota; kingdom Viridiplantae; phylum Streptophyta; class Pinopsida; order Pinales; family Pinaceae; genus Pinus; species Pinus albicaulis. Next base: position 100,005 of record JAXQQM020091451.1, on the reverse strand, counting down.
TACATCTTCATACATTCACATATTCTTTAAAAAAAAGAAAAATATTTAAATTGGAATATAAACTTAGGACTACCATGATTTGAATGAATCAAGGGCTAATGTCTCAAACTATATGCAATCAATAGCTCCTCTAATTTTACTTGGTTACATTCCATAGACCCTTCACTCATCATACCCAAGGGTGGAATGGCATGACCATTAGACATATAGAAATTTAGAAATCAATTTGTATACAGAACGAGAGGAATCCACATGCATGGAAAAAAATATTTTATTCCAAAAACAAACTCATTGGGTCTTTTTCTTCTGTATTTTTCTGTATTTTTATCCTCACATAGTAACTGGAAAGTTTACAAATTTTACATATATATCATTTCCAGATTTAAGCATATCAATAAACATAGGATCATATTAACTAAGAATAGCTCAAATCTCAATAATAAGCTTCATTAAAATAAATTAAAACAAATTATATCTAGCTATTAAAAATAGATTCTACCTTATCCTTAGAAATTGAAATTCTTCATAAATAGCCATGAAGGATGACTTTGACTAATATACCTTGCATTGGCCAAGAAATTGACTGTGCTCCTACATAAAAATGACAAGGAAAAACCTTTTAATGGACTCCTGTCTAATAGCTCATTATAATCAACTCCTTCCCTTTGTAAACAAGCTTCACTTTTCCATGTTGCTTCAGATATAGGGGAATTCTTCCATTTGATTAGAAACTCCCAATATTCTTTACAACTAGATTTTTTTATAAACTATCTTGTCGAGTATCATTTGAGGTTATTGTGTTGTTGTAGATAGCATTTGTTCCATCCATTGAAATTTTGGTTCTAAGATTTCCTATGGTTTTGCTTGCTAACTTGTCTCACCTGCTTGATATTTATACAATTCTACAACATTGAATATTGGAAATATAGCAATATGTGCTGGTAACTCTAATTCGTAAGAATTGGCAGAAAATTCCTTTTACAAGGACCAAGATTTTGTATTTCAGATTATTTTATTCTCTTGTTGGAAATCTTTCCTTCCTCAAATGAGGCATTACTAAATATAGAACCTTAAATTCACCTCTCTTCTTGTCAATTTTTCTCTTTTGTTGTACTTTTTTTTGCTTTCTTGAAGCTTTTGTTTCACAGTATTTAGTATTCTTTGCATAGCTTCTACACAATCTTCACCTTCAACGCTCCTTAACTCTCCCTTGGCCAACTTTTTGATTTCGTTCACTCCTCTTGGATTCATACCATACATTGTCTTAAAAGGAGTCATTCATGTGATTCAATTCAAAGTCATTATATGCATATTCTACTTTAGCTAATACATTATCCCTTTTTTGTGGATGTTATTCTATCAAGCTCCTATTAACCACTTAAGTCTCACCATGAGTTCAGGATGGTATGGCAGTAATCGAAGGCACTCTTTATGCCCAATTTCTTTTCGTTAATGGCCTCCAAAATAATCCTAGTATCTTTTTTCAAGAGATAGAAAACCATGTAATCTCACAATTTCTTTGAAAGCATAAATTAGGAATATTTAGAGCATCACTTAGTCTTATGGCATGGAATGAAATGTGCCATTTTTTAAAAATCCATTCACCACTACAAAAATAGAATCATGAACTCCCTTTCGCTTCTTGGAAGTCCTAAGATGAAATAAATACCAATTAGTAATCCCAAGGTCTCAATGGAATAGGTAGTGGTGTTTACAAACCAATTTTTTTGACTTTTTCCTTTAGCATATTGACAAACCTTACATCTCCTCACAAATCTATTTACATCTCCTCATATTTGGAAAGTAGTAGAAGTATTGTAGTTCTCTCTTAAAGTTTTTAGCATAACCAAAGTGACTCGCTAAACCTCCCACTCATGTTTTTCATCGAGGATATTTTCCCTCATGGAACAAGTTGATGGATAGTTGACTATTTTTAATTGCTAGATCCGTATGGTGCCATGTGTATTATAGCCACTTGTTAGTGTTCACAAGCCTTTATGATTTATGCAGGCTCATATACCTCTTTAAAATATGCATCCTCCTTTTATAAGCCTTTTCATAAATTCAAATCCCAATATTTGAATTTTTCTCCTTCCTCAATAGCAAAATTCTTCATGCTAAGCCCATCTCGCATCTCTATTTTGTTGTCCACTTATGTGCTCTCAATGAACGAAACTTTAGATAGTCCAACCATATGGCATGCTGATCGAACTTGGGCAGCATTTACATATTGCAAAGAATGGCTCGTTAGTATATAAAAACAATTCCCATGACATCAAATAATGCCTCGATTTCTTAAGATTGTTGAATAACAACATAAAATTTCCTTATCATATAAATAATATTTTTGTGTGGACTCATTAAGTTTCTGCAGAGAAATAAGCTACACTTTTTCTTTTAAATCAAAACAACCCCTATTTATATTCCACTTGCATCAAATTTCACTTGAAAATGTTTCTCAAAGTGTGGTAATATCAAAATAGGCTTTCTTTCGTGATATGTTTCTTAAATTTTTTTATTTTATTTTTTTCCCATTTAAAGGGTTGTTTGTTCTTTTTAATGGTCCTCTAATGATTTGGTGCATTGATTCCATGGAAAGTTATAACTTTAGTGAATCTTTTAGGTGTAAGAAAATTAACAATTTCTTGAAGATTTTCTGTGTTCCATTTTCTAATCCTTCTTTCCCTTTTTTAGAAAATAACACTTCTTGAAATTCACTATTCCTCGCGAGAGTTTCGTAAGAAAATTAGGTGAAATTAACTAGATATTATTATTTTGACTTCACTCTACACTAATATGTAAACAAGATATACAAATGACAAATTCCCCTCTATAAACTTCTTTAAAATTTCATTCATAAGTCTCTATAAAAGTACTTGGAGAATTATAGAGACAAAATGGGTGCATCACAAACCATTGATTGCTACGTCCCTCATTGGTTTTAAAAGGATTTTTCCATCCATCCCTTTATCTTATTCTAATTTAATGGTATCCACTTCTTTTACATATTTTTTAGAAAATATATTTCTCCAACTAAGAAAATCCATCAACCATTACTTTTTGGGCAAAGAAGGAAATCCCTTAATTGATAGTAATATTGTTTATTACTAAGGAATCTATACACCTTCTCCATTTTCCATATTTCTTTCGAGTAAGCACGAATAGCCACTTGACATGGACTTAAACTCTTAGTGACTAGTCCTTTATCTAACAACCACCGCAAGTGTTTCCAATTTCTCAGTTTCTCTTTTGAGAGTCATTCTGAGGCAGTTTTCTCTGGAAAACTTGAACTAAAGCATCAACTCTATGTGATATACTAAGATTTAGTTACACTGGTAACTCATTAGGAAAATTATCCACAAGTAATATCACATTGTTCATTCAACAACCTTTGAATTTCTTCATGAAAATCATCAATTATATTTTTCCTTCAAACTATTACCTTTATTTTAGTTAGTTTGCTCAAGATATTATGTTCCACTCATTAGAAAGGATTTGACTTTAGAGTGCGAACCTTTGATGTTCTTCCTTCCTTCATAGGTAGCCACAAACTCGTGATCAATAACATCATGAAGGAACTTATATACATTTATCATCCCATCATGCATAGGTCCCCTATCATATTTCCAAGGTCTTCCAAGAAAAATATGACATACATCCATTGGCATCACATCACAAAAAATTTTATCCTTGTATTTTCCCAATTGTAAATATATTTCACACTATTCATTTATCAATATCTTATGAACTTTTTGCAATGAGTATACCTTATAAGGAATACGATGCTTAATTGTATTCAACTTCAATTTCTCCACCACTTATGTAGAGACAAGATTATCTATATTTATGTGGATGATCATCTCACAAAAATTTTCTCCAAATTTGCAAACTATCTTAAACAAAGTATTTCTTTGTGTTGGTTCTACAACTTCCTTCTCAAGTTGAATCAACACTTTTTTCGATCACCAAGAAGTCCTTTTGGTTTTCTGTACAACTTTCTATTTCTACTTCTCTTTCTACTATTCCTTCTTTCGTCTTATACTATTGGAGCAACAATCGCATTTATTTGTCTCAGGTTTATCATTTTCTAGACACTCAAAATATCTAGTGTCCTAGTCCACACTTGAATCATATGAACTACCTCCCTCTACCCTCCGCATGTTCTTCCTTTGGAAAACGTCCCCTTCCTCTAGTATCACTCCTTATTGGTGTGTTAATTTGAGTTTTTTTATTAGCTTCTACTCCGGGTGTTGTAGATCTCGCTTCTACGCCCTCCAATTCTCTTCGTAACAAGATTTCTTTCCCTCTCACGTGATTTGCTTTAATAAGTTTTTTATAATTTTTTAATTCCATTTGATAACCTTCATCTACTTTTTAGATATAAATATGTTGATTCCCTCCTATATGTCCATTCTCAATCCATTAATGTAACTTGTAGTGTTCTTCTATCTTGAATTGGTCCAAATTTTTATACTAACCTTAGAACTCTTTTTGTGTATTCTATTATTTTCATCAACCTTTTCCTAAGGTCTTCTATATAAGGTAACCTCATAGTCACTAAGAAAGAACTTTTTTCTAAGTTTTTGAAACCATCATGTTCCATTTTTTGATGGGTTTCTTACATGATTTTATCCTTTCACTTTGCACTACATTCCACCATAGAGATGCATGCCCCTACAACTGTGACAACTAAGTTTACCCTCGCCTCTCTCCGTCCATTTCTTTAAATTCAAAGAGTTTGTTCATCTCATTGATCCAATCAATCAGCTCTAAATTCCTATACCATGGGACTTCAGGTTTAAGATTTGAAGAACATCCTATCGAGATTTCTGTAAGGTGTAGGTTCCCTCCTCCTCTTCATGATCTTCTTCCCAATCAGGTTCACGAGATCTCCTTTAGGAACCCTTTTCTGCCTCCCTGTTGTGCGTATTTCCAACGTTGGTGTAGATTTCATTGCTGAAATTGGTATGCCTCCTGCTCTACTCCTACCCTAAAAGACATTTTTGATCCTCATATTATGCTCTTAAAGGTTTAGGTGTTTCTTCTCTAATTTTACGTCCTCTCATACCACAAATTAGGTAGGTTACCTTCATGATTGAGCTAAATTTTCAAGTTCTCTATTTATTTCTTCTTTTTCATGTTCATCCTAAAAAATTCATATATTTTGTACTTAAAAATATGAATTGGAACATAAACTTAAACGTATCATCTATTTAAGCCGAAATCACTCACTTCTTTGCTTTGAATTGGTTGCATTCATTCCATAAACCCTTTATCGTAGGATACCCAACAAGAAGGAATGACATAACCATTAGAAATAATGATTTGGTTAATCTAGAATCAATCCTATAAAAAACAGCTTTAGGGAACTCAATGAATCTCTTCAACCAAGCATTTTATCACAAAAAACTATCTAGTCACACATTAGGACTTCTTATGAAAAAAATGTAGATAGAAAAATCTTCAAATTCTTTTTCATTTGCTCACAAATGGAGCCCCAAAATAGGTGACATTCCTCCCCGTATTATTTCTCTAGTGTTTGGAAACTAAAGTTTAAAATGAGGAATTGATGCAAATCCAATATACTTATATTTTCCACAAACACATATTAGAAAAAAAACTCGAGCCTAGTCAACAAAGAATAGCTCAAATCTTAAGGATGATATAGGTTTTAAACCAAATAAAAAACAAATTGTATCTAGCTATTACAAATGGATTCTAGCTTATCCTTAAAAAATTGAAATTTACACCACAAGGATCCAACCCTTTGGCTTGTAAGATATTTTTGGATTTTTCTTCATAAATACTAGTGAAGCATGACTTTGAGCAATATCCCTTACATTAGCCACAAAATTGACTATGCTTCTACATCAATGAGTGAAGAAACACCACAAAGAAGTTAGGTATTGTAGAGATCAATAGGACACCAAAGTTTAAATATGATGTATTGATGACTAAAATTAGAAGATCTATTTACCAATGTCTCCCTTTTATAAAAGATATTTACCAAGATATATTAGAGTGAGGTTTGGTGCAATCCTATATTAGAGAAATCAACTAATATCTTCAACCAAGCATTTTCTAGGAAAAAAACTAGCTAGTCACATATTTGTCCCCCTTCTATAGCAGTAATTTTCAAATTCTTTTTCATTTTCCGCATTTCCTTGGTTTGCAAATTAAATTTTAAATGAGAAATTAATGCAAAACCAATATTCTTATATTTTTGAACAAAGTCGTAAACTCAATTTCTATGAGAAATGAAAGGCATCCACAAGTATGGAGAAATATATTTTATTCCTAAAATAAACCCCCCTCTCTTCTTCTCGTATTCATAGTCGAAATTTTAGTAATTTACTGAGATATAACCATAAACATAGGATCACATCACTAAGAATAGCTCAAATCTCAAGCATGAGATTTTTTTAAACCAAATAAAACAAATTATATCTAGCTATTACAAATGCATTCTACCTTATCCATCTAAATTCAAATTGACACTTGAACGATCCTTCTAACCCCTTAGACTATAAGTTTTTTGGATTTTCTTCATAAATAGCCATGAAGCATGACTTTGAGCAATATCCCCGCATTAGCCAAGATCGATAGGATGTAAGGTCTAAATATGATACTTAATGAGTAAAGTTAGAAGATATATTTACTTTAACCTCTTGAATCACTAAATTTTAAATATGTGATATTGTAGAAAATTATTCTCTCCATCCAAAAATAATATTATTCTATTTTATTATCATTTACAAAAATATATCTATATATCTATATATATATATATATTCTAATTTTAATATCTAATATAAAATACTATTTATTATCATTATATTTAATTTAAGTAGTATTTATTTATAAAATTTAAATAAAAAATATTTTATAACATATAAAAATTGTGGGAGATAAGTAGGTAGTTTTTATATTACTCTTTATTTTTTAATATTAATTATAAATTGCATATAGTACAAATTTTGGAATATTTGTTTCTGTGTATTTTAATGTACAATAAAATAAATATTTGTTTGGATGATGAATTATAAATTCCAGAATTTTGAAATATTTGTTTGTTTATTTTAATATACAATAAAATAATTATTTGTTTGGATGATGGATGATTAATCTGTTTGCAAATTTTTCTAATAAGATACGTTTTGGTTATGATATGATTTATCGCGAGTGACTCGGGAAATAGCAGGGTTCTAGAAAAACATGAATGACTTCTCACCCTCAAAAAACTCTGCTAATGGTTATCGCCTCTCTGTGGCATAGGAATATATACACAGTACCACATGAATATATATATAAAGAGGTGGGAAGAGAGGGGAGTGGACAGAAGCGACAAGTGGGCGATCGAAGAAGTAACTGAGGGAGATTGAAAGTGGCAATCGCGCGACAGGTTATGGTGAGCGTGTGCCTTATGGCGTTAGTGGGGAGTGCAATGGTCCCTAACAGAGGAGACTGCTCTTATTGATAGGTGGGTCAATTTTCCACAATATATTGTTGTGTGTTACCATATTGGAGTGAGCGGGTTTTGTTAAGATGCAATATTAGTATTAGTGTGTGGGTTAGGCATGTTTTGTCATATTTTTTTTAATAAAGCCGGTGGTCTACTAGTGTCTCATAAATATGTAATCAGCTTATGAGTATGACTATCATGAAAAATCAATGTATATGTAAATGTGCATACAGTTTTTATATGAAAGTATATTTATGTTTAAGAGCATAGTATTGGAATTTTTATATTCAAAAGAATTGAATGATATATTATTCTTTACAAATATATAACATCATTATACATTATATATAGAGATAAATTTTTAGTTTTAAAAAAATAAATTATATTTCATTATATTATTTTAAATTTAAAATATTTCTATCATTTTTTTATAATTTAATTTAATGTATTTAATTCTTTATACTATATATATATATATATATATATATATATATATATATATATATATATAATAAAGTAAAAGTAAATATAAATGTAATTTACTAAAACAAAATATATTTATTTAATTATTATCATATTGTTAAAACTAAAAAATTTGTGATCTATAATTTAGGTATTTATTATATTTTTAATAATTAAATTACTTTGAAAAATAAAGAATGATAGCTAAACTTTTAGTTTTAGAAAATAATTTATATATTACAAAATTTTATAATGATTTCAATTTTAACTTACATAAAGATTTCTGAATTTATAATTTATTGCATAATATTTTTTATATTATTTATATATACCATTAAAATTAAAAATAAAGGTTAATTAATTTTAAATGTAATTTAATTAAATAAATTTTTTTATTATTACAATATTTTTAATTGTTAAATTATTACGCCGTAAGGCGTTATTATTTGAAAACAACTTTGCTCGATGTGCATCGTGTCATAATGTGAAACCCTCAGATTATATGTTACACGATTCAAAACATTTTCAACCCTTGATCCAAAAGTTAGTTTACAATGCAGCTATGAAAGTAGGGGCGAAGGTAGGGCATCTGCCGACCGGGACATTCTCGATTTCAAAAAGGCGTAGGGTTTTTTGTGTTGTCTCCCTGTGCCGATAACAGAGGTTTGTTTGTTTGCTCATTGTGAGCGTGAGCGAGAATGGCAGGAAACCGTGCATTTGCGGTTCTCTTCGCCATTGGAGTGAACTTTGCATACTGTCTCTAAATGCTCGGGTATTGTTTTGTTTTGAAAGTCTTCACGTACACGATAAAAAGATGCTTTCCAATCTCTTTATTTCTTGGGGAGATTGTTTTGCGATGGTGATCGAATAGGTCTTTTTTCCTCTCAGTAAGAGAACTTTCCAAGAATCGAAAGTGCAGCTTCCTCATGATCTCAGTAGCTCGATCTTTTGACCTCGAAGAGAATGGCACATCGGGCCCATCCCTAAGATGGTGCATATGTTGCATAGTCTCCATATGCCTCATGTCGCTTGTAGAATGTAGTGGCTTTATGGTTTGTGGAATTAGTTTGTCGTGTATTTAAGTTGTCATTTGGGCACATCAACTTGTAATTTTTTTATACTCTGAGGTTTCAAATCTTCTCGTCTTTGCTTAAGAAATACCCTACCAAATGTTCTCCTTCGTATAATGTGGATTTTCATTACCCCGGTTTTCAAGGGTTACCGAAATATGGTTAGAGGGTTTCGCATCCTTACGGAAAATTAAGTAAACCGCTGTGTGCTCTGCCCGAGCCAACATTGGTATCTTGTGGGAAAGATTTTGGTATCGGAAGTAGAACTCGAAGAAGGGGAGAACGTCTCTTTGTTAGGCGGGACTAGACCCTCCATCTCCTCCCAAGACTATAGTCGCCCGCTCTTCAAATGTAAAACCCAAAGACGAGGTGGGTTCCTGCACCGGGCTCACCACCGTGGCACAAAGGACAACAAGGATGGCCGCAAGATATGTTTGAACTTGGAGATAATTTGACACCCTCGATGTAATTACATGTATTTCACCATAGTGTTATTGATTTTGTTTCCCTGATGGGTTTTATTCCTTTCAGAATTAGGAGTCTTAGATCTCAAGGAGGGTTTCACCCTGTAGACATTCAATCATATTTTATAAATAACCCCTTTATATGATATATTCTAATAATCCGGATAAAATCTCCCGTTGTTCTTTTGGCAGACAAAATACTCAGAGAAATGGGTGAAGGTAAGCATTTAGGCATCATGGTTTGTTGGCTTTTTCTTGTTATTGAACATGCCGCATGGTTTTCTTGGGTCAGTGAAAGTCGGGTGTTATTGCTCTCTCATGGGTGCCTCAAAAAATGTGACCTCACCTTATGGGTCAGAACACCTCTTAGCAGGGGGGTTATGTCTATTAAGTTTGGGTTGCGGTTTTCTTCCCTGTTATGTCGTGGTGGATGGCTGGGACATTAAGGGTTTCAGTTAGATGAATTCTTGAACGTGCATTGGATAAATTTTATTTTGATGGGAGCATGACCAATGCTTACAGGAACATTTGGTCAAGTTTTGGAATGTTGGGATCGAAAATCAAAGGATCTTGTGGCCATCAAAATCATCTGTGGTTTACAAAAGCACCGAGAGGCCGCAATGATAGAAGTTGATGTGCTCCGTGAAGTTGGCAAATATGACAGAAATGGCACACAGTATGATAGTATGTTTTCCAAGGTTTACCTTTTTGCTGTGTTATTTTAATATGCACAATTTAATAGATGGGCAAGTTGGGTAACATGCCGTGATAATTTCTTGATTTATATATTTTTTATTACTTTTAAATGATTGCCTGAGATTTGTGCCCTTCCCCTGATACAGTTGCATGCAGATGCGCGAATGGTTTGACTATCAGAATCACACTTGCATAGTCAGTATTATATAGCAGTTTATATCTTCATTTTTTTCTTTGATTACAAACACCTAAGATTATTCAAGGTTATCTATCACGGCTGTTAGAGTGTGTTTAAGGTTGTGCATGGATGTAAAAAATAGGTCTTTGAAAAGCTTGACCCAAGTTTATATGATTTCCTACGGAAAAACAATTATCGCCCATTTTCCATTGATCTCGTACGGGAGGTTGAAGGCAACTTTGGAATCAGTAGCATGTGTGTAGACGATGCTGGCACTTACACCTTTACTTTTGCACTGGAGGGCCTAAACATTTAATTTTATTTCATAATGAAGCTTTTCTGCTGCCTTCAACTATATTGGTTTATTGTTCATGTTAGCTCATGATGGACTGGACTGGTCCTTCATAAGTAGCTTTTATGATATCTATCTAGGATTTTCTTATCCTAATTTTGCCAATGATCTGTGGCAGACATGCATGAGTTGAAACTCGTTCACATGGATTTAAAGCCTGAAAATATATTTTTTGTTTCTTCAGACTATGTGAAGGTTCCATACTGCAAGGTAGATTGATGGCATGTATTTGATTATGATTGAAATTTCCATGGTTGGCATAATATGTCGATAAGGGTTAATCAATTGATAATATTTCTTTTGTTCAAGTAGATAATGCCAACTCGTCCAGAAAAAGCTAGCGTATCAAATAACATATTCTTTGTTTGATTTTTATGCCCTCCTAGTGTTCACAATCGTCAAGATTAACATTTCATCATGAATTTTTGTCAAGGAATCAACTCTGATAACATGGTTGTTGTTTAAAAAGGGTGTGAAGGGATCTTCAGATGAATTTAAAAGGTTTCCAAAGTCAAGTGCAATAAAATTAATTGATTTTGGAAGCACCACCTTCGAATATCAAGATCACACCTCAGCTGTCTCTACAAGGCATTATCGAGCTCCTGAAGTTATTTTGGGTGAGCTTAGAAATATTGTTCTATGGTTTAGCCAACAGTTTGAAAGGACCAATCTCAATTCCATCATGTTGAATCCATGCCCCTTTTTATTTACAACTAACGTTTCTCAGCAGGTAAACAAATCATTTAAACTGCCAAATGGTCAATTTGATAGTGTATTTAAGTTAGAAATAAAGCCTCTGAATTTAGCTCTATACAATCATGTAGGTATTTTGCCATAGTTATGGATAAGTTTCTGTAATTACCTTGCCATGGAGAAGCCCTGCAATTAGCATGTACCAGGTTGTATAAGTAGTTGTAACTACTCCCATGATAGACCATACTCTAAAATTGTGGAACGATGGAAGGAGGCATGTCAGGATGGAAATCCCACCAAATATGATTGCCCACTCTCGCTTGTTATACTTGGAGTTCAGATAATAGGCATTGCTGGGGAATTATACAAAAAACACATCAACCTCTTATTGGTTTGGATAACTCAAAAGCTTGGCTATAAAAAATGCTACTCTTGCACAAGCAACTGAAATAGATCTATGGTTACAACATCGAAAAATAAATATACAAGAAAAATCCAACAAGATACCTTGCACAAGCAATGATTTGTACAACTGCAACAAATCCCATGGCTACAATATTAAAAAAAGAGAGCTGCCTTTAGCCAAGATCCAACAAGATATCCCATAACTTCATGGTACTGTAGGTAAGAAGAAACTTATTCCAGAAAAAATTAAGATAAAGATAAAGTTTTTGAATTTGGAGGTTTTCACAGTTTATCAGAAGTTTAGAGTAAAACTCCAGCATCTTCAAAAACACATTTAGATGAAAGTGGTAAAGTGATATAAACACTTTGAAAGTGTCAAAAGATTTCAGATCTCATAGAAAATATATTAATTCATTGAGATATAGATAAGATACATGGAGAATTATGTCATGCCCGTATAACATGTCTTTTTAAAATCAGCCCCTTCCTTTTCCTTGCGAGATCTGTACTCAAGGTAGAGGCATGACAGCATATAGCAAGTCCAAATGCCAACTCCTGCGTAGAGAAGATGAAAGAAGATTCCAAGACCAAATCCCATTTGAGAATATGAATATGGCATGGAGAGAATAACTCTCGCCAACCTCGTTGGAGAAAATTAAATTAAAAACAATCCACAAAGACCTATCTCCAATTATAATTTAAACATAGGAGTGATTCCCTGTATGTCACTGAAATATCCAATATGAGGGAAAAGTGTTGCAAATTATGAATACTAGATAGTTTGGTTAATCCATCAAACATTTAATACAAATCCATTAAAACTTCTGAAGAGAATGATGTTGGTACTCTGACCAAATACTGCATTGAACCATGCATCATAACAAGAGCCACCGTGCCACAGAGCTTTTTGTACCCAAGTTTTGAATCCATCAGAGTTTGGACTTTGTAGAGTGTTGCATAGTCCCATTACTTGTTTCTAGATAAATAATTGTAAGGGAAACCAACCGTTGCCATCATTTCAAGGATGGGCAATGTTCTTGTGGAGACTATTGCGTGATACTAACTGGAAAAAAATATACAAATATGATTAAAACAATATTATGTGGACAGTTTTGTAATGGTTCCATGATGGGGACTTTATATTTTTTTTAGCAGTGTCTGCTGAGAAAAATCAGAGAATTTTGTTGTTTCTGTCTGCAGCAAACTGGTAGCTTGGGAACAAAGCTCTTTGAATAGATGCAGCACTCTGGTATAATGCGCTTATTCATGGAAAATTGATTGCAAGATACACACATAATGGACATAATGTAGAAACCCTGGAACTTTATAGACGAATGCAGAATGCCTCCATGAAGGAGAATGCATGGAAGATTTCCTTTTTGAATTGAACCTCAAAATTACTGCCCTTATGTACTTCTTTCAATTCTTTGTTTTTATGCTTTGGTATATAATATTTTATATATGCGTAACTCAGAAGAATCCTAATATTTCTTCATGGCTGATCTTAACAAAATTTGTGAAATTTGATTTGTTTACCTGATGGCCGATCATGAAACACAGTGCAATGCTCCTGAAAACTAAGTGTGGAAGCACAGACAAAGCATTTGAATGGCTGAGAAGCCCGTCACCGAAGTTAGAATAGAGTACAACACAATGAGGCATGGTTATTGTTAAAACATATCCCACTGTCCACAGATACACGTATTTGTACACCTTGGGTTGCCACATGGCGTGCATAATCTCTCTGTTACACAAACAAGTGATATAGATATTATTAGTACCATGAAAAATTAATCTGAATGAAATGGTTTGGAAGTTGGATAATGGGTCCATGCAAATTTATTTATATTTATTACTGGTGGTGCAGATATACATTACAAACTAGATCTGTATATCCATGTAGGATTATTCTCTCACATGTGACAGAGTATTCCACCCCAAACTGAAAAAAAATGGTGGAACTCAATTCAGATCAATATGGTTGAATGGGAACACTTACACAGTAATAGTGTGACCTCCAAATGCAAACAATATATTGGTTGTACCTGTGAAGAACTTCTCCATATCTTGTGGAGCAGAATGCTTTACATCTGGGATCTGATTAAGCACAGGTAGTTTATAGTTGAAAAGTGGATAAACAAATCATTTAAACTGCAAAATGGTCAATTTGATAGTGTATTTAAGTTAGAAATCAAGCCTCTGAATTTAGCTCTATACAATCATGAAGGTATTTTCCCATAGTTATGGATAAGTTTTTGTAATTACCTTGCCATGGAGAAGCCTTGCAATTATCATGTACCAGGCTGTATAAGTAGTTATAACTACTCCCATGATATACCATACTATAAAATTGTGGAACTATGGAAGGAGGCATGCCAGATGGAAATCCCACCAAATATGATTGTCCACTCTCGCTTGTTATACTTGGAGTTCAGATAATAGGTATTGCTGGGGAATTATACAAAAAACACATCAACCTCTGATTGGTTTGGATAACTCAAAAGCTTGGCTATAACAAATGCTACCTTGCACAAGCAATGATTTGTACAACTGCAACAGATCCCATGGTTACAATATTGAAAAAGAGAGCAGCCTTCTTTAGCCAAGATCCAATAAGATATCCCATAACTTCCTAGTACTGCAGGAAAGAAGAAACTTATTCCAGAAAAAATTAAGATAAAGATAAAGTTTTTTGAATTTGGATGTTTTCACAGCTTATCAGAAGTTTAGAGTAAAAACTCCCCAGATCTTCAAAAACACATTCAGATGAAAGTGGTAAAGTGATATAAACACATTGAAAGGGTCAAAAGATTTCAGATCTCATAGAAAATATATTAAGTCATTGAGATATAGATAAGATACATGGAGAATTATGTCATGCCCGTATAACATGTCTTTTAAAATCAGCCCCTTCCTTTTCCTTGCGAGATCTGTACTCAAGGTAGAGGCATGACAGCATATAGCAAGTCCAAATGCCAACTCCTGCAGTAGAGAAGATGGAAGAAGATTCCAAGACCAAAGCCCATTTGAGAATATGAATATGGCATGGAGAGAATAACTTGGCCAACTTGTTGGAGAAAATTAAATTAAAACAATTCACAAAGACCTATCTCCAATTATAATTTAAACATTGGATTGATTCCCGCATGTCACCTGAAATATCCAATATGAGGGAAAAGTGCTGCAAATTATGAATACTAGGTAGTTTGGTTAATCCATCAAACATTTAATACAAATCCATTAAAAATTCTGAAGAGAATGATGTTGGTACCTGACCAGATACTCGCATTGAACCATGCATCATGATGAGAGCCACCGTGCCACGTAGCTTTTTGTACCCAAGTTTTGAATCCATCGTAGTTTGGACTTCTGCAGTAGTGTTGCATAGTCCCATTACTTGTTTCTAGATAAATAATTGTAAGGGAAACCAACCATTGCCATCATTTCAAGGATGGGCAATGTTCTTGTGGAGACTATTGGTGATACTAACTAGAAAAAAATATACAGATATGATTAAAACAATATTATGTGGACAGCTTTTGTAATGGTTCCATGATGGGGACTTTATATTTTTTTAGCGAAGGATCGCCGAGAAAAAATCATAGAATTTTGTTCTTTTCTGTCTCGCAGCAAACTGGCAGCTTTGGAACAATGCTCTTCGAATAGAAGCAAGCACTCTGTATAAATCCAAACCATGTCACTTTGCTTTGTGTCTTATCATCATGTTACCATGGTCGCTTACTAGATGAGGGCAGCACAATTTTTTGATTCCAGGATTCGATGCTATAAACTCACACTATCAATGGAGCACTATAGTTGCATGGTGGACCTTCTTGGCCACTCGGGCACCTCAATGAAACAAAAGACTTAATCAAAAAAGATGTCAATGAAACATGATGCTAATGTATGGGGTTCTCTCGCTTTTTTTCATGTAGATTTCATGACAATGCAGATCTAGGAGAATGCATGGCAGTTTTCCTTTTTGAATTGAACCCTCAAAATTATCGCTCTTATGTACTTCTTTCAAAACATTTATGCTTCTTCCGGCAAGTGGAATGGCGTTCAAAGGGTGTGAAAAATGATGAAAGAAAAAAGGGTAAACGATACTCCCGGATATAGTTGGATTGAGGTGAGTAAACATGTGCATGCTTTTATTGTAGGAGACACGATTGCAATCCTTGAACAACGAAAATTTATGAGAAGTTGAAAGGATTATCTATGCGATTAAGGCAACAGGATATGTGGACAAAGATATGATTAAAACAATATTATGTGGACAGCTTTTGTAATGGTTCCATGATGGGGACTTTATATTTTTTTAGCAAGAAGTCTCCCCGAGAAAAATTAGAGAATTTTGTCAAGACAGAAGATAAAGGAAACAAAAGATGTTTGAAAAATGAATATTGAAAAGGAAAAGTGAAACGTATCAAGTCTGAAATTCCAGCCTAGAATCTGCATCTCACACAAAAATAGGAAAGTGAATGCAAATTCCAAATTATATTCTGCATTTCACACAAATCCAATTATGGGGTTGTGCCCTCTAACATCAAATTAATTACAATTGATTTCTTTCTAGCTTCTTCTCTTACGATCGCCTTTGCAACATTAGGTGCAATTGCTAGTTTTAAAAAATAACAAAGTAGATAAATTTGTTACATTTAAAAAAGTAATGTATATTTGGAAAAACTTAACATTGTTTTAAATTTAAAAGATTGACATAAATATTTCTTGAATTTATAAGTTATTGAATAATATCTTTTTATAATATGTATATAGAAAATTAAAATTTTAAAAAAATCTTCAATTACTTTTAAATGTAATTCAATAAAATAAAAATTTATTTATTGAATATTTATATAATTATTGTAATAATTTTAATATTTATTTAATTTTTATATATATTTTAATTTCTATAATGATTAAATTATTTTAAAAAATAATGGATAATAGATAAGCTTTTTGTTTTTAAAACCAATTTATATTGGACAAAATAATAAATAGATACATTATATATCTTTATTATTTATTTATTATTTTAATAGACATAATAATCAATATATACATTAGGTATCTCTGTTTAAATTATTTATTATTTTGGTGGGTTAAGATGTATATTTTACATTCTAGTATGAGCTAGATATGTAATTCCTTTTATCCTCAAATCAAATTGATAAACAAATAATTTTTATTTCAATATTGAATTACATATCTTCCATAGATATGTAATTACTATTTTTCTTTAACCAAACTAAATTATTTTATTATAATAATCAATAGTTATATCATTATTATAATCAATTTAATATTTATTTAATTATTATATATATTTTAATTTTTATAATAGTTAATTATTTTAAAAAAATAATAAATAATAGATAAGCTTTTGTTTTAAAAGATAATTTATATTTCACAAAATTCTATATTGTCTTAAATTTAAAATAATTAAATAAATGTTTTTTGAATTTATAATTTATTGTATAACATTTTCTTTACTATTTTTATACACAATTAAAAATTAAAAATAAAAATAGACTTCAATAATGTGATAGCCTCATTAAAGTTAACTAGTATTAACTAGTTAAAGACAATTTCTTTATTTTATATTCTCGCGAGAAAGACTTAAATTATTATTGTTTATAAAAAAAATTATTTTTGCTCGAATTATTAAATTAGGAGGAACTAATTAATGAAAAGAAAATATTTTTAAGATGTTGGTAAAATGTTTCCAAGATTAGGAGGTGGTTGGGTATACTTGAAAACAGCTACCTACTCCTCCGAGGATAAAGTCGAATCCCAAAGGAGGAGTAGGGGTTATGTGCAAAATTTACCAAGGGAAGTATTTTCTAGAGCCGTGTAGACCAGTCTGAAGATAACTCATAACAACCCTTGTGAAACCAACAACTTTTTGAGTTTGACTCGGATTGGCCATCCAAAGGTTATAGCAGAAAGAGAAATCTAATCCACTATTAACCCATAGCATCATTCAGATTCTGGAGCTAGGGGGGCAAGTGGAGGACGTAATAGCCTCCCCTTGAATGGTTGGGAGGACCACAAAGCCTTGAACTCGTTTAATTCGTATAAGTATTACCGTGAAATCTTAAACTAGTTTGATACTCGAATTTGAAATATTGAACACAATGACATTTATGGTTAAATACTGCTCCGTTGGTTTTCTTTTAAGTTATATACTTCGGATCTATTTACGTATTTATCTAAGACAGAAATGAGTTTATGCAGGGAATAATATTCCTCCCCGGGAAATATGTAGTAACAATACTAAATATTTTCTTTATGCTAAAATTTTCTTCTGTTTTCTATTACTAGATAGAATTAAATCAAGAAAATAGCTATACCCTTTTTTTCGTGAAGGATAAAAGAGTAAAGATGGATTGTGCATAGAAAAAGAAGAAACCAAGAAATTACCCGTAGATAGAAAAACAATAGCTTATATGGAATATAAGTAAAAGAGGCACAAGTATAATCTGTATGTTATCTATACTACCGTAATAATAGTAGAAAACAATTTTCCTTCATAACAAGTTGAAAGAATAACGTTGGAAATGGGACAATGTTTGTTAGAAAATGAAAAATAAGTTACTATTATAAAAAACCGTAAAACACTAAAGAAGGGAACATGGGTCTCGACAGACTCGTCGACCCTAGTTCCGGGTGTAAACCTTGAACTTGGATGCATCGTCTGCGGGCAAGTCCTAGCTATACTACGTACTCTAAACTATGGTGGTCCCACACTGTCGCAGAAGTAAAGTATTTTTTTTATTACAAAAGAAGTGACGAGCATAAGAATACCCATGTAGTGAAAATTTGAATGAAAACGAGGGAGTGAATCCCTTAAGACAAAGAGGGAAGACTTAGCATGAAACCTCTTCTACATTGCTAAGATAAAAGATATGAGTAAGCTTACGTCAGTACATAGAAAATAATGTAAACAATAAAGAACTCGATTTATGAAAATTTTATAATGAAGTGTAGCATAAAATAGAATCTATTGACATGCATAAAATTATGTCACAAGTAAAACTTGAGAGACATCGATATAGATAAAATTAACAAGTATTGATGGAATACGTTAATAAAAAAGTAGTGTAAATGTTCGTAATTTCGAACTACAATTCATGCGTACTGCCCCCAAAAAGTATTATTAACAAGAATTTACTCATAATTCTTAACATAATTTTGAATGTCGTTAATAAGGGTATATAACACACCCATGGTGAAACCCTAAGAACCCTTTCACATATTAAGATAAAAAGTCAGCAGAGTTTATAAACCCTAGGCTCGGGATTCAAACCCCGAGTCCTCTTTTACAAGTGCCATATAAAATACATGCCACAATCTCCATTCATATAAGTGAAGTACCTATTGGAAAGGGGTGTAACATTAGCCGTGGCATGATGGACTCGTTGATGAAAATCGCTACCAGGGTTTCATAGAAGTTTACTAACCCGAGACAAAACAAACCCCTAATGAGAGGAAATTTCGTAAGCTATAATAATCTATAAATAGAGTTCTAAAACAAGGCTTCATCGAATGATGATGAGCACAAAGTTAATTAACTGTTCGAAGGAATGACTATCATCAGACTCCGTAAGTTAAAATATGCTATGAGTTACTCTTATATCGTATCCAAAGCCCCCGTAACTAGTTATGTAATAGGAAAAATAATTAATATCCGTGAGTAAATCAAAAACCGAAAGGTTACCTTATAAGTTTGATTTGCGCCATAACTAGCCTCGCAATCATAGACCCCAAAGGCGCAGTAGAGTGCCATTCCTCTCACAAGTGTTAACCCCGTAAAAAAGACGATCCCCCGAAAGATAAGATGCAAAGCAAATATTCGTAAACGAAAGTATTGAGAACTCGTATAGCATGGCTATCGAGCGTAAATATTAAGGGTCACAACATAGAGCTTACCTTGAATAATTGTGACTGGAGAACTCAAGGAGAGGCTAAGCTCGCAAACGCGCTATGGAGATATGGAAACAACTCGATAGACTAGCTAACTCCACATAGGTCACCGAGATTTTTTCCTCTCCGAAACTATGCAAGATTCGAGGCGAGGGTAACAATCACAAAGCTATTAAAGGTCCAAAGATCGATATTCATAAGTGGATTTGAAAAACAACGCTATGGCAGGGAAGCTTAATAGGCCAAGTGGCATGATACATATCTCAAAAAATCCATTTACCATAAGTTAACTATGGAGAGCATATCCGAAATCAATATAACAAGACTTCAACTTTAATGTTTGGACCGTTGATTTAATATCTCGATGTTTTAATATTTGTTCGTATAATATTTGTATTAATTGCGACTCAGCATCAATGAACTCATTAGTATATGATTGGTGCAATTATTATATAGAGGATCCATATTGTTATTGCAAATAATTACCAAGGCCGAAACAAACTAAAGTATTCTCAAGGTTTGTAATGATTATTAAACAAACTCATAATCGTATCATCGTGACATTAGTTATAAACATTGTGTGATGGATTTATATATGTACCTTTTTAATATGATAAGTAAAAAAAATTTACTTTGATGAAAGTGACAAGTGGTATTAGAGCCGTGTTGCTAATCGGGATCCTAAGGGTCTACTAATAGCTGAAGTTGTGTATGTGAATAATGCACACAAAGAGAGAGAACTAGTGACAATGAGAAGAGTTATAGCATCAAAATCGCAACCGAGAGGAAACTCAAGCACTAACAAATATGAATCTAGAAATGTGGGTTCAATTAAATGTAGAACAACATCAAAAGACTAGTCTGTTAGCTCGAAGAACAACAAGACCAAACTCGGTTTTTTGTTGAACATAGTGGAGCAGCTTTACAAGAGGAAATGTTAAGACTCAGTAGCGATAATGAGTGATTGTTGCAATATCAAGAGAAAATTTTAAAGAGTTTAATCTAAAAACAAAATCAGAGATGGGAGATCCCTTAGCGCAAGAAGAATTATCAACGAAATCAAGAAGATCAACAAAACTAGAAACAACACTATAGGGAGAGCTCAAAACATACCCCTCCTAGAAAAGAAAAAACAAGAATTATAATGAGGAGTCTGAAATTTCTTTTCTCGACTCAACAAGGCAATAAGAGACAGTAAAGTGAAATTGCAGGGGAGTTTCACAAAAATTAAACAACCAAATTTTGATGGTGAGGCTGAGGAGGTAGTCGAAGCCTAGTTAATTAATATAAATAAGTACTTCTAGGTGTATGAATATAGTAGCAATCAAGCGCCGATTGGCTATATACCAGTTTGACGGAAAAAGACCACCTTGTGGTGGGAAGAAGTGAAAATGTACGTAGTATCGATGAACAAGACATTACTTGGGAGTTGTTTCAAATATTATTTCAAAGACCAATATTTGATAGTAAAGGTTTTATGATGATAAGGCTAAGGAATTCCATGATTTACTAGTTGGGGGAAGATGACCATGGATGATTATGTCACTAGATTTACTTCCTTGCTACACTATGTTCCTTATCTCCAGAGGAAAAGGCCAAAGTGTAGAGGTTTCTGAGTACTATACCCACTCATATGAGAAAACAGATAGAATTTTTCAATCCTCGCACTCATGGATGAAACCATCCGTAGAGCCCAGGAGCAAAGTTATCACATCCAAGGCCAAAGGTGAAGGAGGAAAAAGGTCAGCATACGAAAAGAAAACCATAAAAATAATTCCAATTTTAAAAGAAGTAAAAGTGGAAATTCTAAAGGCGCAGACACGTAACTCCATCAAGAAGAACTTGGTAGAAATCACCAAAAACTAAATGGCCAGGGGAAGAGAAGCCCACAAAGGCATCTAGCAAGCCAAATGCAGGACAAACCATAAAACCTCCTTTGCAATGTTGGGGCCGGTGGAGAAGCTCATTATTAGAAAACTCGTCCACAAGAAAATAAAAGTGAAACTATAGCAGTATCCGTAGTAGGCATCTACACAGTAGGGACGGGCATCGCAACATACCCCGCATCAATGCAACTCTTGGAAGATCGGCAAGTTGATTTTCAGCCCACAATGATTGAACTAGAATGTACTTTACTATCTAAAACTATTTCAATTTTGGTAGATCCTAGAGCAACTTTGAGTAAGTCCCAAGTTAGTGGAAATGTGTAAATTGAAGGAACAAAAATTCAAGAACTCCTAGGTAGTGTACAACCTAGCTACTAGGGCAAAAACGAAAGGTAATGTGAAAAGTTCCTAACCGTGTGATGGAAGTGGGCAACAACAAGCTATAAGTATATCTAAATATCTTACCACTAGGATCTTACGATGTTTTATTGGGTATGGACTGGTTGTAAAGACACTGGACTCTAGTGGACTGCAAAGAAAATATTATTTACTTCAGAATGCAAGATGGCACGCATAAAGAGATTCAAGGAATTAAAAATCCTGTGCAATTACGCCCAATAACAACATCCCAAATGGGCAAGTGTATCAGAAAATTATGTCAACTATATGCAATTCAAGCAGGATATGCAGACTCCAAGGAAAAGGCTCCAATAATGGAGGACATTCCTGTGGTACAGGAATTCTTGAATGTATTTCTAGAAAACATTTCTGGTTTACCACCCAAGAGGGATATTGACTTCACCATTGAATTGCTGCCAGGAGCCTCTCTGATGTCAAGAGATCCTTATATAATGAGCGTGCCAGAACTAACAGAACTAAAGATATAGCTACAAGAACTGTTAGACAAAGTTTATATCTGTCCAATTGTGTCTCCGTGGGGAGCACCAGTCCTATTTGTTAAGAAGAAAGACAGAACCTTACGCATGTGTATGGATTACAGGCAGCTTAATAATCTCACTGTTAAGAAAAAATACCCCTTACCAAGAATCGATGACTTATTCGATCAAGTAAGAGGGGCTAAGGTGTTTTCTAAGATAGATTTAAGATCTAGATATCATCAGATTCGGATTAAAGAAGAAGATATTTGCAAAACAGCATTGCGCACTCGTTATGGGCATTGTGAATTCGTGGTGCTGCCCTTCGGATTGAAAAATGTGCTAGAAACCTTTATGAGGTTTATGCATGGCATCTTTCATCAGTGTTTGGATAAATTTGTACTTATTTTCATAGATGACATACTGATATATTCAAAAAACGAGGAGGAACATAAAGAAAATTTGAGAATAGTTTTGGAAATGTTGAGAAAGCATCAACTTTATGCTAATTTTAGCAAATGCGATTTCTTTAAAACAAAAATCCAATATCTGGGACATGTTATATCAACTGAAGGAATAGTTGTTGATCCAGAAAAGATCAAAACTATTATGGAATGGAAAGTACCTCAGAATGTGGCTGACATTAGATCGTTTATGGGTCTAGCTGGATATTATAGAATGTTTATAGAAGAATTTTCTAAAATTTCTTTTCCTATTACATCTTTGCAGAAGAAAGGCAAGCCTTTCAAATGGACAAATGAATGTCAGAACAGCTTTGAAAATCTGAAACAACTACTGACTACAACACCGGTACTGAGGTTAGCTGACCCTGATAAAGACTATGAATTTTGTACTGATGCCAGCAAAGAAGGAGTGGGAGCGATATTAACTCAAGAAGGTAAAGTGATAGCCTACGAGTCTAGAAAACTGAAAGATCATGAACAGAAATATTCTTCTTATGATCTGGAGCTTACAGCCGTGGTGCATGCTCTCTGGGTGTGGAGGCATTATCTGCTGGGTAAGAGGTTTGTACTTAAAACAAATCATAGCAGCTTGACTAATTATTTTAAGCAAGCAGATCTAAATTCCAAGCAAGCAAGATGGAACGCCTTTCTAAGTGAATTTGACATGGACATATAGCATGTTAAGGGAAAGGAAAATCGAGTTGCAGATGCGTTGAGTAGAAAACTGCATGGTATTTATGCATTATACTATAATCAGCTAGAAAGCAAACTGTTGGAACAGTTAAAAGAAGAAGCACAGAAAGACCCAGAATATAAATTCTTGTGGCAGCAAAAGGAGGATGATAAGAAGCAAGGCAAGACATCAGAGTATGGAAAGAACGAATATCAGGTGTTGACTTTTCGCGGAAGAATCTATGTGCCTAATCGTGTAGGTCTTAAGGAGTTAATCCTAAATGAATTCCACTGCAGTAATTACGTTGGTCATCCAAGATATCAAAAAATGTTTACTGCAATAAGAAAGGTATATTATTGGCCAGGTATGCATAAGAATATTGCTGAGTATCTAAGCAAATTTTTGGTATGTCAGCAGGTAAAGGTGGAGCACCAACATCCTGCAGGACTACTGCAGCCCATACCCATTCCTGAATGGAAGTGGAAGGTTATCTCCTTAGATTTCGTCATGGGACTACCGCAAACAAAAAGACAGAATGACTCAATCATGGTAGTGGTAGACAGATTAAGTAAGTCTGCACATTTTATACCTATACAGTCTACGTACAAGACTGTACAGATTGCTGACATATTTATGAAGGAAATCTTCAGGTTGCATGGCATACCAAAAACTGTGATTTCAAACCGGGATGTTAAATTCACATCTGCATTTTGGAAAACCCTGTTTACGGGTTTGGGAACACAAATACATTTCAGCACTGCCTATCATCCTCAGACTGATGGGAAAACAGAGCGGGTAAACCAAGTACTGGAAGACATGCTGTGCATGTATGTGATGCAACAGCCAACTAAGTGGGAGGATTACTTGCACCTTTTGAGTTTGCCTATAACAACGAGTATCAAGAATCTCTGAAAATGAGTCCCTTTGAGGCATTTTATCGTAGGAAATGTCGAACACCTATAAAATGGAGCAGTCCAGAAAAAAAATTATTGTTGGGACCTGAAATGTTGGCTGAAATGGAAGCTGAGGTAAAAAGAATAAGGCAGAATCTGAAGGCTGCGCAAGATAGACAAAATATTTACGCAGACAAGAAAAGGTCCTACCGTGAATTTTTGGTAGGGGACCATGTATACGTAAGAATTAAGCCCAAGAGAAGTACCATGAGATGGACCTCTTGTGCCAAATTGGCTCCCCGGTACTGTGGACCTTTCCAAATACTGGAAAGAGTGGGACTAGTAGCTTATAGATTGGCTTTACCCATTCATATTCAAGTACACAATGTGTTCCATGTGTCCTTACTGAAGCGATATGTACATGATGAAAAACATGTGATTCATTGGCAACGTATTCAGGTTGGAAAAAGGATAGGAATCCTAACTTAAAGTTCTGAATAATTGATGCATACTGACTTGAAAACACTTTGTTTTTTAGGTAGAACCGGACGGAGAGTTTATGGTCAAGACACAACGCATACTTGACAGAAGAGAAATTGAACTCCGCAAACGAGTAGTTATCCAGGTGAAAGTGTAGTGGAAGCACTTCGGACCGGATGAAGCTACTTGGGAGGACGAGAAATTTATGCGGGAAGCTTACCTGGATCTCTTTGCAGAGTTGGGCTGAAACACCAATGACGGTGTTACTTCCAGGGGGGGAAGATGTGACAACCTTATTAAAATTTAACTAGTAATAACTAGTTAAAAACATTTGTTATTTTATTTTCTGGAAAGAAAGACTTGAATTATTATTGTATATAAAACAAATTATTTTGCTGAAATTATTAATTAGGAGGAACTAGTTAATGAAAAGAAAATGTTGTTAAGATGTTGGTAAAAGATTTCCAAGAATAGGAGGTGGTTGGGGAACAGTTGGAAACAATTACCTACTCCTCTAAGGATAAAGCTGAATCCCAGGGGAGGAGTAGGGGTTTTGTGAATTTGGTAAAGGGGAAGTATTTTCTAGAGCTAGTTGGGACCACTTGAAGACAACTTTCAGAAGCCCTTGTAAAGCCATAATTTCTAAGTGTGACTGGATTGGCTATCCAGAGGTCACAGTAGAAAAATCCACTGTTAACCTATGGCACCGTCCAGATTCTGGAGCTCGAGGGCAAGTGGAGGATATAATAGCCTCCCTTGATTGTTGGGAGGACCACGGCTTGAGCTTGATAATTCAGATAAGTACTACTGTGTAGAATAAATGAATTATTACTGAAATGAATGGTTGTTTACAGTTAGAAAAAGGGTGGAACATAGTACATGAGTAATTATATGTTCATAGTATGTAATGCATGAATAGAAGATGGAAACTGCATCCTGATAATAATTAATCTCTGTATTAATTCGGGTTGGAGAGTTTAAATATTTATACTACTGCTTTCCTGCTGTTAATAATATTCTTTCTGTAACATGGGAATGATAGTAATATCATAGTAAATATAGTAACTGATAAATAGCAGGAACTCAAAGCATAATATGAAAGAAGTAAAGCCATATTTTATAAGAATGCGTGCCACAGTAATAATAGTATTATCATGGCTATATGTTTTGTGCATTATATTCAATCCTATCTGTAGAAATGAGCTATCCTACCTGGGGTTGGGATTATCAGAACCAGCAGGCCATCGGTTTCGGTTCTGGGTATAAACCTCAAACCAAAATATCATCGCCAGTGGCCGAGTAAACCCTCTAAACTCGGATTCTAATTACTGGCGATCCGGACACCAAAGCTCTGGAGAAATTTAGGAACCAAACAGAGAAGTATTAAGCTAAATATTTTGCAGGAAGAAAACGGAAATAAAGAGATTCATTCTCAATAAACGAATGACATAAAGCTAATATTTTATGAGAAACGTATCAATAGAAAGCATAAGAGTAAATCGTACTCTGTGGAACAATATTTACCAGTAGTAAGTATGCTATTTGAAAACGAAATAAACAGAGCTTTAATTTAATGCTCGAAGCAAAAGAATACTAGCAGCAAGAACTACGACTAGGGTTATAGTTAAAAGAAATAGTAAGAACTAAAACCCTCAATAACTTAGAAAAATGTATATATTTTGATAACGATATTATGACCGGTCATAGCAGAGTTTATCCAATGAGATCATTAAACGATGATACCTGTTCTTCAAAATGAATTTCTACAGGTCGAGCCTAACGCCGAACCTTAAAAGAAATAGCATGCAACAGGAAAGGGATAAACCCGTGTTTACAAAACCATTTCTCGTAAAACCCTCATTTAATTACATAGCATTATCTTAAAATTTCCATAGAACCATGAAACCCCAATTTGGGTGAGTAAACCCTTAAACTGTTCTGAAAACCATAAAAGGAATTGCTCAAAATGCATCGACGGGAATCTTGAATAGGGTGTATTTCCTTTTGGAAATTTGAGTACCTGTTAAGTTGTTGATGAATACATTAGCCGATGCTATTGACAAATTTATCAACCAAATAATGCGAAAGCAGGGGTTTAAACACTCATACCTGCATCAGAAAACAATAAGCTTCAGTGTTAACAAAAAACTCTGTGGGAATTGCACAATGAAGCAAGTATTAAAACATAAACCCTGAAATTCTACCCGCATGAGTTAATACCTGATAAACAAGCACATTTCCATTGTGGCCTATCTCTGCAAGACAATAAATTCTAGGATTAATCTACTACGATGAATAAGGGTTTAGCCTAGATAAATTCTTTACCTAAAATAAAACAACGTTAGTCGGAAGGGGTGACTTACCCTCTATGCCGAGATTGTGAACCTATCCTCTAGAGATTGATAAGCATTGGAGCTGGAGTCGTGACCCTACAGAGGGCAATATCATTATTGAAACCCTCATGAAACAGAATATAAATCTCGTCATCGAAGCATATAATAAAATGAGTATAGCTAAGATAAGTAAAACTAAGGAAAAGTTCCGCAGTGTAAATCATGGCAAGAAGCTCAGACCTGATATAATAGTTCAGGGCGGAGTTTGCAATGGAGAAGTGAAGCTTGAAGAGCGCCGGATTCTCCAAGAAAACCTAGTCATTTTGCTTGCAGATCGTCTAACAGAGAACGCCGCAGTTTTCCCTCAGAAGAAATGAGGAATCCAAGGCAAGATTGTAATAGGTGTAACAGAGCAGAATAGCCCAGTACTTTTGGGAGTAATGAGAGTTGAAAAATCACCTACGGCGAAGCAAATACAATGACAAGTGAAGCACACACAGTCCAAAATTCAAATGATAACATTTATCCATAAAAGAAATCCCGTATCATATTAATGCCTAAGTACAGATATCGCTCAGATGTATTAAAACGAAATCAATGAAAGAATACCAAACCTTTCATAAGGTCGACTGTATAGTGTTTAGCATTATTTGCTTGTGTTAATGCGTTCTATGTTATGTAAATAATTCATTTGCCATGAGTGCGAAAATCTAATAAATGTTTTATAAAGGTCCAGACCTTTATTACCTAGATGCTATGCCAGTCATATTATATATATATATATATATATATATATATATATATATATATATATATATATATATATATATATATATATATATATATATATATATATTTATAAGTTTTACTTTTGTTAACATGGTGTTGTATATGTAGTCAAAGAAAAGTTAAGAATGATGCTAGACATGTTGTTTTGGTAATTGTAAAGGTAAGTAATTAGTAATTTTTTTTTATTATGGTAAATATCAATGGATGGTTGTGACAATATATTTTAATTTTTATGATAGATGGATACTTATCAATTTTTATTAATCATTTAATATCTATAACTTCCATAATTTATAGGTTTTATATCTCACTATTAATTCATTGTTGAATTCTCTACTTTGTACAATTCACTCACTTTAATTTTTCATAATTTTACATAAATTTAAAACCATGAGCATGTTGATGTGATTTTTTTTATTATAATTATAATTATTGTTTAATTTTAAAGCACACAAGTAGCATATCAATTTGACTCACATACATTGTACATAATTGCAAATTTCTTTTTAACAATTATTTTTATTAAATTCATTTTATTATAAAAATATAATTACAATTCTTTAACATTATTTTAGTATCTATCGGTTCTATAATTTTCTATGTAATTACTCAAAATATTTATATAAATTAATTTTCACATATAATTAAATGTCATTTATAATAATCTGGATTATAATTTTCTTATATTATATTTATTATTAAAAAAAAAACACCAATCCCATACAAATGACCAAAAAAATACAAAACCAACCTCTTTTCAAGGGAATGAGAAACTAAAAATGTACTCAATCCCCACTTCCCTTTCCAAAACCTTAACTCCCTTCTACCATCATAGGGTAATAACATATGCCTCATGTCAAACTGATAAAAAAGAGAGCCGTTACTCTTTAAACATATAATACAACAATAAGTGGATTATTGTACGGGTTGTAGCGATTATAGTTCTCGGTTAGAAATTATCTGACATTTCATTATTCGTCAAAAATATGTATTAATTTTTTTTTTTAATTATATATATCTATATAATATTAAGTGTGATTCTTCGAAAAGTATATGTTAAAATGTAAGTTATTAATCAAGTTGTATTTAAGTGTTTTTTTTTTCTACTAATTAGATAAAGATTTATTGAAATGAAAGTGTGATTTTTGGAAAATTTATTCTCTTTATTTTATAATCTAATTTGTCTACCAATCTAAATCACGGTGTTGAATCTAAATATGCAATAAAAAAAAACAATTTAATCAACACAAATCAAGATTTCACGTAAATATTTTTGCAGAATTCCAATCAGAAATCCACCTAAAACTCCAAAAAGTCACACTTCAAGACAACTCCTTTAATAATTTAAATATAAATGCCTTTTTTTATTGATTAAAATTAATTAAAAAATTATACTTTGGAAGCTTTAACATTTGACTTGTCAAAAACTGCAATCAATATAACAACTCATCTTTATCCTCAATCATGGAAATCTATATAATAAATAATCTAGAACCATCTCTACCTTTGCAATTGTACATTCTTTAAAAGGTCTACAACTTTCTATGGCCTCCACTTAATATAATACTAGCACAAACCCACTTACTAATGTGGTTGATATAGGGTTATCCATGTTATTTCATATGCCATCTATTTGCATATATCAACTTGGTTGTGCAGCTAGTTACAGCTGAAGTGTGTAGGGTGGTTCATTGACTATGGTTGATAATGGTTGACGAGGGTTGATAACATTGATTAAGGTTGATGAGATTGACCATGGTCAAGCTTACATTAATGTTACAAAAATGGTTAAATTAATGGTTGATATAGTTGATGACCATGGCTGAAGTGGGTAGACCATGATTGATCATGTTTGACTATGGTTGACCAGATTGACAATGACTTAACACCGTTGATAATGGTTGATGTTGGCATATTCGACGATGGTTAACCATAGTTGACTATGGTTGACCATGGTTAATAATGAATGAACATGATGGACTATATTCAACCATGTTTGACCATGGTTGACAATGGTTAATCATGGTTGGCCATGGTGGATCATGGTGAAACAACATTCTAACCATAGATATCTTAATTGACCATTAGGGTTAATCATGGTTGATCATGGTCGACCATGGTTGATAATGGTTGACCTTGGTTGACCATGTTCGACCATTATAACCATGTTCACCTTGGTTAGCCATGGTTGATCATGGTTAATCTTGCTTGACCTTGGCTGATTTTGGTTGACCATGTTCGACCATGGTTGATCATAATTGATCATGGTTGACCATGCTTGACCATGTTTGGCCATGGTCTATCTTGATTGACCATATTTGACCATTCTAACCATAAAGATTTTGATTGACCACCATGGTTGACCATGGTTACTAATAGTTAACAATGGTTGACCATGGTTAACCTCTTATTATAACCTATTACTTCTATTTAGTATGCACATTAAAACTAGAAATTGCTATCTTTACTCAACCTTTTCTCCAACCATTTTTCTTAATATAATAGTTAAAAAAACACTTTCATTTTAAAATGGTATATAGTTTTAAAAAAAATCAAAATCCCTCACGACCAATCCCCAACACCAATTTGATCAAAGGCCTTGAACAACCACCTCCTCATCAATCCCCATCCCAGTTGCACACGCATTTGAACAATTTAAACAATTTTGGTTTTCTAATGGATTATATTGTTAATATTTTCATTTTCTTGGTGCATGCCATTAGTTAAAAAAAAAAAAAAAAAAAACCTTTTTTCTCCTTATGTTAAAGTAGTGAGGTGGTTGGTTATTGTTTTGATTATTGTAGAACAACAAAAATATAGATGAAGAAACTTAGATTGGGAAGTGTTAGTTTATTACATTTTCTTAATTTTCCAAGGAAAAAAGTAGTAATTTTATTAATGAAAACAAAATTACATGGTACATGTGATGGTAATTGTAAATCAACAGAGGTTATGAAATTGCAACTAAGAACCTATAGTAGATCGGCACAAAATTAAGATTTTCCCCCTTTCTTCTTTTCAAACTTACACCATGCACCTTGTGTTGGTGTGACGGAGATAAGGGAAAGCCGATTTTCTTCTATGATTGCTCCATTGTCCTTCTCTGAATTTGAGTTCTATGAGTTGTGTTATCTTTTATTTCATTCATTGTCCGGTGCTCGAGGGTCCTTTGTCGGTTGAACCGTGGGGGTAAGGTCAAAAGGATCTTGCATCTCTTTTTCTTGTGTCTCCGGATCGGTGGCTGTCTGGTTATTCTCATTTGGGATGTGTACATCCTCTTCTTCTTTTTTCTCCTATTTTGGTCCACCTGAAGGAAATTTCCAACCCTTGGGTGTTTTCCATGTCTTTTTCTTTTTTCTATTATATCTTTTTTGCTTCAGCGCATGTATTTTGGAAATGACCAATGTTCTTGCACATTCTGCATCGGAATGTAGTGTTTTCTTAGTCAAGATGTTGTGTCCATTTTTGTTGTTTATGATTCAGTAATATACTTTCTGGTAGCCCTTTACCAACGTCCACTTCCACACATATTCGTGCGAAGGTGTAGATCCTGTCCTCCAAGTGTTGAGTGTTTTTTTTATATATCTCCCAATGATGTTCCCTACGCATTCTAAAACATATTCATTCCAAAAATGCAGAGGAAGGTTATATAGTTGAATCCATACCAGCATTCTGGTTACTTCCATAATATTTGCATCAAATTCCGGGAAACAAGGTGTGATGAAAATTCGGGTGGATCCCGAGAACCATGGTCCCTCCTTAAGGATGATGTCTCTGGCTTCCAAGGATGAAAACTTGACAATGAAAAACCCCTTTGACCAGAGGTGGATTTCACAGTTCATGGTCCATTTTTTGAATATATTGTGAAAGAGCTCCATTGGTTTGGGCCAGAAGCTATTAAATCTCCAGATTATTGCTTGAGATTCAAAAGTGGTTCGATGTTCGTCAATATCTGGAATATCTATATTCAATTCCGGTAAACAATTTAGTTGCTCCACCATGTATGGTTTGGGGGAATTCTCGGTTGGTTCGGTTGGTGTTGCCGCTTTGGTTTTCCCCTGTAAAGTATTCCTATATGAAGGACCTTTGGGGATGTCTGTTTTTGAAGTGTTGGTTCCCCTTATGGGTCCTTGAGTTCTGTGTTATTCTATTGTGCCTCCTCTCAATCTCAGGTTGAGATAAAAGGTGGATCCTTGACCAATGAAGTAATCTTTTATTGAGTAGGAGTCTTGAAGAGAGCTCCCACATTATAACAAAGATTGCAGATGACATGGGTAACCAGAGGATATACTGATATTTTTTTTTCAGCGTTACAACCCCGTCGGTATCCTAAGCCCATATTAAAAATCTATTCTCCACAGGGGGTTTTATGAAAATCTGAAAGCGAACAGAGCATACCTCGTTGTCTGTGACTCTTTTGTAATCTCCTATGGGGTTCTTTTGTGGAATTGTAGATAGGGTCTTCAGGGTTCCATGTAAATTTGCGCAATAATTATTAGCGGCGAGAGGTAGGACATTACAGACACACGAATAGCGTAGGAAAATGTGGGTTCGGTCACCTCATTGCCATTGTGCACATACAATGCCCAGTGGTAGCAAATAGTCCAAGCCCCACCTTGTATTCATCGGTGCCCTCTGAGGTCTGTGCTTCAAGGAAATTTTTCCACTGCATCGTTGCGCACCCCCGCTCTCGAGTACAAGTGTCCGACAGTAGTTTTGAAGCTCGAGTGAAGAACCTAGGTGCAGAAAAGGAGAAGTCGATCATGGCTCAAGGCATATGAGAGCACAGGGAATTTGAGGGATGGCAACCTAGGGGTCAGTGGAGCCGCAGAAACCGTCTTCGAGCCAATCCGGCGACCCTGCAGGGGGAGGGCGCTTCCAAATCCTTATTCCATCAACTGTGGAACCAAGAGAGGCCACCAAAAAGTGATCTTAATATCTAGTCCCACAAACCCTAGCTGCCATGGTTTCTCCTTTCTTCATCTCTCCTCAACCCTAGCCTCTTGTTATATTACATTTACTTATTATAATATTTTATTTTAATTTTAAATTAGAAAGTAAGCCTTTCTATTGTTCTGTATGAACAATCTAGTTATTTAAGAAAAGGGAACATATCATTGAGAACATAAATATCTCTTTTACCAATCTTATAACCAAATATTTTTCATTAAATAATAATATAAAATTTAATATAAATCTCTGCTCGTCCATTGTTTGGGTTGATTCACTAAGATTTCCAAGTCACATATCTATATGATCGTTGACCTCATTTACGCATTATCACTGTTTTCATCAATGATATTATAATTGGTTTCATCAATCAGATTATAATTGTTGGAGATGATTAGACTGCAGCTATAAAATAGTTACTAGAGAAAATAAAAAACACTTTTTCATGAAAATGTTCAGTTTTTTTTCCTCTTCTAATAAAAAGGTTACGATGGTTAGAAAAAAAGAAGAAGTTAATCATCACTGGAAATATGTGGTTATTTATTTTTCAAATATTTAAGAGCGAATTATTAAATTAATTTTGAAATATCTTAAACTAATAGATTTTGATGATAACAAACTGTTCCATTTAACTACAGAAAGTAGAAATTTCTTAAATTAAATTAATGGATTTTTATGATAAGAAACGGTTTCATTTAACCACAGAGAGTAGAAATAATTAAATTAACGGATTTTATGATAATAAAATGTGATGAGATGCTTCGCAGTTATTTCTCTAATTGAATTAGCTATCGCATTAATCCCAGCAAAATAAAAAGTTGCTTGCCGTTTAAATTATACTTTCTTTAGAATTTATTAGCAAGGGCGGAATGTCAAGATCAGTGAATCTTTTTTAATATTTTTGAGTGGATTAGCAAGGGCGGAATGTCAAGATCAATGAATCTTTATTGAGTGGATTTGGCGATTCTTGGGGAAATAGCCAAATTGTCAAATAGTTCAAGAAATGACATTTAAATTTATTAATGGGATATGTTAGAGTTGGTATCTTCATCCCTCCGTCAGAGATAAAATTTCTCTTGTTGCATTTCATTTTAGGTGTCTCACTCAGTTCAGTCAGCTGCATTCCATTAGGAGCATGGATCATCTGACGGAAGGGTCTTGTCACTCATATCCCTCATGTCAGGTACCTGCTGGTCCGTGTCTGTTCATCAAAATCATTTACAGTGATTTTTGGTCTCCTGGTTAGCAAAGAGTCATTTTAGGGTTTTTAGGTTCATTAGGTCTAGTGTTTCGTTAATTTAGTCTTCAAAATGACTAATAATGTCAGTAGGCACATGAGGGAGGTTTCAAATAAGGTTTCACTGCAAAAATTTCATCATCATAATGCTTGATAATGATTTTTCTTCAAAACTCTGTTTTGAAGAGAAATCATCTATTTCATCTTTTGTAATAAATGCAATGTATTCTCAAAGTTTCTTTAGCTGTAAAGTACTCCATGCACAGCCCTGGTCACCTTTTCCAAACCCCATGCCAGTTATCCCTGCAAAAGAGATAGAAGCTCATCATCAGTCCAAAAAATAAAAAGGAAGCAAATCAGAGTTCATTTAAAAGTGTCAAAGTCTGCAACATTACAAAAGTGGGTTTTCAAGAAGAAAAAATTAAAATATTTTCCATAAAAGATATTTTCATTGTTTCAAAGATTCATTTGCATGCTAAAGACAAGAGTGAAGCCACGAAAAATCGTGGAGGAGCGAAGCAGTTGTTTGAGGGCGGACTGTGTGTTGAATTTGGTTGTGCGACGCACTGGGCAACTGGCGCGGTGCATAGGGCCACTCACCTCTGTGTATTTTTGCACTAGCGCGGCGCATATAAGGGTCACGACGCACTGGGCCATTGTCGTGGCGCACAGGGCAGACAACTAGATTTTTTTCATTGGTCCACAAAAATTCAAATCGACTCGGCTCCTTTGCTCCAAGTAAGTTCAAGTGATCTTGTAATTGCCATTAAACAATGTTTGGTGTTGTTTGAGTTTGAATATGAGAGTTTGAATGCCAAAACTATAAACCCTATCATCTTGTTGAAGTGCCTCCTTAGGGTTTTGAAATTGGAGTTCTAAAATTGATTTTGGTGCCAAATACTTCATTCCCCTCTTGTTATTCCTCCCTCTCACTATTAATATTATCATTACAATCCATCCCCTATTCCCTTACATCCCCAAAAGCACTCATTCCTAAGCCTATTTCCCTATCCCTAAAGTTATTTCATTTCCGATCATTCTCCCTTTCCCATCTCACTTGTAAAAAATTCCCAAACCCCAATTTTCCCAAACAGTTAATTGGTTGTCCCTACACTTGATTTATCACTTGATTGAGGTCCATTGTTCCTACTACACTATTTCTCCACAGTCCCTCTCTTACCACCATATATTTGGCAATTGAAACAAAGCACCAAATTCTCATTTTCATCTCATATAAGCCAATATACACCTTGCATGGACATCATGGAGACAGATACTGACACATCATATGACCGAGATAGTGATTCTACTACTGAGCTACATGCACCTAGAAGGCCTCGTAAAGGTGGCAAACATGTGAGAGAAGAGCCCACCTCATTGACACAATTGCAGGCTTGCCCAATTGCCATGGCATGTTTTTCGGGAAGCGGTCATGCTATCGGTATTGTGAGATGTTGCTAGGATCCATCCATCATTGATGGAGACTTAGCTCATTTTTGTTATTTTACACAGTGGTCGAGGTAACTCACGGTGTAAATTTCACTTTGTGCAGAAAACTATCTCTCAAGCAACCGGAATACCGAATGTGGGTGAAAAGTGGAACAAAAGACAGCAGTTAGACAGAGTGCATTATGAACCATACATCAGGCCTAGCTTTGTGAGGCAACTTAGCAGGGTGTTCCCATTCCGGTTCCTAAAGGAATCCTATGCACCCCTGATGAAACTCATTATCAGATATTTCAGTTGTGAGGGCCGGTTCTCACGCCTCTATGCCTACCACATCAGGTTATTGATGCATTTCACCAGAGTGAGGATAATGAACATTCCTTATTTCATGTGCTAGAATATCGAGAGAATGACCACTCTTGTGCAGAAGAAAACTCTCGAGCAGCAATACAACAGTATTTATCACTATGCACTCATCAAGATCGTGGTTGTACATCAGCTTGGATTGCAGGGCATTTCATGGGAGGATTTCATTTCCCATGATTTCTTCACAGATCCTCAGGTTCCTCAGAGGTTGTTCATGATGCAGGTGAACCTTCACATCAGTATGAAGGTCAGGAGGCAAAGACTACTATTGTGCCGACATATGTCACGTATCAGAGAGGCACTAGGAGATTATTTGTAGCAGCCCGGCGAGTACTATCTCCACCTGGGGTGGAAGGGGTCTCGTTGCCGTCATCAGCAGTACAGGTACAGGACAGAGGTAAGAGGCCTATGCAGGATGAGGGCCCTTCAGGAGGTCAGGATACTGATTTCATACTTATTGATGAGGATTTGAGCTCTCCAAGCTCAAAGTTGAGGGAGACCATTCAGGAGCAGAAGGCGGAGATAGACACATTTACCATCAAATTGCCAAGAGCCCAATGGGTCATAAACTACTTGGAGCACCGGAACAAATAGTTGGAGGATCAACAAACAATCATGGAGTTTCAAAACATCTGTGAGAACCGACAAGCTGCCCAAAGAAGCCAAATAGAGATGACACCCATTGAGCGGGAGATTGAGGCTAATAGAGAGACTTGGCTTGAGAGGGTCGATATTCATCTTGAGAAACTGTTGGAGAAGGCAAAAAAGGAAAATAATATGTTCAGGCACATGACGAACCATTATTGGGCACGAAATCATGTTTACAAAGCGAGGATCAAGATCCTGAAAGAAAGACTAAAGAGGGCATT
Organism: Pinus albicaulis; assembly: GCA_034641835.2. NCBI lineage: Eukaryota > Viridiplantae > Streptophyta > Pinopsida > Pinales > Pinaceae > Pinus > Pinus albicaulis. The sequence goes on along the minus strand of JAXQQM020091451.1, from coordinate 63,036 downwards.
AAAGCGTCGCAAAAGGCATGATAGACTCCAAATTTTGGCCGAAGCTTCTTTGACCCAGCATAGCACTTGACGATGGACCTTCAGCCCAAATTTCAAGAAATTTGGGAAACTTTTTGTCAATTTTGATTTTTTTTGGGCCTTAACACAGATTTTTCCGCCTGACGCGTAGCGCCACTTGGCGCACACTTATAATTGGCAGCTCCTTTTGAGGAAAACTTTGCATTTCTATATTTTTCATCAAAAATTATGCATGCATACCCATTACCTAAGGATTTTGACAAGTTTTGGGTTGCCTAAAGGGTCAAAAACACCTCAAAAATGGCCTTTCTGCCACTTTTTGGACACACAGGAAGCAATGTTGGGAAAACTCATTTTTGGAGGGGTAAATGGCAACCAAATTTAGAAATTCTAATTGGGTTGGAATGTAGACAGGCATAGATTTCCAACGAGCTATCCTGCACTCAATTTGGACTCCGATAAGGCTCTAAAATTTAGTCTCAAAGTGGCGCTATGCATAGAGATTTCAGGCGCGGTGCATTGGGAAATTTGGCCTATTTTTCACTCAACAGCTCAGTTTTTCGCCTAGTTTTGGCCAGTTTGACTTTTTTATGTAACTCTTGATGTAACTTGATGTAATTTCATGACTATGATGTAATTTTGGCACATTTTTACTCATCCAAGTAGATTCATTCACCAAAAAGTGAAATGTAAGTGAATGAATCAGTTTCCTATCATATAGAGGCAAGTTGTTTCATTGCCTATTTTCCAGTTCTTAGTTTATATATGGTTGAAACAACTCTTAGAATGGTGAGCTCGACCCCTAGAGTCATGGGGATGAGTTAGGCTTGTCTATATATTGTAGTTCTTCAGTCATATTCAGGGTTGGACACTTGGGATTGCTTGGCACTTCATTGTACATTTCATCTCTGCAATTTTGGCAAAGGAATAGACCAGGGTTTGCAGCACTCTTTGGGATCCATGTGGCTCTATGTTTTGATGGTGTATTTCTCTCTGTGATTGTAATTTCACTTATGTTTTATTTGTATCATTTCCCTTCTCCTTTCTTCTTGAATTAAACAAATGCGTTATAAAGGTGGAATTCATTAGATTTCTTTGCTCTGCCTTGAGTTTTGTTTAATTTTCCATGTTTTCATCTATTTGAAGAGGATTCTTGAAAGCCTCTTTCCCTCTTCATCTCCTCACCGGTATGAAATATCCATTCATTCAATCCAAAGCATCAAAACAATTGCCTTCCTTGCCCCATTCATAACTCTGCAAAAACTAGGCCTCATCCCCAAACCCAAAACTGCCTTTCCCTTTGATTCCAAAAAAACCCCCAAAATCAAGATCTAACTCATTTACTTATATACCTAGCCTAAAATCAGCTTTTATTTCAAGTCATCTCAAGCCCTATTGATTATCTTTGCTGAGATTGACCCGGAGAGAGCCCTCTCCTGATCTGGTAGGGATAGCTACTAGACTGAGCGTGGTTTGATGTTACCCTGAACTCTGCCTTCTTTCAGCCTGAGGTAGATTTAGGCAATAACAGGATATATTTAATTTCCATATCAAATTTTGCTAATTTAACTTCCATGAATCTAATTCTGTTAGAAATTAATGGAGATTAGGTGGATATTTTGTTACGTAGTTGTGATTTTAATTTTTATTAGACATTCAGTTCCTATTATTTAGGAATCTGTTTTACATAATGTATCTATTTAATTATTGGTGCTTAATGAGAAACTCCAAGCAGGTGCATTTGCTTGTGGGAGCTCCTGGTGATATGCACCTGTGATCTCCTGTGTGTTTGCCAAACTTCATGTCTTCTGCAATTGTTCACATGGTATCAGAGCTCAGGAAGAGCTGAGAGAAGTTGTGCGTGAGGCAGGCCGTGAAGGCGAATTTGGTGGCTCGCTAGACTGGAGCTGCGTTCTCTGTTGACTGTACTGCGTGAGGTAGATCGTGAGGTCGTGAAGATGTTTTTCAAGGCCATGAAGGCAGTTTTAAGTGGTGTGATCGTCTGGGAGAAGATCTGCCTGTTCTGTGTTAGTGGTCGTTGATTCAATCCTGAGCGCTCTCATTGAATCGTTTGATGGACTTGATCATACCATGGGCTTGATGAACGTGGCAGGGATTTGCAGTGCATCGATTGTAGTTCTGCGTTGCTACAAACGTGCAGAATTGAGCTGCGTGGATTTTCCTACTGTAAGGTGTCGTGTGAGTGCAGCAGAGTGCCTGTCGTAAGTGACAGAATCATTATGTAGCTGGAACGTGATAGTCAACGCGAATTTGTCAATCAATGTCACTTTGACGTGTAGAGGGAAAATCGTTGCAAAGATATTTTTTTAAAACACTGTAAATTAATTTTTTTAATGCTGCAACGACTGAGGCTGCAGCTATTGCACGTCAAGCCTGCGGTCAGCCATTCGTTTTGACCGGATTTCAGAGCATTTTTTTCACTAAATTTGGTGGCGTGAGGTCGAAAGGGCAACTCCTCGAAAGCAGGGAGGATTGTTTCTTATTGTTGATGATTTAGTTGACCACGTTTGGCAGTCATAGGAGTCGGCTTTGAGAAACACTTGACAGTTTTTGCACATCGTTTTTTATTTTAGTGGATTTGAAAACACCCCACGCAGCAGTACGTTCCAAAAAAAGGTACACGTAGAGTATTGAGGCCACAGCCATTGCTCCTTGAAGCTCGTCGTTTCCAGACTTGTGGTAGAGATGTTTTTTATTGTCAATCGAACTTGTCATAACATCATTTTATATATTATATATATATATATATACATATATATATATATATATATATATATATATATATATATATATATATATTGATTCGACAATTTGTTCCAAGTGTAGTTAAAAAGAATTGGATACAGTGTGAGATCAAGAGTTTTTTTTTTCTCTTTCTCATCGAAACTTGAAGGCCCTCATTAAGTAAATCTTGTTTTCAATTTTTTATCCAATTTTTTTTTTCCAAGATGAATGCTCAAATGGCAGATTATTTAAATGAAAGCAGCAAATTGGATGGTTCCAATTACACAAATCGGAAATTTAAGCTTCAGACTTTGCTTGAAGGACATAATACCTATAGCATTGTCATCGGCGATGAAGTTAAGCTGATTGTTACAAATGGTGGAACGAATGCAACAATTCAAGAATGGGAGAAAAGGGAGTTGAAGGCAAAGGTTCTACTAAAATTGTCAGTTAAAGATTGCATCATCCCTCATATTCGAGATTGCAAGACAGCAAATGACATCTAGAAAACTCTCAAAGACATGTATGAAATCAAGAACACCATCTGAACCTTGTTCCTCAGGAAGAAGATCCTGTCAATCAAGATGGAGGAGAACGAGTCTGTTTCGTCATTCTTATCCCGGATAAAGGAAGTTAAAGATAAACTATTTGATATCGGTCAAACCGTGGCAAATGATGATCTAGTGACAATCTCCATGAACGGTATGACGGATGACTATCAGATGTTTATAACTAGATTGAATGTAGGGGAAAAGCCTTCGTGTTTTGAAGAGCTTACTGGAATTTTGCTACAAGAAGAAGAAAGGAGGTCGTCTCTCAAACCTCAAGATCCAGATCTTGCATTGATAACAAAGTTCAAGCCAAAAGGGAGAGTAATGGCTGATCAAAGGAGGGGCAACACATCAAAAAGGACACCACAAGGTATGACCTTATATAAAAATGACTCTGCTCTTAAATGCTTTTATTTTGGTAAGATAGGCCATATTGCTAAATTTTGTCGTAAGAAGAAGGCAAATCAAGAGAGGTACAAGCAGAGAAGACATGCAGGTCACTTGGCGGATGCAGATGCAGATGCGGACCCAGATCAGAATCTAGATATTAGATTGTTTATGGGCGAGGCTGACACTGCTACTAAGGAGGATGAATCAGATATTTGGTTCGTGGATTCTGGAGCATCCTCGCATATGTCAGGTAAAAAGCAATGGTTCAGAAATTTTAAAGAATCCAACTCTGGAGTAAAAGTCTATCTTGGAGATAACATAGGGTACGAGATCAAGGGACATGGAGATGTCCTTGTTACTCTGCCTGATGGTAAGATCAGAAATATATTTGATGTGTGGTATGTTCCTGGCATTAAGAAGAACCTGATTTCTGTGTCAAAGATTACAGATCAGAACCTCAAGGTAGAATTTTTTAAATATCATTGGATTATTAAAGATTTGTTGGATCAGATGAAGCCCATTGCTATAGGTATTCGCATAGGAGGACTCTACAAATTGGATGTGAAAAGTACGCCTCAGCAAGCCTTGATGTCGTCGAATAAGTCTGCTGAAAATTTGTGGCATCAGCGACTTGGGCATATTAATTTTAGTGATCTCCTTCTATTGCAGAACAAAGGTATGGTAGATGGTCTTCCTGTTTTGAAAAAGTTGCATATTGATTGTGAGGCATGTGTGTTTGGTAAACATCATAGAGATGAATTTTATGCTGTTAAAGATAGAAAACAGAGGGATATACTCGAACTTGTACATACTGACTTATGTGGCCCGATGCAGACAAGGTCATTAGGGGGGGCCTATTATTTTTTAATCTTTGTTGATGAATGTACAAGATTCCCATGGGTGTATTTTCTTAAACAGAAAAGTCATGCTTTTGAATATTTCAAGCAATTCAGAAACATGATTGAGAAGCAAACAGGAAAGTTCATCATGATTCTTCGATCAGATCAAGGGGGAGAATTCAAGAAAGGAGCCTTCATCAAATATTGCAACGAGCATGGGATACAGCAGAAATTCACAACACCTTACACTCCTTAGCAGAATGGAGTTGCTGAGAGGAAAAATAGAACACTGGTGGAGTGTGTTCGCAGTATGTTGAAAGGTAAGAATCTAACCAATGGTTTTTGCGCAGAAGCTGTTAATACTGCAATGTATTTAAAGAATAGGACTCCTACTAAAATTATTGAGTATAAAACTCCTTTTGAAGCATTTTTTGGCTTCAAGCCTGTAGTAAGTCATCTTAGAGTATTTGGCTGTAAATATTTTCACATGTTCCTAAAGAGAATAGGAAGAAGTTAGATTCAAAGGCCATTAAATGCACGTTCATTGGATACTGCAGTGAGTATAAGGCTTATAAATTGTTTGACCCTGCTACTCACAAGGTGTTTGTCAGTAGAGATGTATTATTCCATGAACAGATTGATGATGGAAATCCTGTCCAAAACAATGAAGAATGGCATGTGCCCTTACTCTCAAAAGAGGATAGTGAAACAGGAGTCAGTCAACAGCAGGAACAGAAGCAGGAACAACAACAAGAACAACAGCAGGTACAACAGCAGCAGGATAATGTGGAGTTCAGTCCACAAAGGGAAGAAACAAGCAGAATAATTGAACCCCCACCACTCAGAAGATCAAGCAGGCCAAGACAGTTACCAGCTCGATATAGGGATTGTGCGCTTATGACTGGTATGTTAAACATTGCAGAACCTTCTAATTTTTATGAAGCTAGTAAAAGTCTTGAATGGAAGAAAGCAATGAATGAGGAATATGAATCTATCATTAAGAACAATACTTGGGATCTAGTAAAACTTCCTGATGATAAACAACCCATAGGTTGCAAATGGTTATTTAAGTTGAAATTTAGAGTAGATGGGTCTATTGATAAACATAAAGCAAGGTTGGTGGCAAAGGGATATTCCCAGATAGAAGGTATTGATTTTGAGGAGACATTTGCCCCTGTTGCAAAATTAAACACCATCAGAATGATTATTGCTTTAGCCACTAAACATAATTGGAAAATACATCAATTAGATGTTAAGTCTGCTTTCTTAAATGGTGATTTAAAAGAAGAAGTATACTTAGTACAGCCTGAAGGATTTGTTAAGAAGGGAGAAGAACATCTAGTGTGTAGATTAAAGAAAGCTTTATATGGTTTAAAGCAGGCACCTAGATCCTAGTATGAAAAAATTGATTCCTTTTTCCTCATGAATGGTTATGAAAGGAGCAAAAATGATCCCAATTTATATACCATGTTTAATAATGAAGGGCAGATAGTGGTGATTTCTTTGTATGTAGATGATTTGATAATAACAGGAAGTGCAGAAAATCTCATTGAAGAAATCAAGCAGCAATTATCACAGAAATTTGAGATGAAGGACCTTGGAGAAATGCAATATTGTTTGGGTCTAGAAGTTTGGAGAGATTCAAGTCAAACTTTCTTGTCCCAGGGTAAGTATGCAAAGAGTCTGTTATCCAGGTTTAATATGGATGAGTGTAAGCCTTCATGCATACCTTTACAGCAGAATAGCACACTTCAGATGAATGATGATTTGAAATATGTAGATGCAACATTATACAGACAATTGGTTGGTAGTCTTATTTATTTGACTACAACAAGACTTGACTTAGCTTATACAGTGAGTGTTTTGAGTCAGTTTATGACTCAACCCCATGACAGTGATTGGAGAGCAGCAAGAGGAGTATTAAGGTATCTGCAAGGAACATCAGACTTTGGTATTTTGTATTCTGACTCATTTGTTGTTAAGTTGACAGGTTATACAGACTCTGATTGGGCGGGAAATCTAGATGACAGAAGATCAATTATAGGTTACACCTTCAACATTGGTTCCGGGGTCATCTCTTGGTGCAGCAAGAAGCAACATACTGTTGCTTTATCCTCAAAAGAAGCAGAATATCAAGCCATGTGTGCAGCGACATGTGAGGCAGTTTGGTTGCGTAGAATTCTCCAAGATGCAGGGGAAGAACAGACAGAAGCTACGATCATCAATTGCGACAATCAGAGTTCCATCAAACTGGCTTACAATCCCGTGTTTCATAAAAACACTAAGCACATTGACACTCAATTTCATTTTGTTAGGGAGAAAGTGCAGTCCAAAGAGATTTCTGTAGAGTATTGTAATTCTTGTGATATCATGGCTGATATATTCACTAAGCCACTAGGAAGACTGAAATTTGATTTGTTTAGGGATACATTAGGTGTGTTTAAAAATCTCTTTCTCCATTAAGGGGGAGTGTTAGAAATTAATGGAGATTAGGTGATATTTTGTTATGTAGTCGTGATTTTTCTTTTTATTAGACATTCAGTTCCTATTATTTAGGAATCTGTTTTACCTAATGTATCTATTTAATTATTGGTACTTAATGAGAAACTCTAAGCGGGTGCATTTTCTTGTGGGAGCTCCTGGTGATCTGCACCTGTGAGCTCCTGTGTGTTTGCCAAACTTCATGTCTTCTGCAATTGTTGACAAATTCATGGTGGATTGGGCTATTTTTTTTGGAGTTTTAATGTTGAAATTAGTGGAAATTTTTTACGTGAAATATTGGTTTGTGTTATTTAAATAGATTTTTTTGACTTTATATATAGTTTTACTATCTGAATTTTTTTAAGACACTTAAATTATGCAAAAATTACTCAACAAATTTTATAATTTCAATAAATTCCTACCAAACTTTAAAAAATTAAACTAGAAAAATCCACTAAATATTTTCAAGTTAAAGACTTGCATGCAGATGAATTCGCTTTTACTCCAGCTGCAATGCAATCCTTCAGCAGAACATGTCTCTATCGTAATCCCAATCCCAAAGCACAGACTCAGTCGGTGATTAGGTAAGTACAAGTGGGTCAGTGAGTAGGTAAATACAAGTAGCGTTTACGTGTTAAAAGTCAAGCAAGTAATTAATTTACTCTACTTGTATAGATTTTGAAAGCGGAGAAATATCTAAATGTTATATATTGAAATGTTTCTTGAATTATTAATTTGTTTTGGAAAGTTAGTTCTCAATCATACTCCAAGATATCTGAAAACGTGGTTGACGGTAAGCATTGCTTTGAGAAATTCTAATCAATAACGAAAAAATTATTTGCTCTGACAAAATTATTATATATATATAAAAAGTAGGGAACTAGCTAAATGTAGTATATATTGAAATGTTTGTAATATTTTAAATTAGTAATTTAGTCTAAGTTGTTCCTATACAGTGACTGTAATTATTGATTTGTTTTGCTTTGGAAATTTAGTTGTAATTTTTTTTAAAGGTATCTCAAATAACGTTTCAGAGTAAGCATTTACTTTGAGAAATTTCAATAATAATTTGTGGTGATGTTGTGTACATCTATGTAATAAAATGATTTATTTTGAGTATTACACATTTAATTTTAGATAAATTTAAAAATTGTGGATATTTCATTAATATTGAAATTTTAATATATAATTATTGATAAAATAATTATAACTTTATATTATTTAACTGAATTTTTTTTAGCAATTTTAAGAGAAATGAATTATGATATTTCATTAATTGAAATAAAAAATTTAGACATATATTTAAGTAAAATTGGTTGGAAAAATATATTTAGAAAAAGATAAAAATCTAAAATATTTAAGTTATATGTTTAATTTCAACACAAGTTAATTTGAGAAAAAATGTAATAATTTTTAGGAGTTCATAGCGCAAAACTTAAAGACATCTTACTGCAATAAAAGTATATTTCTTTAGGTAAATAATAATGATGAGTCAACTCATATTTGAGAATAATAAGCAGTGTCAATTATTCTCCTACAAGTAAACTAGCACAACAATATAAATTAAATGGTTGGTAAATACCTATAGGCATCAATGCATGAAAAACATAAAAAAATCCTTACTTCATGATGTATCTCACATTGCCAATATTAAAAATAACATAAAATTAAGAAAAGTACAAAATTTATATTAAAAAAATAATATACAAGTTAAGAAAATATACATTAAAAAAAAGAACATAAACATGTAACTAACACAACCATAAAAAGTAAGTGGGTGGATAGACATCAAAAGGCTTACCTCATGATAAATTACATATTGCCATGATTAAAAATATATATATAAATGAATCAAATTATAACTTTCTTTTAAATTATTATTATATTTCTAATTATAAAAGGAATTATATATGACTTAAAGACATACATTTAAAAAAGTCATGTAACAAGATTTTTAACAATAAACATTTAGCCTTACTTTGTCATGGAGATTTTTAACCTACCATCCTAACTTCAAATCTATGGAGCCCACACATGAATCAAATCTCTCAAGCTGCAAAAAATTTTTTGACTGAAAAAATTTAGTAAAGGTTTGCAACTTGGAAAAGTTAAAATGTTTACATAACATAACATTACAACATCTCTTTTAGAGGTTCTGTTGGTGAAATAAATGTGATTAATATTCTAGAATTTTAGATGTAGATAAATCTCTACCATCCACCTAATAATTATTGATATTCAAATTAAAATTATGAATTACATATTCCAAAATAGACACACCTTGCAACTTAAAAATATTCTTAATTATGGATATTCTTCACCCATATTTACCGTTGTTATTTTTAACCTATAAATAAGACTTGTTACAATATCATTGGTTAGTACAATCACTTATCAACACCATGTGCTCAGAATACCATAATATGACATTTCTTTCAATTAATCAATTTAATTAGAAGGACAAAAAATCCATATAATTAGAAGGACAGAAAAGCCATAACTAGTTTTGAGATAAATTTCAAGCTTTGATTTGTGACTATTGTTAAGAAAATTTTAAAATATTCCATAAATATTAAATCCTTACTATCCACCTCATAATTCTTGCACCAAGGTGCTCTACAACCTAATATAGCAATGATATTGTAAAACATTATTTAAGGAGTTATGTAATGCGATCTAATGTTATATTGAATCAATCAATATTAAAACTAGCATTTGCACCAAATGTTGCAAAGGAAACGCTGTAAAGTAATAACATAGGAAATAGTAGTATAGAGGAAAAAATATGAATTATTTTATTTAAAAGAAATTATGGGTTTGGAGAACTGTTTGGATAAAAAAACTGGTTTTTTATAACCTAAGGAGACTCTTCCTATACTAACAAATACTTTTTGCAAACTTGGTATAATATCTTCTATTTCTGATTCATAACTGTTAAAGAGAATAAAATTAATAACATTACGAACAAGATTCTTTTAACCTACCCCTCTAAGTTTAGTCTAAATCAGGGTGTCAAAGTTACATTTATATGAAAGTATCTATTCAAATTTTTCATTGGAGTTTTTTGGAAATTATAAATGAATCTTTGAGTTAGTTTAATTAGTTTGAAATTCAAATAGATTGATGTTGAAGCCCAATTGAGTTATATTGAATTCATTATTGAGCAGCTCTCCATTTAGAATCCAGATATAGAAGTGAAGAGGGGGTCTGTGGTGAAAAGGGGAACTAAATATGGACAACTAGCTTCGGGTTAAAATCTTGTGCTGAACATATTACTCTCAACTCCACATCTATTAAGCACATAGATGGAATAAATTTCTTGAGGTGTAAATTCATACTCAAATTCATTAATGATTTAATATAAATCTCCTTGCAAATGAATAGAGAGGTAACAATTCCCGGATGCGGGTGGTTATTAAGGAATTGGCAGTTATGACTCTGCGAGCGGGCGCATGGCTAGCCCACATGGCCACCCGAGGTTCGCATTTACTCTCCCTGGGTTTCTTAAATCTTGCAGGCCATCACCCTACGAGGCATTTATGCCGGTGGGGAGGCCGAGACATCGCTTGCTTCAAAATGACCTGCTCTGGTCCTCCGTCCCTGCATTCGAATGTGGTTTCAGCGTTTCTGGTTTGGATGTGCGTTGGCTTGCAGGTCTCCATGTCGCTGCAGCTCCTGCCCGTGGGTTCCAATTTCTCTCCTGAGGCTGACATTCACAGCCTCCGCACTGCTCTGGGTAAGCGTTGCCCTCTGGGCTGTTGCGTTAGTTTTTCCCCTAGTTTTCATTACACTCACAGTCCTTTCTGCACTCTGCATTTTGCTTCGCCTGGCTTGTTCACTCTATTTCACCCGCCTGTGCCGCCCGAATTCTCCGCCTTCTCTCATCATACCACCACTGCTATGCCGCGCTTAAGGCACCACCTGCGTTGTCATAGGGGAACTTCTCGCCCCAGCTCCTCCAGGCATGGCCGCTTCCCTTCCTCTGATTCCCTTTCGTCCTCGCATAGTCTTAGTGAAAGCCCTCCTCCCTCGCGCAATCTTCGCAGCAGGGGTCATGTGCATCGTTTTCCTCCCTCCACGGGGCTTGGTGCCACTGCCTCTCAGCAATCCCCTAATCCCCTGCCTGTTATCTCTACTCCCGCGCGCAATCCGTCCACTGCCATCTTCCACTTTCAATGTAATTCCTCTCGCCCCTTGGTTATTGCTACAGTTTCAGTCTCTTTCAAGGAAATCCCTGAAGCTTCCCCTGACCCCCTTCCTTCTGCGTCTCCTGTCATTCCGCCGGCCCCTCCTGCCTGTCAGCATGCTTCTCAGATGATGGACATTGGTTCCTCTCGGAAAGAGGTCGATGGTGGCTCAAGTCTCCTCCAGAACCTGGTGCCATCGGCTGATGGTTGCGATGCAGAAGCCACCGCCAGTCAAAATGTCCCAGTTCCTGACGACGATGGAGATGGCTGGTGCAGAATAGTGGAGGAATCTCCCTCGAGTGACTATGGGCTCTAGCGTTTCAGTTTGTGCTCCAGTTTCTATGTCTAATTTTTGTGACATTTTGTTAGGTTTGTCTGCTACAATTCTCAGTCTATCCAAGATAATGTCCTATGTTGAATTTGTTCAAAATCATGGTGTGAGCTGGTTTCCCCACGCAGGCGGCTCTATTTTCAGCTCAATTTTGGCATGTAAAAGCTGGTTTCCTCTCCTGAGGAAGCTCTCAAACGATTCTCGGACCGGTTTCCCCCAGAGGGCGGTTCAATTTTTTGATATTTTGCTGACTGTATGGCGCTCCTGACACCCTGATCTCGCTGTATTATATGTTTTATTAATAGAGTTAAGCTTACTTAGAAAAAAAAATAGAGAGGTAACAATATTTTTATGTAAATATCACATTTATAATCCTTTTATATATGTATAATTCCGAAGTTCTCTTTTTATCTTTGTATATATCCATCCTTATATTAAGCCAACATCTCATAACTTTTAATTTTATTTATATTTATATTTGGAAATTTTGATTAACATATAGAATTGTTATAAGTATTATAATATTTTTAAATAGAAAAATAAGCTTAACATTTTTATCATACTAAATTGTAAATACACCTTAATAGTGTCAATGCAACCCCAAATTCTAAAAACAAATTAGCATATAGCTATAAAAATACTATTAATAAGACAACTGAAATTGTAAAGGGCTTTCCTCACTTAAAATAACGCAAATATATCCACTTCTAGAAAGAAATTACCAAAAACAAAATAGAAAATAAAGATGAATATGAGGCCTGCCTATTTCAATCTAAAGGTCCAAATTAACACACTTGGAAGAGAGTAAAAATAATGGCCATTTTATGTTACCTGCTATTTTAAGTTGTATTTAGTATAAATTTGACTATTTTAAATTTATTTAGTATAAATTGGATTAAAGCCAAACGATTTTGCATTAGATAATGCAAGATTTAATAGTTTATTAAATTTTAATGTTCTGGAATTTTAAAGAATTAGCATTGACAATATACAAGAAGATACAACAGGAATGTAAATCACTGCTGAAATGCAGATTTTTTTTACAATTTTTGTACTCATTAATCAGGTGGAGTTGCAGAGGAAGGAGGTGGAGTTGTGGTGATTGAGATTCGATTAAGTTTCCGCACAATGGACATTTTTTTTTGGGTCATCTTGGTAAGAATTCAGTCTAATATGGAAATATGGAAGAGAGATTGGAATGTTTTCTAGGATTATTCTATCGAGCATGGCATTATGCTTATATTTCCTCTTTTCCAATTTCCAGGAAAAATATGGCGCCAAAAGAATCATAGCATGCATTTGCTCACAAAAATTAAAATTTTTGGTTCGCAGATTTGATCACTTTTTTTTGTTCATTAAAACTCTATTCCTTACTCTCTTCCAGATTGCTTCCTACAACCTTTGATGAAAAAAGTGCTATTAGTAAATGTAGTAGCCTTTTAATACAAAAGTCAACATCTCCCACTACATTAAATTACCATAGCTACATCATAGCTACATCATAGTTGATTAGATAAAGATAAAAGACAAATTGGTAATTAAAAAGAATTATTTTAAACATTATTATAGTAACAAATATTTGCTGAAAACTTGGTATAATATATTTTATTTGCTGAAAATTTGGTATAATATCTTCTATTTTTTATTCATAATTGTTAACAGAGAATAAAATTAATAACATTATGAAGAAGATTTTTTTAATCTACTCCTTTAAGCTTAGCTTAGTCTGAATTAGGGTATCAAAGTGACATTTATATGAAAGTATCTATTCAGCTTTTTCATTGGAGACTTTTTGAAATTATAAATGGATCTTTGAGTTTGAAAACTTGATATAATATCTTCTAGTTCTGATTCATAACTATTAACAGAGAATAAAACTAATAAAATTATGAACATGGTGCTTTTAACCTATCCCTCTAAGCTTAGTGTGAATAAGGGTATCAAAGTTACATTTATATGAAAGTATCTATTCAGTTTTTTCATTGGAGTTTTTTGGAAATTATAAATGGACCTTCCAGTTTGTTTAATTAGTTTGGAATTCAAATAGATTGATGTTCAAGCCCAACTGAGTTCCATTGAATTAGCTATTGAGCTGCTCTCCATTTAGAATCCAGATATAGAAGTGAAAAGGGGGTTTCTAGTGAAAAGGGAAACTAAATATGGACAGCCAACTCCGAGTTAAAATCTCATGTTAAACATATCATTGTGAACTCCACATCTATTACGTACATAGATGGATTAAATCTGGTTGGAGATTAAATAAAGGTAACAATATTTTTATGTAAATATCACATTTATAATTCTTCTATTTATGTATAATTCCGGAGTTCTCTTTTTAACACTCTATATATCCAAAATCTTATATTAAAAAAAATCTCATTGAATTTAATTTTGTTTATATTTATATTTATATTGGTAATTTTGGCTAATATATAAAACTACCATAAATATTATAATCTTTTTAAATAAAAAAATAAACTTTAACATTTTTATCATACTAAACACCTCAATAGCGCCAATGCAACCCCAAATTCTCAAGAAAAATTGGCATTCAACCATGCCAATACTAACACGACAACTGAAATTGTAAAGGGCTTTCTTGACTCAAAAACGAAAATATATCCACCTTAAAATGGCGCTGGGTATTAGAGGACCTAGCACCCCACTTTACTATTGAAAGAAGACAATTTACATTAGAGAATAGCTGCTTTTAATAGGGTGCAGCGAAATCCACACACATGCAAACCACAAAAGGAAATTACCACAAGAAAATCACAAAGAAAGATGAATATGAAGCCTGTCTATTTCAGTCTAAAGGTCCAAATTAACACCATTGGAAGAAAGTAAAAATAATGGCGATTTTACATTGGCTGCTATTTTAAGATGTATTTAGGATAAATTTGGCTTAAAGCCAAACGAAAGGATTAGCATTGACAGTTTACAGGGTGATACAACAAATATATATTTTTTTTCCAATTTTTGTACTATACCTTTTTATTGTCTCATTAATCTTACAGGGTGTACCGAGGAAGGAGATTGAGGTGGAGTGATTGGGGTTCGATAAATTTTATGCACAACAGACATTTTCTGGTCATCCCAGTAAGAATTCAGCAAAGCAAAATTTTTCAGTATGGGCTGTTTCAGATTTTTCTGAGTTAGCCATCTCTAATTTTAGAACCATGCCCTAAACCATAATTGAGGTGGGACTAGGATTTCTAGTTAGTGTACATTTTAACATAAAGTTAATTTTTTTTTTTACAATGTGTTTTTTTGTTATACATGTTTGGCCTATAGATTTTATTGGATTTTGCTGACCACATGAATAATTTCTGCCTGAATCCATCACCTGAAATGAAAAATTTTACAATGTGTTTTTTTTGCTATACATGTTTGGCCTATAGATTTTATAAGATTTTTCTAACCACATGAATAATTTCTTCTTGAATCCATCACCTGAAATGAGTGCATTTTTACATAAAGTTTAGAATATTTTTCACAATTTTTAAATTTTTTTTTTATGCTTTTTAATTAAGTCTCATAGATTTTATGGGTCTGCTGAGGACATCAATAAAGTCATCCTAAAATTCAATTGAAAAAAAAATGAGATGGTGGTGGAGTGATGATTAAATAAAATTCATTCAAAATGCATATTTTCCTACCACTCTTTGGAGAATCTAGTGGACCAAATTTTATGGTTTTCACAGAGAGTTTCAGATTTTTTAGAGAACCCCTTGGTGCATGATGGAAGCATGATAAAAATGAAACCATGAACATAAAAATTATGCATTTTTCAGAACTCCCTGTTCATAGGCCTGTCTATTTTAGTCTAAAGGTCTAAATTAACACAACTGGAAGAAAGTAAAAATAATGGCCATTTTACATTGGCTGTTATTTTAAGATGTATTTAGGATAAATTTGGCTTCATGGTGGAAGCATGATAAAAATGGAACCATGAACATAAAAACTATGCATTTTTCAAAACTCCCTATTCATAGGTCTGTCTATTTCAGTCTAAAGGTCCAAATTAACACAACCAAAAGAAAGTAAAAATAATGGCCATTTTACATTGGCTGCTATTTTAAGATGTATTTAGGATAGCATTGACAGTTTACAGGGTGATACAACCAATATATTTTTCTTTTCCAATTTTTGTACTATACCTTTTTATTTTATTGTCTCATTAATCTTACAGGCTGTACCGAGGAAGGAGATGGAGGTGGGGTGATTTGGGTTTGATAAATTTTATGCACAATAGACATTTTCTGGTCATCCTGGTAAGAATTCAGCAAAGAAAAAATTTTCAGTATAGGCTGTTCAGATTTTTCTGAGTTAACCCTGCCTCTAATTGTAGAACCATGCCCTGAACCATACTTGAGGTGGAACGAGGATTTCTGGTTACTGCACATTTTGACATAAAGTTTTTTTTTTTTTTTACAATGTGTTTTTTTGTTATACATGTTTGGCCTATAGATCTTATTGGATTTTGCTAACCACATGAATAATTTCTGCCCGAATCCATCACCTGAAATGAAAAATTTTACAATGAGTTTTTTCTGTTATACATGTTTGGCCTATAGATGTTATAAGATTTTGCTAACCACATGAATAATTTTTGCCTGAATCCATCATCTAAAATGAGTGCATTTTTACATAAAGTTTAGAATATTTTTCACAATTTTTAATCTTTTTTTTATGCTTTTTAATTCTATCTCATAGATTTTATGGGTTTGCTGAGGACATAAATAAAGTCATTCTAAAATTCAATTGAAATAAAAGGTTGTGGTGGAGTGATGACTAAATAAAATTCATCCAAAATGCACATTTTCCTGCCACTCTTTGGAGAATATAGTGGACCAAATTTTATGGTTCTCACAGAGAGTTTCAGAGTTTTCAGAGAACCCCTTGGTGCATGGTGGAAGCATGATAAAAATGGAACCATGAACATAAAAATTATGCATTTTTCAGAACTCCCTATTCATTCAAAACATTGGATGACAATTCCTATCCATAACCTTGCAAATATATAAGATTGAGAGTAGTGAACCTGTCATTCAACATTCTGAGCAAATTTCCGATGAATGCTTACTAAACAATGAGGGGAACCATGATTTCTACCTAAATTTGTGAAAATTAGTGCATTTTTATATGAAGTGTATCCAACTCAACAACGTGCATCAAGTTTTATGTTTGTGAGTTACTACTACATGCATGAATCTTGGATTTATTAATTATGGAAACCAATACAAGAATACATATTGGAACTGTCAGATGTGTGCAACCTGGAGCTTCCAAACCTCAGGGAAATGATTTGCGGTTAAGATGAGTTTCTCCTAAATGGATGAGGGT
This sequence comes from Pinus albicaulis, assembly GCA_034641835.2. Lineage (NCBI taxonomy): Eukaryota > Viridiplantae > Streptophyta > Pinopsida > Pinales > Pinaceae > Pinus > Pinus albicaulis. Next base: position 46,148 of record JAXQQM020091451.1, on the reverse strand, counting down.
AAGCAGTGCAAAATGAACCTAAGGAAAGTTGCCACCTAAGCTAACAATCCATTCAAATTTATGGTAACATGCGCTTTACATACTTTGTCCAGGTTTAAGGGTTGTATATGAATAAATGTACATAACAACAATTGTAGAAGAAGCAAAAAAATGCATGAGGGTAGAAAATATACTTACAAAAAATTTGAAGCTTCTTTATTTTTTTTCGGATAACCCATGTTCCTCTCTTCTTCTTCTTAATACTAATTTTCCCTTTCTTGTCACTTCCCAGCATCGTTGAAGAATAGAAAGTTGGCTGTAATTTATCTCACTTCCCAGCATTGTGGAAGAATAGAAGGTTGGATGTAATTTATCTATACACACAGTACCGTGTACAAGATTACCATAGTAATATTGCCTTGGATAGTTTCACCCAAACAAACAAATGAATTTCAGATAAGAAAAGTGAGCTTGCTTCGAACATCATGTACAATATTACCATAGTAATATTGCCTTGTATAGTTTCACCCAAATAAATAAGCAAAGTGAGCTTGCTTCAGTACTCTTTCCCATGGTGCTTGCACAATAGAGGCAGCTTTACATCGCCATTTAGCCCCATAGCTCCCTTTTCCGGGTCCTCCTTCAAATCCATCAAATCGATGACTAGTTTTGATTTTGATGATTAAACCTAGACAAATTTTCAAAATTGGGGAAGATATTGCACTGAATCAGTCACAATCTTCAAAATTGAGGGAGATATTCCAATGAATTTTTCGATCAAACTGAGAAAGCGTGGAAGGGAAAACATGGTTTGTAGAATAGAGCTTTAATTTAATCCTATCACAATGAAAATTTGGCCTCCGCCGCACCAGTATTTCAACCATCCACTTACTACTCTTCATCACATCTTCGCCCATCTTATCTTCCACTGTCTGGTTGCATTCCTCCCATTCGATATTCACATCTGCCTTCAACGCTTGTTTCATGGCAGTACGATTGAGAAAGTCGTACAAGAAATCGGTGCCATCCTCTGAGGTATAATAAGGGGAGCATCCTCCTAATGTCATACAGAATGACAAGGCCTGTAACATTGCTGAGGGGTCGAAGGGCACGATTTCTGGCAATTCGGGCATCCTGCCATTTCTGCTGCCCAGTGAGATTTGCTGCCTCCTGCTATAGAATTTCAAGGCACGGCTTTTCTAGAGAATCGATGAGCCCTGCAGTGTAAACAACAGAAGCATGCGACTGGACATGCACAATGGGATGGGTTAATCCATTGCCAATGGCCAGTCCATGCAGTCGCAATGTCAATGCCCTGCCCTCCTCCCCTATTTTTTTGTCGAGCTTGTTAAGCATATACACGCCCAGAGACGGAACATACTTTCCCGCATAGCTCCCGCCTGATACATAAAATCGGCGCCCACGAAACAGGGGTTTCAAATTGAAAAACCCTTGTAGGGCCGCGTAAAAATTCTTGGCAACCTCTTCTTGATTGGTAGGAATTTGATCCTTGGAAAGGGCAATACAAAATCCACTTCCAATGGAACTGTCCAAAAAAATAAGCCAAACACACGATTCCAAGGCGCAGTATTCTGATGCAGACACAGATTTGGTCCTTCGATTCTCCAAATACGTAATTCAAATAAATTTCCGATCATACCAGAGCAACCGGGACCTACTTGCAGCCACGCAAAATTGAAATTTCAGACTTTTGCTACTCAGTTGGAGGTGAGATGGCCTCGTAGTATGCATAAAATATCCAAGCACCTTTCTTTCCCTCTATACTCAGATATCTAGACTCTGTGGCCAGCGCCTTCCTGGGAAATTCCACACAAACCATACCGACAACATCCCAACATATTATTGCTACCAGTTGTACAACCACCACAACTGCTGCTGCAACTATAACATAATTTTTGCGTATTCATCGCGCCCGCCTTCTACAATATTTTGTTTCTCCTCGGCGGCTTCATGGTTTCTTCGGAGATTAGGGTTTTTATCAATTTTTTTCTGTAAAAGTATTTAATCCTAAGGTAGACATTGTTTCAATCGTCTAACATGAAAATCAATGATGTACATTGGTACACGCAACAGTTTAGGAAAGTTGTTTTCAAATAAAAACGATTTACAGCATAATAAAAAATCAAAAAATAATAATTATATATAAATTTGAGCTAAGTCATTTGATGGGTTTATTGATGGTGGTTTACAAGCTCATGGTATTTTTAATGATGAATCCTATTGAAAGGCTTGAAGAAATCCATTCATTTTAGATCCATATTAACCATAGACTTGATCCTTCTTGACATTTGGTAGATCCAAATTTAATATGGATCTTGGTTAATTGATAATTACACAGAGATGCTCTACAACAAGCATGACAATGATTTTGTAAAAAGTTATGTAAAGTGTAATGTAATGTAATGTAATGTAATGTAATGTTGGCTTGGTTAAACTCAAATTAAATGTTTAGCATATAGATTAGTTAATATAATTTTGATTTAGTTATTTGATAGGTTTATTGATGATGGTTCACAAACCCATAATATTTGTGTGTTGAGAAATTTCATTATGGTAACGAAATTAAAACTAACAATTGCATTTGATGTTGGAAAGAAAATGCAATAAGAATTAATTTGGAAAAAAATCATGACATATAAAAATCCATTATACAAGTGCATTCTTTGCCATTGACTTTTTCTCTTGGATCTAATAGCACGAATCACTGAAAATGTCCTTAAAAAATTAAATCTCTTTTCATTATTTAAAAAATTAAGATATGGACAAATTTAATCTATAAACTTTTCATGTCCACAGAAAACTGTCACTGATAAAGTGATATTGACAGTGGAAAGTCGTCTAACTCAGCCTATGATAGAGTCCATCGCGGCCTATGATACAGTACATCGTGAGTAGATAGATAGAGAAGATGGAGAATTCGTTGTATTTATGGATATATTGACCAGAATAATTGTCCAGTTTGGTTTTTATCGGATCATTTTTTTTTTTAATGGCCAACTTGTCAGATTAACATTTATTTTTTTCTCTCCGTAGATAATCTGATACATATCAAACGCATAATCTGACACATATTAAGAAGGATTATTCATGGCAGACTGGATGATCAGCAGGGAGAAACATTTACTTACAACAGACAGAAAGGATTTACGTAAGGTGATGGAGATGCTGGCTGTAAAGGAACATCGCACACTCTTAATTGATTATTGCTGGGATTTTGCGATTTTACAAAATGCAATTTCCCGAGGAGGAATTGAGTGGTTATTTTCACAAGCGGGTGTTGTGCTTACATCGGCATCAACAAACTCTCTAGTTACCAGTTTCTGTGATATGTGTGCAGAGGAGGGGGACACCACAACGATGGATTGTGGTCACACTTATTGCAATGTCTGCTGGACGCATCACTTTTAGAAAGTAAAGAATCTGAATTCAATGTGAGTGACTATAGATGGCTAAGAGATACACAACAAAGGCTTTTGAGATCAATATGTGCCCTGTCTTATTCTTATCCTTTTGCATTTCACATCTTTGAAGATGACAAACTAAGGGAAAAACTGACAGAAACAGAAAAAACATTGAAACATGAACTCTTTGAAGATCATCAACATCAACTAGAGGCAACAGTAGACAGGCTGTCAAAGATGATTGATGGTGATGAACAAGCTCTTATCACCAGCTAGAAAAAATTTATTGATCCGAGTGTCGTCATTCAAACAAGGTGTGGAAATATGTCCTCTAAAAAATTCAAGATGTCCTCCAAAAAACAAAGAAAAACAAACGAAAAACACATGTGCTCAATGATTGAAAACCTCAGGGTATGGTTGTTACTTCTAGTCGTGTCCCCCCTTATAGTAAAATTTTCTTCAATGTGTTGATTGTTTCAATTCCTGCGCATCAACACAGCAGCCCAATAATCGAACCAAATTTCTGTGTTTCACGTTTGAGAGAATCCTCATTCAGAACGTGTTTTATTCTATTTTTTTTAATTAAAATAAATATTTGCTGATTTAAATTACAACAATAAAATCTTAATATAATATAATATAATAATAATACCAGTAAGATAATAATATAATATAAGATAATATAAGATAATAATAACACCAGTAATAATCCTTACTTGGTCAACTTATATAATATATAATAATAATAATACCAGTAAAAAACTATTATATTCTACGAAGTTTTGAAATTTCAATATTGAATACTAATCAGAGCTTAAGGATGAACACGAATCGATTCACCTGGAACTTTAGTTGCATCTCGTGGAAATTTTTTTGTCAATTGAAATTGGGTTAGTGATTAAATAAGAGTTAAGAATATGAGTTTAAATGGAAAAAATATTATTTATTATATTTAATTTTCTTTTTTGAAATTTAATTTATTAAAATATTAAGTTTGAATTATAAAAGGTATATAATTCAATTTTTTTTTTAAATATTAAATTTGAATTATAAAAGGTATATGATTGAAGTTTTATTAAAAATACTAATTATTTAAATATTTTTAAATATATTTTAAATAATAAAAAAATACAATTGGGCCATAAATTATATAAGTAAATTTATCAAAACATAAAATAAAATGTGGCCTCCGAGTATGTACAAATTGTTTCTATTTCTTTAAAAGCTTATTTTCTTTAGACATAAAAATTAAATAGATTAACTTCTAAGACTCATTTTAAGTAGAGTGATTTTTCTTGAATAAAATAATGAATTAGACTGATTCTCACACAACAACCAATAATAATTGTCCTCACTACTAAGTTAAAAAACAAATTATAATAGATCTTTCTACTATATAATAATAATAATAATAATAGTAAGAGAACTCGGCTCTGCTAGAGTTTCCGCTTCTCCCCTGCACCTGCACCGACACACTCTGAATGCCTGTTGCCTTTCCATAGGCTCTCTCCTTCTGGCACGCAGCGGACTAGTGCTAGTTCCCCTGCAATGGCAGGCCCTCCGGGGGGAGACGAACAGTCTTGCCCCTCATGTAACAACAAACCTTCCTCCACGAACCACAACAAGGGCACGGCCTCGGACCAAAAGATTCCAGAGGCTGAGGACAACAGAACGTCTGAAGCGCCAGACGTCTCAACTGGCAAGAAGAACGCTGCTCAGGAAGATGGATCGGGGCATAAAGGGACGCCCACGGTGACGTCGACTACCTGCAAACCGATTGCGGCAGAGAGGCCAAAAATTGAGCTTCCAAGTCACACGATCAATGGACGGATCCAGTACATGAAGTATCACGCACTTGTTGGCAAATTTATTGGATTCTGGCCCACGGAAAAGGCACTTCACGGGTGGATTGCAGCCAAATGGAGACCGAAGGGACATGTCACCCTACAGCTTGGTCCCAAAGGCTTCTTTACTGCTATCTTTCTCTGCTTAGAGGATCGCAACAGGGTTCTGGATGAAGGACCTTACTTCTTCAACTCAGCTGGCCTATACCTAAGGGACTGGGTAGAAAGGTTCAACCTTGACAAGGAGGATTTCAGTTGGGCTCCGGTATGGATCAGGATGTACTCGCTCCCAATGGAATACTGGGACAAAGAATCTCTAAAAGACATTGGTCAGGGATTAGGTGAGTTCATCAAAATAGCGGAGGAAACGAAGCTGCGTCATTACACCTCATATGCACGCATCTGTGTCTACATGCGTCTGGACAAAGCTCTCCGAGATTCGGTAAGCCTCTACCACGATGACTTTGAATGGATTCAACCTCTAGATTTTGAGCATGTTCCCTTCCGCTGTCGTAAATGCCATATCCATGGGCATCTCTTCAGGGATTGCCCTCTCAACGCCAAGCCACAAACCTCGGATCACCTGGATGCGAATGCTCCTGAAGGGTTCACCAAAGTCACCAGTCGAAGGAGATCCCACAAAAAACCTCCCAGTGGGAAAAAACCCTTAGCTACTGCCTCCTCCACTCCCTCTACCAGCAATAGCTTTGATGCTCTAGCCTCTGTTACCGATATCCCCCCCCAAGCAGATCAGCTACCACCCCAACCGGCAAAATCGACCTCTCCACCCCCACCGCCTAACCCAAACCCTTCTCATCCGTCCATGGGGGCTCAGACTGCTCCTTCTGTTGCGCCTCTAAAAGACCCTGATTGGAGGCTGAACGGAATGGATGTGGACTGCATTCCCTTTCAGCACTCTGAAGAAAGTAGTCGCGCACAAAATATGGAGGTAGAACTGGAAAGCATTGACCTTAGAGGGCTCGACATTTTTTAGCTGGAACAAGCCTGCAGGAAAAAGGAGTTTAACAAGATTCAAGAGCATCAGCTAGATAAGCTGGAAGTGATCATTGCCAGAGCATTCAGATAAAAAGAATTGGGAATACAACCAGGCAGCAGATGGGATGGCAGCCAACCTCCCAAGGATTCTAAGAAAAGAGGAAGGAAAACCGACCTGGAACAAACCATCACAGTGGGAAAAATCCTGGTTGATTCAGGAAGATACACTAAGCTGACTAAGTACTACAAGCCCCTCCCATACAGTGAATCATGAAACTCATTTCATGGAATATAAGAGGACTAAACAGTCCTGGGAAACTCGAAATGATAAAAAACATGCTAAAGCAGGAGCAGCCTCAAATTTTCTTCATGCAAGAAACCAAATGTAACAGTAACACTCTTAGCAACATTCTCTCAAGAGCTTGGCCTGGATGCCATTCAGTGGCGATAGATACCTCAGGCGCTTCTAGAGGACTGGCTATAGCTTGGAACACTCAAGCCATCTCGCTCTCTGATTTCCATGCTTCCCATCACATCATCCAAGCAACTTTTCATATCATAGGTACTAATATTCATGGGCATCTTACCAACGTCTATTTCCCATAGGAAGCAGGCAGTAAAACAGTTATACTGGATACCATAGGAGTGCTTAATACTGACAGAATCCATCCTCTCTGGATCCTAGGAGGTGATTTCAATATGATCACTAAGCTGGAGGAAAAGATGGGAGGAAGAGCCAAATTAGAGCCAGAAAGTGGCCACTTCAAAGACTTCATACAGGACAACTTCTTGATAGATCTGCAGTACAGTAATGGAATTTACACTTGGAGTAATCGCAGAGCAAGCCGCCAGCACATTGCCTCTAAGCTAGACAGATTTATTATTTCAGATAACGCAATCCATCTGGGTGGTGAAATTTCAACCTCTATACTCCCACTCAACGACTCTGACCATTGATCGATTGCTTTACAATGGCAAAGACCGGGAAACTCAACGCGACGCCCTTTTCGATTTGAGGCTTTTTGGTTAAATCATCCAGCCTTCAAGGACCTCATCAACACCTGGTGGAAGAGCTTTGAGCTGCCAGACGGGTCCAAAATGTTCCAGTTCCAACAAAAGCTCAAATTTCTCAATACCCACATCAAACACTGGAATCACACTACTTTTGGCAACATTTTCCAGGCACAGCAGGACCTTAACAAGGAAATGCGAGCTCTCCAGCAACAGATCATCACGGAAGGCTATTCGAAAGGATTAATGGAGCAGGAAAGACAGCTACAGAATCAACTAGAGAACAGATCCAAGCAGGAAGAAATTCTTTGGAGGCAGAAATCCAGAATTCGATGGTTGAAGGAGGGTGAAAGAAATTCCAAATTCTTTCACAGGACCACCATTCAAAGACGAATGCACAACACAATAACCTCTATCAAGAATCAAGACGGGGTAAAGGTGGAAGATCACGCTGAGATTGAGAAGGCGTTCATCAATCACTTCCAAGTTGTGCATCATGAACCCCCTTTGGACAGAACTCCGGCCATCGACAAAATCACTCAAAACATTCCAAAGATCATCACTGACGAGCACAACGAGCTTCTGCTACGCCAAGTATCTAGTCAGGAAGTGGACCTCGCCATGAGGCAACTCAAAGATGGAAAGGCCCCCGGCCCTGATGGCTTCATGACAACCTTCTTTCACAATTTTTTGGACCTTATCAGAGAGGAGGTCTGGATGCTGGTGGAGGAATCACGCTCCATGCACTGGCTTCTCCCTTCTTTGAATGCGACATTCATCGCCCTTGTCCCCAAAGAAGATGATACCAGCACGCCCGACAAGTTCCGCCCAATAGCCTTATCCAATGTCATATACAAAGTCATTTCTAAAGTCATTGCAAATAGACTGAAGCCGCTTTTGCCCCTTCTTATCTCGCCTGAGCAATCCGGATATGTAGAAGGTAGACAAATATTAGATGGCATTATCCTCACTCATGAGGTCATATACTCACTCAAGCACACCAATCAGGCAGGTATGATTCTTAGGATAGATCTCTCTAAAGCTTTTGACAAATTAAGTTGGACCTACATTCAAAAAATGCTAGCTGCTTTCGGCTTCTCCCCCACCTGGGTTCGATGGGTCTACAGTCTTATCTCGTCCTCCTTTTTCTCGATCCTCATTAATGGGATTTCCTCGCGCCCCTTTAGCCCCTCAAGAGGCATCAGACAGGGGGACCCCCTATCTCCCTTCCTCTTTGTATTAATGGTGGAGGGTCTGGGGCGCCATCTCTCCTTTGCCCTTAGATCCCAGCAAATCAAAGGTCTCTCTGTTCACAATTCACCTGCCATCACTCATCAACAGTTTGTCAATGACAATATGGTGTTTGGGTATCCTTCTGTTCATGAAGCCTCCCAGCTAAAATCCCTTCTGAATGATTTCTCAGCTGCCTCAGGAGCTAGCATAAAAAATGCCAAATCTCAAATCTTCTTCTTCCACACACCCCCTTTAATTCAATCAGCTATAGCCCATATCCTTGGTTTCTCAACTGCCACTCTTCCCTCCACTTACTTGGGCGCCCCTCTTATAGCCTCCGCTCTCAAGCATGCTTCATGGCACATACTCCTGGAAAAACTTGAAGCACGACTCTCTTTATGGACTCTCAAAACTCTGAACATAGCTAGAAGACTCGTCCTAATCAAGGCAGTGCTACAGGCTATGCCTCTGTATCTCTTCTCCATCCTCGCAGCGCCTAAATGGGTCCTTAAAAAAATCAAATCCCTACAGCGGAATTTCCTATGGGGATCAAAAGGCGCCAACCGCAAATGGGCATTGGTTAAATGGTCCACGGTTTGTAAACCCAAAGATCAAGGAGGAATAGGCTTACGGGATCCCACCCACAACAATGCTATTATGAGTGCCAAAATTTGGTGGAATTGGCTCACAGCCCCCAATAAGCCCTGGGAAATTCTTTGGACTGCCAAGTATGCCAATCATAGACCCCAGGAAGAACTCATCCGATTCACTCCAGAGGAGAAAGGCTCACTAATATGGAACGCGGCCAAACAGCATTACTCACTCATACAACAACATAGTTTTTGGGAAATAAGAGATGGTAGATCCGCCAGATTTTGGACAGACTCTCGGGATCAATCTCCCAAACTCACCCACATCTATCGTCCGCCTCCCGGACCAGATTGGGACATGCAACAATTGGAAACAGTTCAGCAACAATGGATGTAAATTGCAGAGACAGGTTACAGGCAGTGGAAACAGGCAGCAAGGATAATCAGGAACACTGATGAGCAGGCCATGGATGCCCTAACAGCTGAACTCAAAACTCGATGCATCAGAATATCGAACGCCAGGGACATTCTCAGATGGGGCTACACTCCAAAAGGAACTTTTTCAACCAAGGAAGCTTATAAAATCATCAGCAATGATCCCATGCCCAAAGATCCTCTCTGGACCAGAATTTGGAGTACGGGCATCTGGCCTAATGTTTCAATATTTCTTTGGCTCTTTGGACATCAAAGAATTCTCACATGGGACAACTTAAGGAAGAGAAGCTTTCATGGCCCCTCAATCTGCCCCATTTGTTGTGAGCATGAGGAAACATAGCAGCATATCTTATCCTCCTGCACTCTGGCCAATCAATTGTGGGAGAAAGTCAGTTTTCGATGTCAACAAAACTGCAGACTCAATCTAGATATAATAAATTCCATACGAAACTGGCACCAAAATCCTTTCAAAAGTAAAATTCTAAATCATCTCTGGAAAATAATCTCGGGCCTCCTCTTATGGACTATATGGAAAGAGAGAAACAAATGCATATTCAAGGATAAAAAAACTCCAACAGATATAATCTGGAGGAACTTATGCCAAAATCTTACTGAAACCTTAGCTTTGCAGTCATGGGATGCTGGGGATTTCCCTACTCTGGCTAAAGAGAGAGCTATATGGGAAAACTGGAGCATTCAGCTTCAACCTGGAAAGCAAGTGTTCACACCCCCTAGCACTGACATTGCCACGATCTCTTGGAATCCTCCTCCCAAGAACACCTTCAAACTCAACTTTGATGGAGCTTCTAAGGGGAATCCTGGTAAGGCAGGCTTCGGGGGCGTTATCAGGGATCACAAAGGCACTCCCATCGTTGTTTACCTGGGAAGTATTGGATGGGATACGAACAACTCGGCTGAGCTGGAAGGATTATGGCAGGGGCTTCTCCTCTCTCAACATAATGGGCTGTATCCTCTAGAGATTGAAGGAGATTCACAAATTGTCATTAATATGGCCACCCAGCTCCTAAATGGGGCTCATACGCATAAAATTGCTAGCAGTTGGTGCCTTGAGGCTCGTTTGGAAGAGATTGAGAGATGGCTCCACAAAAATCGAGCTCTCCTCTTCAAGCACATCAGACGGGATGGCAACAAAGTCGCAGATCTTCTTGCCAACCTGGGCGTTGACAGTGAGCACAATCTCATTACAGGGACTCTCGATATAATCCAGAATAATGAACAAAGACAGAAATGCCAAATCTTGGTTCAAGGTGAGGCAGAAATCCCGGATGCGGGTGTTACTGATCGCGCTGGAGTTGATGGGATGGGGGTCTAGCCGGACGGGAGGCCACCTGCCATCCCGCATGGAGAACAACACCCATATCTTAAATATGCTCATTCTACGTTTAATTGCATTCACTCTGGGCGCACCTCGATGCATTTTCACCTGCGGTGATATGGCTTGTCCTCCGGTTCTCATTTATGACAATTCATTGCAGGTGCTCCACTATTGCAAGGCCTACCAGTTCATAATCATGGATCCTCTCTTTGAGCCGAACACCTCTCCATCGCCGGTGACTTGGTGGTGTAGCCCGGGAGCTGGGACTGCAAACGCGCGCACAGTCACTGGTAAGAGGTGCAACCTAAACTGCTGCCTAGAGCTTGGTGAAAGCCTCCCTCTCTCGCTCTCTAGTTCTTGTATGCTTGCCTCTATCACTCTTAATTCCCATTCGACTCTGTCCTCTGTCATCTCTCCGGTTCCTTGGCTCTCTCGCCCCATCTCTGTTGCAATCATGCCTCGCCTCAGGCACAGAATGTGCTGTAGGAGAGGTACCACCAGGTGCCAAGTGAGGCGCACACCTCCTACCCCCCAACTCGCCTTCTGAGTCTTCTGCCCCCTCGGACAGCCTTCCTACTCTTCTCCGGGGTCGTCTTCTCCGTTCAGGTCGAAGGCTGGACACTCTCGACTCTGCCCCGGCTCAGTCTCACACTGCTCTCTTCTCTTTCGATTGCACCGTCAACCGACCGAGAGTTACTGCTGCTATCTCTGTTGTGTTTCTTGAGGAGCCCCAGATCGAGCCGCACCAGAATTCAACTGATGGGCAGGGTACTTTCAGCAATGCTGAGCAGGAACAGGCGCTTCAGGACACTGTGGGGCAGCCCAGCGGAAATATGGATGCTATGCAGGGCATCACAGGGCATGGAAATGAGGAACAAGTGGTCCCTCCTCCCTCCAGAAAGGTGATCCACTCTGTCGCTGACCTGTACAATGAACGTGGCGAGCTGGGCGATTATTGGTGCAGGGTCGACCTGGTTTCTCCTAATGAGTAGTTTCGTTCCTCAGTTCTGGTTTTTTTGTTCCGTTTCTGCCCTCTATAACGGGCATGTTTTTTATTATCCTACTGTTCCAAATCATGGTTTTGTTTTGGCTAATCCCAGTGTCCAGCACTCTAAGCATCTCACTCCCCTGCGTGGGAATTACTCAGTAGTTTCTTCAGAATGGTTTCCCTCTTACAGGGCAGTCTTAAACTCTGTTTTTGTATGTCTGAAATGCCACAAACCTGGGCAATGATAAGGCCTCAGCCCGATGTATACTATTTATGTTGTTAATAGATTACTTTTACTTAGAAAAAAAAATAATAATAATAGTAAAAATAAAATAATTTAATTAACTGAAAAATAAACCAAGTGAATATTTGTATATTATTTAACCAGAAATTTTATTTCACTGAAAATAAAATTATATAAAAATTTATGAGATTTATGTAATATAAACCTACATGTCTGATTAAGAAATACTTTCCCACAGAGTGAGAAAAATTTCCATTATACGTATTGGTAAGGAAAAAAATGACCGACCAATTGGTTAAAATTTTGCAGATCCAGTCCACCAATACTGCAATTGTGCCATTTCACCTGACACTCAATGGAGCACTAGACAAATAAAAATCACCCAACTTCTTCGAATGTATACGTCAAATATTTAGAGGTTCTTTACCAAAAAATCCAAATCCATCAATAAATTCTAAAGGTTGTGCTTGAGCCACTACTGTGTTGTTATAGAAATTTTCTAGACAGCTTTTCCACATGAAGATGGAGATAAGCACAAACATTTTGCAACATTTGTTTCTCCAGCTCTTCTTTGCTTTCTCCTTCGAACATAAGAAGAAATTGTGGGAAGCTAGGTCCTTAACTTTATCAGCTAGGATTTAAACCTGCAATCAAAGTCAACAGATTTACCTAAATCAGTTGAACCATTAGTTGATCACAAGTTTAAATGCAATTCAATTTCGAATATTAGAAAATACAGGGATCAAAGTTGAAATTTCTTGAAAATATTTTGTATTACAGGTTTAAATGCATTTAAATTCCAAATATCCAAATATTAGAAAAATACAGTGGATCAAATTTTAAAGTGTTTGAAAATATTTTGTATCACAAATTTAAATGCAGTTAAATTGAAAATATTAGAAAAACACAGGGATCAAAGTTTAAAGTTCTGGAAAATATTTTGTATCACAGGTTTAAATGCAGGTAAATTCGGAACATTAGAAAATATAGGGGATCAAAGTTTAAAGTTCTTGAAAATATTTTGTATCATAGGTTTAAATGCAGTTAGAGTATTACAAAATACAGGGATAAAAGTTTAAAGTTCTTGAAAATATCTTGTATCACAGGTTTAAATGCAGTTAAATCCTCCATTGTTGCATCTTTAGAGAGTAATAAATGCAAAGGACCAATGCTCTGCGCAACCGTGACACTAACCAATAACTTATTAGTGCTTAATGCCTTCAGTGGAGGATTCATCTTCTTGCTTTTCATTAAAACAAGTCTGCCATGGCCTTCGTAGAGGTTAGAGAGTTAGTTATGTAGTTAGGTTGAAGGAAGTTGTAGATGAATGGCCTAAAACATTTCAATCGTCTAATATTTTATCTGATGGTGCAAAAATATACATAGTGGCAGTTAGGAGAGTTGTTTTCAAATAAAGATGTCTTATATCAAAAAAAAATTATGGATGCTTTATATCAAAAAAAAATTCTTATTAGTGTAATTGTAACAAATTTTATCACTTAAAAAAAATATATATCTAAATATAATTAAAAAAAACCTGTCATTATCCAAGGGGCTTAGAATAGAGTGTGTTGGAGTGTACTTTTAATGGGAAAAAATCTAGTCATGTTAAGGGTTAGTGTGGGTTAGTGTGGCCGAGACCATATTCCATCTTTGAGTGATTTTGAAAGCTTCGATGCCCTTGAGTTGTGTTTTCTCAAGCCATAATATTTGAAAAACTCAAACATCTTCACAAAAAAACAAAAAATAATATCTTTTCATTAAATATAAACAAAATTATTTTGATGGTTAAAATTTTTAAATTAAAACTAATATATTAATGAATTTATAGTATTTTTATAATTATTTTCAATTCTTTTATTCAAAATTATTTTTTTAGATTATATAATTAATATTTGTCTTCCCTATTCTAAATATTATATATTTTTTTATTTTTTTATCTTCCCCATTTCTTTGTTTTCTAGTTTACGTGGGGCTTAAAATGACTAGTACAATGTCTTTGAACATATATCAACAATTTCAACTTAAAATTTTTCATTGAATATTTATTTCATCAAAATTTATTTATAACACACTTGTTCATATTGTAAATAGACTTATAGGGTTGGACTATGTAAGTAGGCTTAAACTACCACCTTTATTGTGGAAACACTTCTTATCCAAGAACAAAAAAAAAACTTTTGAATAATAAATTATAATTGTCATTTAAATTCTTATTATTTTTAATTTTAAAAAAATTATATATGACTTAAGCATATATATTCACCCCCACTTTTTCATTGTTTGGGCATGTGTCCCACAAATAGTAAAGAGATAAAAGCTTTTTTTATGGATAAGTTCCACAAACATATTTGGGAGAAGTAGCTAGGGAGAAAGAAAAAGTATTATATTGAAGAGTTTACTCCGACTCATAATCATAAAAAAAAAACTTACATCGGGGCCAATATTTCTCGGAGAGCCAAAATTCTTATTCCTCAATTAATGACTAATTCTTATCAACTCCCTTCTGAAATATGGCATTGGAAAAGGACAAAATAAGTGTATGCCAGGTGTAAGCGTAAGAAGTCACTCCTTGACTGATTAAGGAGTAAGCCTTACACATCATAGTTCATTTCAAATTTTAAAGGGTTTGTTTGAGTGGTGGGATGACTTTCTCAAATATTTTGAAATTATTTTATGTTCTTTATGATCCAGGTGCATATTGGTGGCCACCTGCCAATTCCACTTGGGGACCCACCATTGACTCTTTCATTTTTTCACAACTTACTATTTTTAGCAGTTTTTCGGGTCTTGAACTTCCAGAGCTGTTTTGAGGCCGTAAATGACGTTTTTTGGGCATCGTTTGTCGGACAAATGTGATTTCGTTCCAAAATTTAAATTTATAGCAAAAGTTGTAGTCCTCGAATATATATTTCTAATGATGTATCATGTGTGTCAAACGAAGATAATATGCCGAAGTTACGTCCCCGGGAAGTTGAAACACCAATTTACCCAAACGGGGCCCATAGTTTTGGCACTTCATCTCCTAGGGTTAGGTTTTTGGATGTTTAGATCTCTCCATTGTTTCTCCATAATAAATAGGCCCTCGAGCCTCATTGTAACACAATTAAGATGTTTCTAACTGCCACATCTCTTCTCGGAGATTTGCTACCAGCACCCTAGCTATTTTATTTCCATCATGTTTGTAAGCATATTTCTGTGATTTGATATTAATGAAATGAAGCCTTATTTATGTTGTATCTCTATGTTTATGGTTATTTTTGTATTCTGTTGCGTTCCTGCATAAATCTGGATCAGTGGTATCAGAGCGGTCTTATTTTTCTCGATCCTTCTTTGCATGTCCCTAACGAGGTCGGGGTATAAGGAGTGAGGGCCCCATCTAGTAGAACCTTTGCAATATCAACCTCGCAAACTCTAACGGATGCCCATGGGGGACGAAAATAAATATGAAGGAGCAGGAGATCCTATCAAAATATTGCTCGAGGAGGCCCTCGAAAAACAAAGGAACGCGATGATGGATAAATTTTCCTAGATCCTTCAACGACTGCCCACCAACGACGCATCTGCATCTAGCTGCCACTCTGGAGGAGCAAATCCCTTTAAGGTACAAGTAAAATTTGACATTCCCATATTTGGGGGTCAAATGGATGCAGATGTCATAGATAGATGTTTGAATATATTAGAAGGATACTTTTCAGTTCATGACTTTTCCGACCGGGAGAAGATTATTTTTGCACTCCTCAAAGCTATCCCCCATATCAAGGACTAGTGGGAAACCTACTTTGATAAAAATAATGAGACAAAAACCTCTCTGTTCTGAGTCGTACCCACTTGGAATTCTTTCCGAGATGCCATGAAGGCACAATATTATCCCGTGGGGAGCTATGAGGACAAGTGCATACAATGGACCACGCTGCGGCAACAAAGGGATCAAGATGTGCATGAGCTGACGAATCTGTTCCATACCCTGTGCACAAAGTTGGGTATCAAATATTCAAATAAACATTTGGTGCTAAAGTATCGCAATTTTCTGCACAGATATGTTTAGGAGGAAATGGAGTTCCTTGACATCTCCTCGCTTGGTACAACATACCGGTATGCTGCCAATATTGAGAAAAAATTCAAACATAAGAAGCGAGACTTTGGATCTGCGAATCAAAAGCAAGGGAAAGGCGCCCCCAAACCGCAGAAAAAAGGACAAATCCAAGGCATGGCAGCCCAAGACAACCTGCCAAAGCTGCAAGCAAAGAACAACACCGCGAAGCCAAAGAAGGACACGGGAAAGTGGTGTGAGTTCCATAAGAGCTCCACTCACAACACAAGTGAGTGTCAGGCCAAGCAGTCGCTGGTGGCTGAGATGAGGGCTTCTCAATCATATGAATGCTCCGACTCTGAATCAGAAACTGACAAGGGGAATGACAAAGGGAATCAGATTATTGATGCGGATCCCAACGCCACTATTACCACTACGAAGATCCAAAAGGAGGAACCAGAAGATATAGAGGAGGCAGAGTGTCTCTCCCACTCCAAAGTGTGGGTAAAGGGTTCCCTGCTATGGTTCATTGTCAACAATGGGAGCCAACAGAACCTCATTTCAGCAGATGTCGTGAAGCAGTTGGGATTGCCGACCATAGCGCACCCACAACCATACACCATCGGGTGAATTCACCAAGGACAGGATCTTTGCGTCAGGCAACAGTGTCGCCTTCCCTATAGCATCAAGCTTTTCATGGATGAGGTATTGTGTGGCATTGCCCATATTGATGTCTCTGATGTATTATTAGGCCAACCATACTTTTTGAAGTGACATGTTGTGTATGATTCCCGACCTCGCATTGTTATTCTTACTTTGGGAAATAAGTTGTACAGGATACTAGAGGTACCACCGCCTCCAAATATCTCTTTGGTTACTACAAAACAATGTCGTAAGCTCATTTCCCAAACCAGGAAAAAAAAATTCCTCATGATCCGCCCCCAAGGCAATAAGAAGACTGTGGCCACGACCTCCAGACATGGCTCTCTGCATGACAACAACAAATGGACAAGGTTGTGGAGGAGTACAACGACATATTCACCTCACCCACAAGGGTGCCTCTACACTGTCAGGTCAAGCACCCCATTGACCTGACCCCAGGTGCGTCGCTACCCTATGGACCATTCTATAGGTGCTCTATTATGGAAAATGATTGTTGAGGAGGTAAATCCCCTCTGCGGATAGAGGCGATCCCTACTAGCCCAGATCGGGTCTAGCAACAATCAAACACGCTACAGTGCAGGTTCCTAATTGTAAATAAACTTCCTTGCGAGGAAGGCTTACCTGGAATCCGACGCTGTTGTTTGTAGAAGAGGTGGTGCTCCCGTTCCTTCGCCCTGGCAGATCATAGCCCTCACGATCTCCGTGATCGGACACCTGCACATGCAAGAAACAACACAAACGCAAGCATAAAATCCAGTACATACAACTATATATCAGTCGAAGAGGACATAACTCATGAACATGATCAAGAACAAGAGTGGAACCATAACCGATAGTCGCTTATCATTAAAGAGTCAAAAGAAAAATACAACCATAGCTTCGACGCAACACTCTCCTTTAGCGGGTCGTCAGCACAACATGTCTCGATAAAGCCTGTCAAGGATGGGACAAGCCTCTCTCTCCGGATACTTGGCAATAGTCTCCTTGCTTGGATTTGGCCTTAGGGAATCAAGAAGGCTTTTGCAACATGAAAGCTCTTGGGAACTTAAAAATTCTGCCACTCTCTGGAACTAGCTTGCAATGGAAATGGGCAAGCTTTTATAGAAGGAGGAAGGGGATTTGGGATCCCTATAATTATGGGATTGGCTCTATCATCAAGGAAGCTTCCATGAGAGGTGGCAAACCACTTCCTCTCTATGGAAATCCGTAGCCAAACCTCCCAACTCAAGATAGAAATCAATCCAGGAATTTGTTAGGATGAAACTTCCACCTTTTATTTTTAAAAAACACCTCTTAATATGGTTGGCGCGGGTGCGGCTCTATGACAAAGCGCCAATTTGTGCGCCCTCTTTGGAGGATTTCCCTCTTGGCGTGAGGGCTGAACTATGGAACCACGCCAATGGAAAAAGAGCTATTTTTAAGGTTTTTTGCAGGGAGATGCCTTCAGGGAAATTAAAGCTCATCTTCAGAGGGATGCACTGAAAGTATTTTCAAGTATTAACTCTGCCCACAAGTCACGAAATGAGCCCTCCAATGTGCGGGATGGGGATTGTAGGGACGGTGACAAATTTCTGTGTAACAGATGCCCCCTAAAGCATGAGGCCCGAAAGAGAGAGAGAGGGGTGAAATGCTTTACGAGAACATGCCGACTGAAAACACCCCCATCGGAAAACCTGCGGAGTGAAGTACAACTGATGTCTCAAATACATGATATATATGCGTGGTATGGACGCAGCCATCCATAACAGAGTTTACAATAATCTAGATCCAAGGCATGGACGCAGCCATCCAATGAAGATCGATAAATAGACTCAGGTATGGTCGCAGCCATCCAATCAGTGAGTCATGTAAATAATCATAATAATCCATAATATCGCAGCCTAGATTACAACAGACACAATCCAGGGTCTTGCGCTCCATCTCGACCTGAACAAAGTACAAGTTCAAGCATGTGAATATGTGAGCTGAAGTCGAACATGCAAGAACATCGCTTGATTACCAGCCAATGATGAAAGTTGTTAACAGACGCGAGAGGAACCACCAATAGTGACAATGGCCCTCAAGGTACTATAGGTACAATATACGGCGTGCGAATCAATGAGGTGGTGTCGAACACCCATAGAATCACTCGATCGGAGGCCAATGATGAAAACCTCACGTCGAATGCGACGAACCTGCCATTGAGGCATGCAGGCTCCAAGGTACCATGAAAGAGTCTCTAGACCATCTTCCTGGATAATGAGCTGAATTCGACAGGAAGTGACCTTGATCGAAGGTGGGCCACAATGTTTCCCACATCATCGACACGAGACAGAGGAACATAATGTTTTTGTGAATCAGGATCATATGAGAATCAGAGGAAGGTTGATACTTGCAGAGGTCAACTTCTCTTGAACATGTAAACGACACGATAGTGGACTTGGCAGTATTTGACATCAACGGATCAGAGGTCATGGTGACGAGGCAATGAGCAGATGAGAGGTCAAAAAGGGATTATCCAAACCCACGGAGGCAAAGTGAAGGACGAGATGAGATGTCCCCAACCCGACACGAATGTAGACAAGTGCCATGTTCAAGAGCGACATACTGCCGACACAACAACGATGCTGGTTCTATTTTCCCCCACCATTTCTGGTGAGTACCCCAATTATTTTTGATAACAAGCTTGAAGGGGATAGCATATTCTTGTAATATAATTCCACCCTTTAGGCAAATCCATCCTAGTACATTTAACGAGCCCTAGGAAGGAGTGACTCAAATAACGTCATTTCGACTGAATCCGATGTCATCAGGGATTAACAAGTCTGACAAAGGAAGAACTCGACATCTTTTCATATTTAGAGAGTTTGAAAAGATAGCAGAAAAGTAAACTCCAGCGGTCCCTTTTCGTAAATAGTTCCTCAGATCCGAAAAGGTAGAAAACTCTGTCTGAGAAAACCTCCTAGTCGCAATAGGCTAGGGTATTCCTTTTTCGTAAATAATCTATCCTAGCCCGAAAAAGGGGTAAACGTATACTAGGTAGATGTCATTTCGCGGCCACTTTAACGAGATCGAAATGACAAGGGACTCGGCAATCTTTTCATGTTTAGAGAGTCAGAAAAGAGCTGAAAGATGACTACTCCTGGAGGAACGAGTGGTATAAAGGGTAGCAACTGGTTCCGGTAATGGTGGAACTGCTCAAAACAAGTGAAGGTCAAGAGGCTGGCTAACGAGACCACTCATCACAGCGGTTCCTCAGGAACAGGTAAAACAACCAAGTGAAGGCATATGATCGGCCAAGCAGATAGTGACGATGGAGTGAAAAAACCAAGGCTCATCTCGCAAAAACAGGCTGATAAGATGGCAATCACAAGAGGTAAAATGGGCATGGTTTCATTTTTACACAAGCTTGAAACAAAGATAAACTATGCTTGAAGTTGGTTTCATTTTTACACAAGCTTGAAACAAAGATAAACTATGCTTGAAAACCGGTTTCATTTTTACACAAGCTTGAAACGGAAACAAACTATGCTTGAAAAAGTAAGCATGCCCCCAGCATGGTGACTCAATTCGAGGTACATGCCCCCCAAGCTTCAATCCATATGAAAGGCAGATGGAGTGAAGGTTCAAGTTACGAGATCAAGAGAAAGACTCGACTGGGATTTTACGAGATCTTATCAAAGACTCAAATTGAACGGGAACGTGTTTCATTGTTTTAACGAGGTTGACACATTAAAAGAACTATCCTCAGGACACCTTGTTTCATGGTTTAAGGAGCTTGGCACAAGACAAGGAACTCTGCTCCGACAACCTTGTTTCATTTTTTAAGGAGCTTGACACAAGACAAGGAACTCTGCTCCAGTGACCCTGTTTCATTTTTAAGGAGCTTGACACAGGAAAACAAACCATGCTCCGACAACCTTGTTTTATTTTTTAAGGAGCTTGACACAAGACAAGGAACTCTGCTCCGACAACCTTGTTTCATTTTTTAAGGAGCTTGACACAAGACAAGGACCTTTGCTTCGGCAACCTGGTTTCATTTTTTAAGGAGCTTGACACAGGAAAGGAACCATGCTCTGACGACAACTCATCATGATGAACAAGAAGTCATCGCTTCCAAGATTTCCACTCCCGATGGAAGGAAAACATCCTGGAAGTCAGGACCCAATGCCCCCAGCACCTGATGCACGACGGCATCATCACTGAGCACAGGCACAGGGTAGGTAGCCACATAGTTGACCTGCGGTGGGGTAGATACAACGGGTGGAAAAAAACCAGCAAGGGATGATGGTGGGACAGTTGCCACATCGGGACCAAAGAACGAAAGCTGATCAATGGTCACAATCCGTCCTTCATGTGGGAAACAAACCACACGAAAGAGGGAGGAGACAAGCGCTCCCATGGCATAGGTGTAATCGCGCCCCAAAAGCAGATTGAAATCCAAGGGGCCTGGAACAACCATCATGTCCATATGGACGGTTTTACCTCCCAAAGTAACAAGTAACCTTGGAAGAATCCCTAGTGGTTGACTCGTTCTTCTATTAAATGCCAACAGATTCTACGTAATAGGTGCAAGCGGCGGTGAACCGAAAGCTTGCCAAGTAGTTGAGGATAAAATACTAACAGATGCACCTTCATCTATAATGGTGCTGGGTACGACCAGACCAAAAGCATGTACTGTGATCTCGAAAGGCACATAAGATGGAAGGCGGTATCCTGCAAATCGACTCCAGTCAAAGGAAGCGACCAAAATACTTGGAGGGGCTACCATCGAATCGAGAAGGTCTTCCCCTGATTTTATGGAAGCAGGAGCCTCCTCCATGACCTCCATCTCGAAGGCGGGAGGAGTATCCTCTAGAACCTCCATCATGGGGGGCGGAGGAGCTGCTTGTTGAGGTTTAGGGACAGGATAATCTTTCTCCAAGTCCGAAGAATCTGAGGAAACCAGAAGAACATGAGGGATCTGAGATCCACTCTCGACAGAAAAGACCTGGTGCACCGCGGCTGGGGCCAGCTCAACCAATCCCACGACCAATGGTTGGTCTGGGACGGATTCGTGAATTCGAATTTCTGAGGGAGTGGGATCGACCAAGGATGATTCTTGACCAATCGTAGGATCAACTGGTGGAGGACTCAAAGAAAGATGTTTATAACCAGCCGGGAGGCGTGGTGTAGAAATAGTTGAGTTTTCCAAAACTCTCTTGGCTTCATCCATATAAGGACAAAGGTGAATGGCATGATGCCCTTCACACAACTTACAGGGATTGGTAATCTTACCCTGCTTCTTGGGAGCCTTACCAGCGCCAGTTGAAGACGTGCCCCCCACCTGGCTCCCGGAAGTCAAAGGCAATGGCGGACGGCCGTTGGACCATGCTTCAAGCACCTTGGGAATGCCAGGGCAGTCTCGAAGAAGATGGTCTCCTGTGCACAACATGCAGGGGAACTTGACTTTCCGTGGAGTGTTGGGAGGTATATCAAGAGGAGATATTTTAGAAACAGTAGTGGCAGCTTTAGCCTCTCTTTTATCGGACTTCTTCTTCTTCGTCTTATTCTTCTTCTTCTTAGCCACCTAGTTACTCGAATCCAGACTTTCACCAGGTGAAGTAGAAGAGGAGGACGCAGAAACAGGCGAAGAAGGGGAGAGGTCCACCTTGGAATCAACATGATGTTGTTCAGGTGGAGGAACTGATTGAACAGTAGCGGAGATATTCGGGACCACAGAGGTTGAAAACAACCAAACAGGCAACCCAACAGTTAACCCAGGAAGGGACAACGTTGCCATGTAAGGAGCACCAACATTCCCAAAAGGAGGAAAATGACTAGGATTCCCTTCTGAGGGGATTCCTTGGTTGGTAAACTCTGAAAAAGTTGCCATCAAAACTCAAAACCACACACGGGCTGAAAAAGAGTCAAGACACACGATCAAACGGTCAACAAGAAAAATCTAAGAGGGCGTGTAATCGTGGGTGATTAATTTTTTACCACATTGAAAAATAAGAAACTTTACCGTTTCATGTTTTAAGAGTCGAGAAACGATAAAAAGGTGACTCTATCTCTTTCAGATTTGACACAAGCGTGAAAGGACAAGCGCTTGGCGATCTTTTCAAATTTAGGGAGTCAGAAAAGACCAAATGACTGCTCGAGAATAATAGGCAAAAAGGGTGTACCAAATAACCGTGAACTACAATATACACCTTGGTTTTAATAATGAAAGAGAAATCAACCAAGGACTTTCCGTACGTGCAGGCAATCTCCCCGAATGCTGTGTTCGGTGTATCACGGGTATAGGGCGGTAGACTCGGCTTCCTATGGATAAAGGATTGAAACCTAGTGGGGTCTCCCTTTATATACGCGATGGTACGGGGAGCACAAGTCCGTACTAGCGCTGTCTAAAGCCAAAAGGCGAACGACAGCTACTAGGTTTAAAGACGCCGGAACACGTCTCTAGCCTAGACCTCTAAATGTGTTTCATTAGATTTCAATGCTGCCTTAGTGTAAATTGAGTAGATTTTAAATTTGATCTTCAATTACGTTTCAGTTTTCAGGCCCTAACGAATGTGCTGTCTCAAAAATCTCTTAAATGCAAAACTACATGCCACAGTACACCATTTCGTTCGATGAAAACTAGCTACAGAAGAGTTGAGAGTTTTTTACACAAACAAAATGATTAGAAGACAATCAATGATATCTCTAATGCAACTAATGAAACTAAAAACTTTTCTTTCAAATTCACTAAATACTAGTAAAATCGAAAAGATTTCAATTTGCACTAATCAACCAAAAGCAAAAGATATTTTTTATTATTTTCAATGTTTGATAGCTAGATGCACTAAACAAACCAAAAACAAATAAGAAGCAATTCAAGAAATGATATTAAGAGAGCGAAACCAACAAATTTCACTCAATGGCACAAACAATCAGATCTCAAATCGACAAAAAGTCTCTCAAAACCAAGAAAAGTCCCAAAGACACCAATGAGCCGTGTGATCTAGGCCCAAAATGAAGAAAAGCAAAATTCGAATGAAAACGAAATCAGTCACTCAGAAAATGCAACAATATGATAGAAAACTGTCAAACGAATGCAAGGAAGCAATCCCACAGCCGACTGAACGAACAGAAACCAAAAAATCCCAAGGGAGGCTCGACTCACCAAGGCACCTAGATGCCCTAGGGCTCGTATGAAAAATCGAAAGAAATAGGAAGACAACCAAAGGAAGGAGGCTCCAACCAGTCAAACCAAGCCCCAGTGCACTCAAACAGCCAAAAAAACAAGATTAAAATCACAAGTCAGCCTCAGAAAGCTTGAAGCATAGCAACCCTAATAGCTCACAGGATTGGCGCGACTGTGAGCTTGAAATTAGTGCCAGAAAGGCAATGGCGCGGGTGATACACAGGCAACCTGCGCCAGTGGGCACGACTGTTACGCTAAAAAGCGCGCCAGCCAAGTTTACTATGGAAAAAATAAAAAACAAGCAATCTCAGACACAGACAAGTGAAAACAAGGCTGAAACAAAGCCAAACAAACAAGAAAATCCAGTCCAAAGAGTTGACCAAGAAAGAAAGACCAAGAAGTTAACCAGAAAGAGAAGACAAAACTCCAAGTTGTTCAGTCCGTAAACCAAACCGGAGATCTACTGAAGCAACGTTGATCTACTCCGCTAATGCAGAGCAAAAGCGTTTCGAAGGCTATCTGGCTGTGCTTCAGACTCCGTCTATAGTTTACAAATAAAACAACAAGTTGAGTCCCCAGCGAAGTCGCCAAATTGTTGAGGAGGTAAATCCCCTCTACGGACAGAGGCGATCCCTACTAGCCCAGATCGGGTCTAGTAACAATCAAACACACTACAGTGCAGGTTCCTAATTGTAAATAAACTGACTTGCGAGGAAGGCTTACCTGGAATCCGACGCTGTCATTTGTAGAAGAGGTGGTGCTCCCGTTCCTTCGCCCTGGCAGATCACAGCCCTCACGATCTCTCTGATCGGACACCTGCACATGCAAGAAACAACACAAACGCAAGCATAAAATCCAGTACATACAACTATATATCAGTCGAAGAGGACATAACTCATGAACATGATCAAGAACAAGAGTGGAACCATAACCGATAGTCACTTATCATTAAAGAGTCAAAAGAAGAATACAACCATAGCTTCGACGCAGCACTCTCCTTTAGCGGGTCATCAGCACAACATGTCTCGATAAAGCCTGTCAAGGATGGGACAAGCCTCTCTCTCCGGATACTTGGCAATAGTCTCCTTGCTTGGATTTGGCCTTAGGGAATCAAGAAGGCTTTTGCAGCATGAAAGCTCTTGGGAACTTAAAAATTCTGCCACTCTTTGGAACTAGCTTGCAATGGAAATGGGCAAGCTTTTATAGAAGGAGGAAGGGGATTTGGGATCCCCATAATTATGGGATTGGCTCTATCATCAAGGAAGCTTCCATGAGAGGTGGCAAACCACTTCCTCTCTATGGAAATCCATAGCCAAACCTCCCAACTCAAGATAGAAATCAATCCAGGAATTTGTTAGGATGAAACTTCCGCCTTTATTTTTAAAAAACACCTCTTAATATGGTTGGCGCGGGTGCGGCTCTATGACAGAGCGCCAATTGGTGCGCCCTCTTTGGAGGATTTCCCTCTTGGTGCGAGGGCTGAACTATGGAACCGCGCCAATGGAAAAAGAGCTATTTTAAGGTTTTTTGCAGGGAGATGCCTTCAGGGCAATTAAAGCTCATCTTCAGAGGGATGCAATGAAAGTATTTTCAAGTCTTAACACTGCCCACAGGTCACGGAATGAGCCCTCCAATGTGCGGGATGGGGATTGTAGCGACGGTGACAAATTGTTGTGTAACAATGATGAAATCAAGAGGCAGATTCAGGAACTGCTACAGAAAGGGCACATCCATCCAATTTCATTTCCCTGTGGGAGCCCAATCGTGTTGGTACAGAAGAAGGACGAGACTTGGAGACTCTGTATTGACTATCGGGCGCTAAGCAAGATCACTATTCAGAATAGGTACCCGATCCCACAGATTGATGACCTTCTGGACCAACTCAAAGGGGAAAAATATTTCAGCAAGATCGAATTGAAGTCTGGGTATTACCAGGTACCAGTCGAACCCTCTAATGTGTGGAAGACTGCCTTCAAAGCCAAGGAGGGCCTTTTCGAATGGCTCTTCATGCCTTTCGGGTTGACAAATGCTCCCACAACCTTCATGAGGTTGATGGATGACATCTTGCATCCATTCACCAACTCATTTGTAGTGGTATACTTAGATGACATTCTTTTCTTCATCCAGACTTGGGAAGAGCACCTCCACCACATTCGAGAAGTCCTCCAAACACTGGGGCAACACAAGTTGTGTGCCAATTTGGAGAATTGCATTTTTGGCATGACCCAGGTTCATTATCTGGGATACATTATTGATGAAAGGGGGGTGC
The DNA here is from genome assembly GCA_034641835.2 of Pinus albicaulis. NCBI lineage: Eukaryota > Viridiplantae > Streptophyta > Pinopsida > Pinales > Pinaceae > Pinus > Pinus albicaulis. The sequence goes on along the minus strand of JAXQQM020091451.1, from coordinate 19,955 downwards.
ATGTGGATCCAGCCAAGATCCAAGTCATTCGGGATTGGCTAGCCCCAACCACCCTAACATAGCTTCGCAGCTTTCTGGTTCTTGCTAATTTCTACTGCAGGTTCATGTTAGGATTCTCTCATATCACTTGGCACTTAAGTCAAGTGACCGAGGGAGGAGCGAAAGAAAAATTATTTTGGTCGGAATCTCAATAGAAGGCGTTCGTAGAATTGAAACATCGCCTCTGTTCTTCCCCAGTGCTCACATTACCAGACTTGAAATAGCCATTTGAGATCGAGACAAATACCTATGACTATGTTATTGGGGCAGTTCTTGCTCAACAGGGGCATGCAGTGGCATATCACAGTGAGACATTTTCTGACACAGTTCGAAAGTATCCCACTTATGACAAAGAAATGTATTCCATTCTTGAGGCTTGTCGACAATGGAAGCATTACATTTTGGGGAAGGATACAATCATCCACACAGACCACCGATCCCTGCAGTTCATACTGACACAAGGGAAGTTGCAGAACGATCGCCATCAGAATTGGTCCACATATCGGCAACAATTTGATTTGAACATCAAGTATAAGAAGGGTAGCACTAATAATGTTGTAGACTGCCTCATCCGACCACCGATCGTGGCCATAACCACCGTTCTCAACTCTTGTGGGCATGAGACTTTTGATTGGCTGCTTCTCTATGAGAGTGATCCAGAATTCAGCTACACATACAAGGCACTCTTGGCGGGTACACAAGTTCCAAATTTTCACCTCCAAGATGTAGTATTATGTCACCTAGGACACCTTTGTGTTCCTTTAAGCGAGAATGCGAAGATGATATGGGAAGCACACTACAGTCGAGTCTCTGGGCATTTTGGGGTCGAGAAAACAATGGCAGTACTACAGAAGTATTTCTATTGGTCGAACCTTCGAAAGGATGTCAAGAAATACATCAAATCCTGCACTACTTGCGCCATTGCCAAACTGACCATCAAGAAGCAAGGGCTCTATAATCCACTACCTACCCCTATTCAACCCTAGGAATCCATCTCCATGGATTACATGTCAGGCCTTCCCTCTACTAAGCATGAAAACAAGTGTGTTTTCGTGGTCGTCGATAGATTCTCAAAGATGGCTATTATGGCAGCCTACAAGAAGAATATCACAGCAGAAGCCACTGCTAAACTCTTCTTTGAATGAGTGTGGGTGAAATTTGGGATCCCACAGTCTATCATATCATATCACGAAAACAGGTTCCTCAGCACATTTTGGCCCAGCTTCTAGTCAATGTTGGACACCAAGCTCACCAAGTCGACAACTTTCCATCCCCAAACTGATGGCCAGACAGAGGTCATCGACAGGATGATTGTAAACATTCTGCGCATGTAAAATTCAAAGCATCCACGCACATGGTTTGAGAGCCTCCCCTATGTACAACATAGTTATAACCGGGCTCTCCACAGCTCAACCTGCCACAACCCCTTTCAGGTGGGTTTGGGATTCTAGCCACTATGTCCCATTGACGTAGCCATGCCATTTGTGGCTACTCAGGTCGAATCGGCTCATGTCCAATCTGAAGCTGGAGAAGCAAACAACTTCATCGAGCGCATTCAACACATCCGCCAATAGGTTCATGACATATTGGACAGAGCCAATGCTAAGTACAAGCAATGAAATGATCAACATCAGGTGCCAGATAACTTCCAGGTGGGAAAAAAACTGTGGCTACATTTTCAGAAGGACTTCCTCACTGGACCCCACCTCAAGCTTCGCCCACTCCGATATGGGCCATACACCATCACCAAGGCTGTAGGAAATAATGCCTTCAAGCTCAGTATTCCACCATTCCTTGGTCTGCATCCAGTATTCAATGTAGACCTCATTTGTCCCTACTTCCCACCTCTATTGGACACCTCTGACATTGTAGAAGAACTCACACCAAAAAAGTTAAACCCATATTTCATGGAACAGGCTACCATAGACTGTATCGGGTTGTCAAAGCTGTCCAACTCCTGCACTAAGGCAAGTGGTTCACCAGGGACCAAGTTCAGCAGAAGTTTCCTCATCTCATGGAGGAACTCAACGCAATGGGGACCATTTCTTCCTAAGGGGGGATGAATGATCTAGGTGGATATTGGTGGCCACCCTCCTGTTCCACTTGGGGCCCCACCATTTTCTCTTTCAGTTTTTCACAACTTACTATTTTTAGTAGTTTTTTGGGTCCTGAACTTCCGGAGCCGTTTTGAGGCCCTAAACAACGTTTTTCGGGCATCGTTTGTTCGGTGGATATGATTGTGTTCCAAAATTTATATTTGTAGTGACAGTTGTAGTCCTCGAATAGATATTTCTAACGATGTATCATGTGCATCAAACAGAGATAGTATGCCGAAATTACGTCCCCGAGAAGTTGAAACACAAATTTACCCAAATAGGGCCCATAATTTTGGTGCTTCATCTCCTAGGGTTAGTTTTTTGGATGTTTAGATTTCTCCATTGTTTATCCATAATAAATAGGCCCTCGAGCCTCATTGTAACACAATTTAGAGGTCTATAGCCACCCTTCTCAGAGATTTTCTACCAGCACCCTAGCTATTTTATTTCCATCATATTTGTAAGCATATTTCTGTGATTTGATATTAATGAAATGAAACGTTATTTACATTGTATCTCTATGTTCATGGTTATTTTTGTATTCTATTGTGTTCCTGCATAAATCCGGATCACTTTAAGACTTTCATGGATATGGCAAGCTATGGCAAGTATAAATTGTGTGGGTAAAAGGTAGTATAGGGAGAAAAGTACACAAGTGGAAGAAGATGAATAGATGGTACCTATTTCAGGAAATATTTTTATCTTAAATCAGTCACACAACTATGATGATGACCTTTAACACAAATGCTATTTATGTTAAGAAAACAACACTTAGAAAGTAGATTGCATGTATAAAGTATTCCACAAATCCTTTCTGAAATCTTCGCTAACATGTTCTATTACACACATATAAGTTGCATAAAAATGAAAGTAGATAATTTAATGCTAAATCCTTTAATAACTTATCACTTACACCTTATTAGTTGCTACAATTAATATTTTATAAGAAATTAACAAAGAAAAGATACAGACAAAAATTTAGATGTTCCTTGAATCACAAAATCCTCTAGCATGAAGCAAAAAGGTTTTTTATTATATTTGGTGTTTAGGTAGACTAACATCCAACCTAGAAATAGTATTTAGTACAAGTGCTATATATAGCAAGAGAGGAACCAAATCCATCTCTCCTAAAAAGAAGCACACATTAATTCTAACATAACATGTCTCAAAATACATTACATCCTTATCTCCTCAAAATATAATAGAAAGGAAATATGAAGAAAGAAGAAGAGAAGAATTCTGGTACAGAATGTTGAGTGTGTTGTCATGCTGCCCCTTTTTCTACGGAATTATCTCCTTGGGTCTTGGGTCTTTAATAACAATATAGATTCATTTAATAAAACCTACAACAACCTCATAAACACCTCTCATCATCACTTGTATTATCCATTTGGTTATGGGCTCTTATCCATCCTTCACTGGCTCGGAAAGACTTGCTGATAGGTGTCAAAATTCAGTTAAAAGAGGTGCTGCCAGAAATCCCGATAAAAATGTGTAACTGTGCAAAATATGGAATGCTACCGAAAATTCCAGTAGCGCTATGTCTCTTTTTTCAAAATGCACAGAAAATGCTGAAAATATTGTGCTGAATTGTATTCCATGACACCTAGGCTATTGTTCAAAATTTGTAACCGATAAGCAAAAATGGATTAGTACCAAAAACCTTTTTACCTTTCCTCTATGTGTGATGTAGTTTCACCTAGTTTATCTAAATCAGTTTTGTTGTCAACAGCTAATGTTTTGGATCTGGTTTCTCTTGTAGTTAACTCCTTGACAGGGTCTTTTTCCTCCTTAGAACCCTTTTGTGTTTTTCTTCTCTTTGAGGGCTCTCATTATTGCTCCGAAGGGGTTGTGTTCTTTCTTTTCTTCATGGATTTCTCTGATTTCTCTGTCTTTGACTCTTCAGGTTTCCTTTCAATGTCAATGACTTCTGTCATTGGGCTTGGCTTGAGTAGAGCTTTGGATTTAAGCTTAAACTTATTGTTGTCTCTTGTGTGCCTCTTTCTAGTGCTAATAGTAGGTTTAGCTTCTTCTTTCTTATTTTTACTGTTGATTTCATATCCAACATCCTTAAGGAGTTCTTCATCTGATTGTGTAGGCTGATACCCCTTTTGCAACTTTTTCTGAATATGTGTTTCCAGAAATTTTGGTAGCACCTATGCCTTTAACTTATCTGTTGTTGTAGACCTTCCTCTTCTGGCTCTAGTGTAGAAATTTCGAAATGGAGGAACAAGGGGTACTATCTTCATGGACCTAGGCTTTATTGCTGAGGAGCTCTCTCCTTTTTCCACATTTATTTCATTTTTTCCTGCAGAGACCTTCTCTTTCTTACATTTGGCCTTCTTATGATTGTTTTCTTTCTGGGCCTTTCTTTGTGTTCTTCTATTTGCAGGCTGAGGGTTTGAATGTGGAACTCGAGGTGTAGGTGCAGGTTGGCCTACCCTATAGAATAGAAAGTGGTCCTAAGTTTGGTTTCTCTTCCTCAACTCTTCTTCAACCGGAACTTTGATCCAATCTTGATGGTATGAGATATACTCAGAAACATCATTATGGGTCTAAACCCTTGCTGACATCTTGGCCACAATTTTGAACAAGAAAAATGGTAGATTTAATATGCTCATCCCTACAATATGAAGAAAAATCTCATGTGATAGAGGAATACCACTGTATACCTCCTTTCACATGTGAGGTATATCTTGAGAAGCTTAATTTCCTTTTCCCAGTCATTCTTTTTTTTTTTAACATAATTGGTTGCTATTTTGTATTCCAAAAAAGAAAAGGAGGAAAAACTGCATGATTACATGCTAGACTGCTTGCAGTGAAGTGGAGGAAGTAATTACAACAAAATGATACATTTCCTCTGTTTCTAGTTTTCAAGAAGAGCTGAAATACAAATATTGCATATATGTGGATGAACTGAGACAGAAGAAAGACAAATTTGAAAGACATGCTTAATAGAAGAGGGAATATTAGTTAATATTGATGTGGCTAATGTGGCGCGTTGTAGAGTCCTTAGGATTGTCCTCATTTCCAGCATTCCTCAAGTTTTCGGAGCTGGAGCTTGGAGCGATGCGCTTCCCCAGCATGTATTTGAGAATTTTCACCGATTCTTCAGCATGAGTACATCAATTGGAGATAGTATTAAACTAATTTTGAAGAGAGGTGACCCTGTGGAGAAAGACATTAACATCTGCTTCATGTTTTTCATCCAAGATTTTTACCTCAGTTTGCAGCTTTGCATCAAGAATATTTTGATGAGCTCTAATTTAATCAAGCTCAGCTTGAAGATCTGTGCAGTGGAGGCAATCTTCACTGCGAGCCATGTTGTAGGAGATTGTGAGACTAAGGGGAGTAATAAATGAGCAGAAGTTCTACAAGTAGAGGAGGTGAAACTCAGCTAAGTATGACTGTTGTGAATTAGCGCAGAGGCTGATGAGAAGGACTGAAGAGGAAGAATAGCAAAATTTCTATGGGAACGCAGATTTAGGTAGTTAATGAGGATAGCAGCAAATGCAAGGAGGGTGGGTGGTGGGCCAAGAGGTGGAAGCACCGGAGGCGCTGTACACAGTAGAGACCCAATGAAGACTGGAATCGAAATGCAAGCCAGGGGATTAAACAACAGATGAAGATAAGTATCAGCAGGGAGGGAGAAGGGGAATGCCAGAAGGAGTAGGGGGCGAAGAGATAAATAGGGTTGCAAGGGAGGAGGGAGCCTGCTCGGGGGGAGAACCAAGACGATGAAATCACAATCAGAGTAAGGGCATGAGTACAAAGGATGATGAGAAGTGTTGTGAGGCCAGATTGAAGGATCGGATAGGATCTAAGGACAAACAGAAGTAGGATCATTGCAGAGGCATAATATTTAAAACATCATTGCAAAGGATTTGCCTCGAGATTCGATCGCAAGCCCTGTTGGCAAGTAGATCTGCATCTTTATTGAAATTCTGGAGAATATGAAAGAAGGATGTGTCCTTTGTACCATCCAGGATATTGCGGCATCTGCTGATATTTTGGTGGAGTGCTATATTAGGAGTTGGGCGATCATGATTCATAAAATCAATGAAAATGGAGGAATCTCCAAAGATCATAGCATTTGTAATATTAAGCTTCTTTAATTGATACAAACCTTGGAGAAGAGCTAAGGCCTCCGCTCTGTTATTAGAGAGGGTGCCAATACCCCATTAAAATGTTGTGAGAGTACTACCATTCTCACTCCTTATGATGCCTTCAGCCCAGATTTGATTTGGAAGCCCCGTCAAAGAAAAGAGAGGGTCTGCCACTACTCTTTATCCATTCGGCGAAGTCATCTTCTTTGAGCTAGATATTCCATATTGTATCTGTTCTGTAAGGCTGTTTAGGTGGAGGAGTAATTTTGGTATTTCTATCCAATAGATTTCCAAGAAAAATCCTTTCCTCAATGCAGAGATCACTATAGTCAATTTTGTTGTTGTTCTTAGCAGAGATTGTTTCAAGGGTGAGACTCCAAGATTTGCTGCAAACTTTCCTAAAAGAAGGCTCTTTGTTCCTGAAGATCTTCATGTTCTTAGTGAGCCAAATGTTCCAAAAAACCACATAAGGAAGGGTGTCCCAAACTATCTTGGAAATTTTGTTCTTCTTTTTTCCCCATGAGTAGCTACTTTTCCAAGAATGGAGGACCTCAGTAATGGTGCCATGATGCACCCAGCAGGGCTGAAAGAAAGGGGTGAGCTCAGTCCAACAACGGGAAGAAAAGGAACACCCAATGAAGATATGGTGGGTTGTCTCTTTAGCGTTTTAACAATTTGGGCACATCGATGGTCCGAGCACACCTCTTTTCTTGAGATTTTAAAAAGTTGAAATTATTTCTTTCAGAAGAGTCCATATGAACATTTTGATCCTGGGAATTGCGTCCAATTTCCATACTGCCTTCCAGTTGGGCCAGATAGGCATAGGATAATATTCATTGTATAGATGATGATAGGCTGCTTTGATGGTAAATGCTGAACCAGAGGGGTCCCATCGGAATCCATCAATGTTTTCCTTTTTTAAAGGAGCCAAGCCATGAAGGTGAGATTGGAGGTTGCCAAGATCTGTTTCAAGATGGGTTGGAGCTTTAGGGAATTGCCACCCAGTCCAGATTTGGGTATGGGAATCCCATTTGGAGAATTGACTTAAAAATTTAAGACCCATATTGATGAATAAGGAAAGAATGCGCTAGGTTCCAGGTCTGTTAATGATGGGATTTTTCCCCATAATCTGATCTTCCCCAACATTGATGGTGTTACCTCCCATGGGGACTTTGGAAATATTTTGAGCTAGGAAGGGGATGGATTTTTTGCAGAGAGCTTAGATTTTGGAGCAAGGTCTATTAGGGATATCCTCATGAAAGAGATGTTTTCGGGTGGAGTTGAGGTATTTGACTTCCAAGACTTTTTTCCACCAAGCCTAATTCCCATTAATTATCCTCCAGACAATCTTTCCTCCTGTTGTACTATACAACAACCCTCCCTTTTTCTTAATTTTAGAATAAAATTCATCTAGAAATAGGGTCCCTTTTCGCTTTTTATAGAAATAAAAGAATTAGAAATAAAGATTCATTGTTTTGAAAAAGCTCATCTTTGTTTGTATATAAACCAAATAAAACATTCAAAACTTCCGACCCAATCAAATATAAAAGACCTTATCATAAAAAACAAGTCAAGTGTAAAAGTCCAATGAATAATAATCGCAATCGGAGATCGAAGAAAACCCTTAGAGGAAAAATCAACATAGAAACCCAAATCCTTCGATGCGATTAGTTTGATCGCAAAACTTCAATCACAAAGGGTTTAAGTTATCTATTTACATACCTCCGATGCGATGCGACCAATCGCAATCGCATGATCAGAACACTTTATAATGAATTCTTTGCGGACAATTTAAAATTCTCCGATGCGATGCGCGTTATTTTAAAAGAAAACACTTTTCAAAAGGAAAACAAACATTCATTCATTTAAATGAGAAAAACCTTTATATGGTAGACCCCACCATTGGAAATCGAAGAAAGACATTAACAATTCTTTTCGATTGAAACTCCCCGATTGCGATCTATGACCATCAAATCGGAAATCGGAAAAGTTTCCAATCGCAATTGGAAAATCGAGAATTCTGTATTATGATATTTATGTACCATTTGAAAACTTTCGATGCGATTGATACATGATATTTATTACGTTCGAAGAATTCAAGATAGGTAAATATTATAATATTTCACAAAGCGTCAAACATCCAATTGTACGTTAGTATTCAATAGAAAATCAAATGAATATTGGTTGATGATTCGGTTTTAAATACATGAGTGTGACCCAAAAAGAACATTTAAGTGTTATACGAGACCAATAAATAATGAATCATGAGTTCATAATCGTTCCATTCAAGTTGCTTGTTTGTCACGACTGAAAGTTTATTGTCTTGCAGAATCAAGGAACACTGAACCCTTTCGTTCACAGACAAAGGGAAGTAATATAAAACACAGAAATGTCGAAGAGAGCGAGGAGATCCAAGACTGCTGTTCCCGTTAAGTTCGTTGAGACTCCTACAGTCTCAAAAGAAAAGCCAACAAAACTGAGATTAGTTACAGATACATCATGCCAAGGGCTCGGAAGAATGACGTGGGAAGGAATTTATAATCTATTGGAGAAAGAAAACCCCAAAGTCACAGGGGAAAAGACATCAGTTCCAGATGAAGATAGCTCAGATTCTGACTCTGAGATTACTCAAAAATCACTTGCAAATTCATTTCTACATCGAATTGCAGCCAGAGCAAGCATCATGCCTTATTATGATGTGATTCGATGGGTCATCGATAGTGTGAAAATAAAGGATAGAATGTTTGTTTCAGCTTCTGGAGTGTCTTTTGGGTCGTTTAAAGCAGAAGACATTAAGGCAATGTATCATCTTCCTGATCCGCAGAAGGTGTATAACAAAGCATTTATCAAAGATTTTGCTGATAATAATAAAGTTCAATCTGATCCTATCAAAGATTGGAGGAAAAATCCTGAGAAGCACATAAATGAAGCATCTAGTATGTATTCAGTAGATTCCCTCTTACCTCCGTATTGCTATGCCGCTGCCATGATGTGTAGATTATTTGGTAATGACAATTCTGGTAGGTTTTCTATACAAATGGTCCCATTAATCTTAGCTGCTTTCAATTCTGACATTATGGACTAGGCTGTTATTCTCTCTGATAGAATGGCTAATAGAATACGCGAGTACAGACAAGATAAAACTGCTGGAAATTCCACTCCTTTTTTCTTTTGTGCTTATATTCTAGACGCTCTTTGTTTTAATTCCGAATTTCCCTTGTTATGATGGAAATGGACTCCCAAAGATCCTACCCCAATTAATATATATCATAAACTTCTTTGGAAAGTTCATTTTCAAGATAATGTGTATAGAATATGCCATGGTTTCCTTATCCCTGTCTTTCAAACCATTTTCAATCGCTTCCTTCCTAGACTCTCCGACAAAGCTAAAGCTGACTTATCCTCAATAGGAGATTGGTTTGGAGAAGAGAAATTCACATACATCAGGATTTTTGGGAGTATTGTGGAACCCCATATTCTCCCTCTTATTGTTCCAGACAAACTTCTCGCCCAGGAAATCTCCTATCAATTAATAGTTGAAGGAATATCCAGAGCTCTAAACAATAGTAAGAAAATAATGTGGCCTCCATTTCCATTCAATTGTGGTCATTTCACTTTGAATGACTTCAAACATGCAGAGAAGGAAGTCGGTAAAATAAAGGGTTTTAAATTTGTGACCATTCCGGGGAGACAATATGATCCACGACAGATAGCTTTTAATGTTACTGCTTCAGTTTCGATTGCTCGATTTGAGCATGAACCAGATGAGTTTGATGATTTGTTTGTTTCGTTGAATGATTTTCCTCAAGTATATGATTTAGCCAAGTCTAAATTCCAGAAGGAAAAAATGAATAAATTTTTGTTATTCAGAAGTCAAAGATTGTTGAAAGTTCCTCTAGACCAACTAAGAATTCCTATACAAGGGTCAGAGACAGAGGGTAAATCTGGCAAAACACCAGGAGAAACATCTGCCGGTAAAGTTATTACACAATCGGCTATTAACTAGCCAACTGTACATAGTGAAAAGGTGAGCACTGATGGCAAACCTGATGCTCAGAAAGGGAATACTGATGGCAAATCCGATCGAAATACTGATCAGCAGTCCACAGCTCAAACGAAGGAAAAATGCACAAGTACTGATACTAATGTGCATAATCAAAAAGGAGAATCAGATAGCAAAACCATTGAGCAGGGAACAAATACGGAGAAAACAGATACACAATTGGAAGGAAAAGAAACTACTGAGAAAATTATAGACTCTGCTGATATTAATGTTTCTTCTCAATTGTTGAAACAATATGATCAATTCGCTCAGCAATTAGGACTGCAGGATAAAGATAAAGAGCAAGAAGATCAGGACATCGAAATCATTCCTGAACATCCTACAGGGCAGATTGTATTGAAGATTGAGGAGATCCCTCCTTTGGATGTATTTTATAGCCCTAAACATAAGGATGTTGTTAGAAAACAGAGAAAAAGAAGGAAGATGGATCAGGACATGTTTTCTACTCCATAGGAGGAGTTCATGAATATTGTCTACAAGAATACTGAAGTGAATCCATCTGAGGATCTCACTAAGTGTCTCAATATGCAGGAACATATAGTGCTGCAACAATAGATAAAGCTACGGAAGTTTCTCAGTTGATGACACAAAAAGATCTCCATTTAGCTTTACTTGAAGAACAAGCTAATGTAAATCAGCAAAATATTTCTCAATTGGAACAACGATTACAGGATCAAGAGCTCAGGTCTAAAGAGTTAGAAGTACAGCTTGCCAGAGAAAAGAAGAAAGTTGATGAGCAGGTTTTGGGTAAACAACAACAATTGAATCAAGAAATTTCCAAGTTACAAGAATTGTTGCAAAATGAGAAGAATGCGAAGATAGTACAGGAAAAATAATTTCAAGCAGCTTTAGATAGGTTCAAAGATTTCCCTAAATTAAGTGAATTCAAATCGGAAGCTCTTGAAGTTAATAAACTGCTGTCTCAGCAATTAAATGAATTTTGTGCAAAATTATCACAGGCAGAACCATTTTGTGATATTACATCATCCTTGATCCAGAACATTATTACTCTCAGGCAAGAAATTGATGATGCTGATGAAAAGATTTCTGAATTTCTTACTTGGAAAGATACAGAAAAAGGAAGAGAAGCTAATCTTCCTAAGATAGAAGAAAGACATAAATAAATCTTGTTTACAGAATGGGAACATCAGATAATGAAAGCCGAGAGAGCAATATCAAGAGCTAGGAGCATGATGAGTAATATAACGCAATTTATCAATGATAGCTTGTATTCAATTAATCTTATTTCAGATTGTGTTCCTGGCAGTTTGCCTAAAGTGAAAGAAACCGAAAACAGATGGAAAGAAGAAATGATGAATAAAAGTCAACAGATCAACAAACTTCAAGCAATATCCTGGGACAACATGTGGACTTATTTAATTAAGCCAAACAATCAAAAAATGACTATTAAATTCCTTTCAAATGTGGTTGATTGTTTAATTCCAGAATTTTCCGATGCCACATATGCTGGACAGTTACATTCTGAGATGAGTCATCCACCGAGGCTCCAAGATATGCTGAAAATTTGCAACTTGGCTACATCAAGCGAGAAAGAAAAGCAATGAATCAGTTTCATTTTAAAATAGTATTTCTGCTTTTAATTTGATAGATTGTAGCAGCAGTAGTAGGATTTTGTTTTTATGTAATTTCTTATTTAAATCCCTCTCATGCATTTAGAGAAGGGATCCGGAGTTGTAATATTTTTGACTTGGAGATTACATTTCTATACTCCATTGCCTCTTATATTTTATAAAGGATCACATCTGGTGATTTTTTGCTGAAATTATCTTTGAAGTGTTGCATTTCTGTACCTTGGAATTTGATTTTGCATCAGAGTTACCGGATTAGAATATCAGATTTCATTTGAAATCTTTCAAGATGGATAAGGTATTTCTATCTGTTCACTGTTGATTTCTTTTGTCATATGATATTCGCTTTAAAATTTGCTATCATTTATATATATTTGATTTTCACGACGTTTCTTTTTATATATCATTTCTGAGTATAATTGAAACGTTATCTTTCATAAGCATATGTAGATGATATGTTATGATGAATGCAATATGTTAATACAACTATGTTTAATTTCTTAAACAGAGTTATCTTTATTTGTTCCTGCACATTTCAATTTAATTGATAATACATTTTCATGGTTATTGTTAAATTGGAACATTCCTAAGTTGTATTCATATATAATTACCCGGGTTAGTGTTAGAATTTCTTTATCAGTATTTAGCTTAAATTAAAGAGTTTTATTTCAGTCAAATTAGTCCCATTTCCACTCATCCAAATCAACCCATCACCAACCCATTTAGTTATAAGGAAACTGGTCCTTTAAATCCAGTCGGAGCCACCATACCAAACGGAAAAGGAGCTGTCCTAAGGTCCCGACCGGGTGGTTTTTCCCAATGTTTGAAGCAGAGATTTTCTAGGCTTCAACATTTTTGGTGCTAGAAGGAGGGCATGAGCTATGAATGGCAAGTAAATCTTTATCCACAGGCCATTCTGAGAGCAAAACACCCTCATTAACTTCTTCAATTTCTTCTGAAATTCAAAATCCTAGAGAAGAAATTGCGGAGAATATTCATACACCCACTACCAAAATCTCAAAACATTCAGACAAGCAATCTCCTGAGTCTCCTGAAGTTCAGGATTTAATTCATAAATTAAAAGGATTCTCATTATCTCTTGAAGAGTCTGAAATATCTGAAGGTAGTGTAAGTTCAAAATTTGTTCCTTCAAAACCTCTTACTAGGTTGCAAAGTGAAAAACTTGGTATTCCTCCGAAAGAATTTCCTTTACCTAGTAAGGGCAAGACAAAAAGAATTCAATCGGAATCAGAAAGTGATATAAGTTCATCATCTCATATTCAATCACCTGTTTCCGAAACCACAACTCAACAAAGTGCAGTTGTTTCCACATCATCTCCTCAATCATCATCTCCTCAATCATCATCTGCTCAGTCATCATCAATCTCAACATCATCTATTCCAACAACTTCTATTCAAACACCACCAGTTTCTACTACTCCTCCAATAGTTGTTCCAATAATGGCTAGACCATGGGCTACTCCAGGGGTAGTCAACATGGCTACACCTTTACATGATTTACCAGACAATCCTGGAAAATGGCTTCCAAAATTTAGTCCAGATCTTAACATTCAAGCTGAAGAACATATCAATAACTTTATGCTGGCTATTAATTTGAATGGAGTCACACATGAAGATGTTGTGGTCAGACTATTCCCTTATACTCTTCAAGGAGCAGCAGGATCATGGTACTTTTCATTACCTTCGGGATCCATAACAAGTTGGGCCATTTTTGCAGATCATTTTTTAACCAAATTTGGAGATGACCGATCAATAGCTACTTTACTCAATGACTTATCAAATTTGAAGATAGAACCCAAAGAGCCCATTAAAGATTTCAACGCTAGATTCAACAAACTCTTGAACAAAATCCACACAGATTCACAGCCTAGTGAACAAGTCAGAAGTGAATGGTATATAACTGCCTTACCATCAAACATAGAAATTTTTGTAGATAGAGCTGCAAAACCTACATTAGCCGAGAATATGAAAGAGGCTATTGCAGTAGAAAAACGAATTATTTCTCTAGAAAAGAAAAATGCTATTGAGGAAAGGAAATCAAAGAAAGTCAGCTTCAAATATGATTCAAAGAAAAAGGCCAAAGATCCATATGACATGGAGGGTTTACAGAAAGTTCTTAAAACCATGTCAAATGAAATGGTTGAAATTAAAAAACAAGTAGCTGAAACTTCTACTAAAAAACCATTCCGAAATTTCAAAAGAAAGCAAGTTGAATCTAGACCTCCTAATGCAATCTCTAATGCAGAATCAGAGGAAGAAGAAGAAGAAGATGATACATATTTAGTATCAGATGAGGAAGATGAGAATGAAGAAATAGCTGAATTACATGGAATGTGGGATTTTATTCTCCCTAATTCTGATAGTGAGGTAGAACAAGAAGCTATGCCTGTAAGTACTAGGGGTAAATCTACATCAGAGCCTGTACAAACAGCTCTTAAAAAGAAAATCACAACTCCAAGTACCAAAGACAAATCCCCTGCAAAGAAATCTTCTCCATTACCTACTCAAAATCAACCATCTTCTTCTAATCCTCCCACATCGACAACAAAGACTTTAGTGGTGTCAGATCCTATGGAGTATAACATTGTTGAAGACATGAAAAAGATTAAAGCCAATATTTCCTTACATGAACTCAGCAAACTAAAACACCAGCAGAAGTTTCTATTGAAAGAACTAAACGCTACACCAATTGCTCCTTTACCAAGTGGTGTAGTTGCAAAAGCATCTAGGGGAGCTGGTAAACTACCAGATAAGGTAGATGCTACTGATATCGTGCTCATTGGAGATAAGTAAAATTCTCAAACTCCTCCTTTTCTTCTGACTTATGAAATGTACAATAAGAATCTGCATAATTGTTTGATTGATTCTGGAGCTTCCTCTAATATAATGCCTACTTCTGTTTGTGCCAAATTGAATATCAAACCACAGAAATCGGCAGTTCATATTGTTCAATTGGATCACTCTAAAGTTCAAGTTGTAGGAGAAATCAATTCAGTTACTATCAGATTAGCTTCCGATCCTAGAATTGTCCAAAGAATTGATATTTTGATTGCTGATATTCCTGAATTCTATGGATTAATCCTAAGCAGAGACTGGTCTGCGAAACTTAATGGTTATATCTCGACTGATTATTCACATATGTGGCTTCCCTACAAAGGGAAACCAAATCAAATCAAAATTGAACGAGAAAAACATATGACCCACACTGTCACTGAATTTGAACAACCTAATGAAGCTGTGGCATTCAACAAAAATATTCTTGGAGGTTATTCTGCTGAATCATTTCTTGGAAACTTCGAAGCACCCCAATCACCTTTTTCTGTAAATACTTTTGTTTCTCAAATATAAAAAATTTCACAATCCGATTCTTCCAGAATTGTAAATACTTCTGATGTAATTGTAGATAAGTCAATAGATAAATCTTTATTTTGGTCGTTATATTTTGATGGATCAAAGTCTAGTGATGGAGCTGGAGCAGGATGCATCTTAATTGATCCATATGGAGAGAAAACCATGCTGTCATGTAGGTTAGAATTTGAGTGTACTAATAATACCGCAGAATATGAAGCCTTGGTTCAAGGACTTTATAAAGCTATAGGGTTAGATGTTAAATACTTGAAAGTCTTTGGTGATTCCAAAATTGTCATAAAACAAGTTAGGAATACTATTCATTGCCTTTCAGGACATCTTAAACACTGTCAAACCCTAGTACAAGATCTCACCACTCATTTTTTAGCATTCAATATTTCTCCCATTCCTAGGAATCAAAATACATCAGCTGACTTGTTAGCTAATGTTGCATCTAAACTCCTTCCTGCTGAAGATTGCAGTCCTGATAGGTTTTCTGTAGAATTGATTTTTCGTCCATCTGTCCCAGATAATGTTACAAATTGGAGAATTTTCTATCATGATCAAGATATTTTAAATTTCATGACTTCAGAGAAATCATATGATGAGCAAATTATTGACGAAGATGATCATGATTTACAAATTGCTTCAAAAGGTAATGAAAATCCCATTCCGAAATATGTTGTTAAATTGGAGGACTTATATGATATTAAAGACAGATTCAAGAAAGTCACTAATGCCAAACTTCAAAGTTCCACTTTGAAGTTTGAATTAGTGAATCTTGGTTCTGATTCCAAACCTCAAAACGTTAATTTATGACTCAATTTAACACCAGAGGAAAGGAATGCTTTCATTAAACTCTTGAGCAAATATAAAAAAGTTTTTGCTTGGAATTATGATGATTTAAAAATGTATGATACTTCGGTTATTCAACACACAATTCCAATGCTTCCTGATATTAAACCTGTTCAACAAAAGCTAAGGAAAGTTCATCCAAATCTCGAAGTTAAAATCAAATCAGAACTTAATAAACTTTTAAAAGCCAAAATCATTTTTCCTGTTAGGCACTCCAATTGGGTTTCCAATATGGTACCTGTAAGGAAGAAGAATGGTGATATAAGAATCTGTATTGATTTCAGAAATTTAAACAAGACATGTTTAAAAGACAATTTCCCATTGCCAACCATGGAACATATACTTCAAAAGGTAGCTGGTTCAGAACTTATGTCCTTTCTTGATGGATTTTTAGGCTATAATCAAGTCTTAGTTCATCCAGATGACAGATTGAAAACAACTTTCAGAAAAAAATGGGGAACTTATGCTTATCAGAAAATGCCTTTTGGTCTAATAAATGCAGGAGCAACTTTCCAAAGAGCCATGGACATAGCATTTAAAGGTGCGATCAATAAAGTCGGTTCATTTGTTATCTTGATGATATAAATCATATAACGAGTATTTTCAAAGATTCAAAAAGAGAACCAATCATCTACTTGATCTAAGCAAATATTTGAAAGATGTGAAGGTTTGGTATTTTTCCTTAAATCTAAAAATCTTTTCTTTGCTTTGGACAGAAAAACTTCTTAGGATTTGCTGTGTCAAAAGATGGTATATACATTGATCCAGAGAGAGTAAAGGAAATTTCTGATATTTCTTTACCTCATAATAAAAAATCCATGCAATCATTTCTTGGACAGATCAATTTTGTAAAAAGATTCATTCCTAATTTTTCTTTAATTGTTTTACCTATGCAAAATATGATCAAGAAGAATTCAGTATTCAAATGGGGGCATAAAGAGAAAGAAGCCTTTGAGGCAATCAAACAAGCAATCATTAATGCACCAACATTGAGTACCCCAGATTTTTCTAAAGATTTTATTTTGTATACCTTAGCCACCGAGACATCCTATGCAGCTGTTTTAACACAGCTCAATGATCAGAAAATTGAAGCACCAATTTCTTTCTTTAGCTCAAATCTGCAAGGAGCTGAGCTGAATTATTCCGATGTTGAAAAACAAGCCTTCACTGTGTTTAAATCAATCAAGCATTTCAGACCTTTTCTCTTGAAAACTCATACAAAAATCATTGTCCCATTCTCTGCAGTGAGGCAATTATTAATTCAAAGAGAAGTAGGGGAAAAACGAGCTAACTGGGTAACAGCTTTGCAAGAATATGATGTTGATATTAACCAGCTAAGATTGTTAGAGGACAAGGTTTTTGCAGATTATTGGCAGGAGCTCATAACATACTAGAACATCAAGATTCAAATCAAGATATTCAAGTAAGTCAGATAAGTGTTACAGATTCTGAATCTCAGTATGCTGATCTCATCTATGACTTGAAAAATGGGTATGCTCCTTCTAATCTCAGCTATAAGAGAAAACGTGCTTTAAGGTTAAAGGCTATTAAATATGAGATCATTGATAATGTGTTATTCAGGAAAAAATATGATTCAATCTTATTAAGATGTCTTGAAAAGACTGAAGCCGAAAAGGTTTTGCAAGAATTGCATGATGGACCAGCAGGAGGTCATTTTGGAGGTGATACCACAGCTCACAAAATAATTCGTGTTGGTTATTACTGGCCTACCCTTTTTAAAGATACACATGATTACGTAAGGAAGTGCAGAATTTGTCAAACTGCAAGTGGAAGACAAAGGAAACCAACTTTTCCTTTGCAACCAGTGAGTATTGAGCAACCATTCGAACAATGGGGGCTTGACATTATTGGTGAGATAGTACCTCATTCTTCCAAACAACACAAGTACATCCTTACTGCAACTGATTACTTTACGAAATGGGTAGAAGCAATCCCTTTGAAGGTAGCCAATTCTGATGCAATTATTGATTTCATAGATCAATTCATCATAACCAGGTTTGGTGTACCTCAAGCTCTTGTCTTTGATAATGCATCTTATTTTTTCGGAAATAGTTTAATAGAATTTGCAGTCAAAAGAGGTTTTAAACTGAAATATTCAACAAATTATTACCCACAAGGTAATGGTTTGGTTGAATCCACTAACAAAAATCTCATCAAAATCATTAAAAGGACTATTGATCAAAATCAAAAGAATTGGCACAAGTCTTTAATCTTTGCATTATGGGCTGATCGTATCACTCAAAAAGCTTCAATAGGAACTTCACCTTTCAATTTTGTTTATGGAAAAGAAGTTGTGATACCATCAAATTTAACTCTTCCATCATTAGCCCTAGTGCAATTTATTGAAGAAAATCCTTCTTCATCCATTCAATTGATATATGATCAAATCCTTAAACTAGAAGAAGATAGAGATAAAGCTAAAATTATTCATGAAAAACATCAACAACTTGTAAAATCTTCTTTTGATGCAAGTTCTGCTGGCTCAAAAAATTTTTCAATTGGTGATCTTGTTCTGAAATGGGATAAATCACATGAAGAAAAAGGTAAGCATACCAAGTTTCAGAAAATGTGGCTTGGACCATTTCAGATCGTTGAAAAGATAGGCTCAAATACATTCATACTCTAAGATCTTACAGGTAAGAGAGAATCTCTTCCTGTAAATGGGCTTATCTTGAAGAAATTCTTTTCATAAGGAGGTAACCCCTTCTTAAAACTGTACATATTCCTTTCTGCAAAGTTTTTAATTGTTTTTGCAAATAAAGGTTGTTAATGAGTCTCTAATTGACTGTTTACTTGTTAGAAAATTCTTAGGAAGAATATTATAAATATTTATTTTATGGAAATAAGAATTTTTAAAGAAATGATCACAGTCTTTTGATAGTTTTAAATAAGATGTTAAACTTTGAAAGATTATTCCAATTATTTGCATGATCTTTTGAAAACTTGAGGGAAATGTAAATCATTATAAGTTTATTAAGCAGAGAAAGGTTATATATAAAAGTAAAGATTATTCAAGTCTTGGTACTCAAAAAACTCTGAAAATTGTCATCCATTGATTCTTAAGGATAAAACTATTTCACCCCATCCATTTAGGTTGTGAATTTTTAGAATGTAATTCTAAGAAATTATGTAAAATTTTTAAGAGATAAGAGGTCTCATCATGAGCCGACTTACCATATTCATAAGAAGTAATGAAACTGACATTACCAATACTGCACATCAAAACAGGGTAATGGCTTATAACTATAAGACAAGGGGTCTCATCACGAGCCAGCTTGTTCAGTTTAATTACAACTAGTGAATGGCATTGTTATTAACTGGCTACCAAACCAGAACAATGGCTCTTAAAAATAAAAAAATAAATAAAAGACAAAAAACATGAGATAATATGTCTTATGAATTTATCTTTTAAAAAGTCATAATCTTAGTTGGATGGGACAATGAATAGTTAATGGTTAAAAGGTAACCCTGTCGAAACTATGAATGTTTGCGGGCAGCAGAGGAAATACCTATGACAATAGAGTATATTATAAAACCAAACTTGGAGAAATTCACTTACTTCATTATTAATACCAATCAAAGCTTGAGATAACCCAAAAATGTTTTTATTCTCAAGAAACTAGAAAGAAATTGTAAATAATTTTTATTCTTTTTCATAAGTTAGATTTTATTTTTAATTATCCTAGGATAGTT
Source organism: Pinus albicaulis (assembly GCA_034641835.2). NCBI lineage: Eukaryota > Viridiplantae > Streptophyta > Pinopsida > Pinales > Pinaceae > Pinus > Pinus albicaulis. The sequence goes on along the minus strand of JAXQQM020091451.1, from coordinate 124 downwards.
TTTATTATCTTTAAAAATCTTTACTTACTAAAAATATAGTATTCATTTTATTTTTTCAGAGATAACTGGTTCTTTCAGTGAATTGCCAATTGTTGTACTATACAACAACCCTCCCTTTTTCTTA